>JARYHS010008074.1:349638130-349726638 GCA_031002005.1 Vandiemenella viatica
TTTATTCATTTTGCTCATTTGTTGACACAGCAGTAGTGTCATATCCCAATCGCTTTCTCAATCGATAACTCGTCAGTGGTTAATATTAAAAAAAAAATGTCAGCCTATTTCATTAAACGATTATAACGGTCGTTGAATTATTTTAGTCAGATAAAAATTAGTAAATTTGTGAAATACCAAATTATCGTATATAACAGCGGTAAAATATTCACCAAAATCAATATTTAAAAAACGAAAAAAAAGTTGGCACGATCTTTAAACATCGAAATAAATACTGTTATTTCTTCCCCGTATATTTGGACGTTTTATTTTTTAAAAAGTATATTCAATGTTATTGTCTCGTTTCTTCGTAAAAACCTTCCCTGATGTACGGACCTATATGTACCATGTTTGATGTGATATGCGAGTTATGCTGTAATACACAGATGCATCAGACACTTCCGATACACCAGCATTGAAAAATACGAGGGTGAATCAAATATAAACAAGACTTTATTTTTAAAAATATTATTTTTATTTTAAGTGCAAAAAAGTACATATCTTATTTTTCTACGTAATCTCCTGCTTTAGAAACACATTTTTCCCAGCGGATAGGCAGCTTCCCAATTCCTTCCATGTAGAAAGATGCAGGTCGTGTCTGCAGCCAATTGCGCACGTAGGCTTCCACCTCAGCATCACTGTTGAATTTTTGGCCTCCCAAAGCTTCCTTGAGAGGACCAAACACATGAAAGTCACAGGGTGACAGGTCTGGACTGTAAGGAGGGTGGTCCAGTGTCTCCCACCCCAGTTTCTCCAATTTTTCCCTGGTTAAGGCTGCTGTGTGGGGGCGAGCATTGTCATGGAGAATAACCACTTTCCTCATCGGTAGGTCTCGTCTTTTGCGGCGATATGCAAGTCGGACCTCACTCAAAATGTCGCAGTAGTAGGCCGCATTGATTGTCCTGCGCTCATGCAAAAAATCGAGGTGCAGCAAACCACGCTGGTCAAAAAAAAACCGTAGCCAAAACCTTGCCAGCCGATAGTCGTGACTTGGCTTTCACTGGTCCAGGTTCTCCTTTTTTTCTCCACTCCATACTCGCTTGTTTGGACTCAGGGGTGTAGTGGTGCACCCAAGTTTCATCACAGGTGATGATGTGAGTCAGAAATGGGTCCCCTTCTTCCCGAAATCGTGCCAGAAGACGCTCACACACCTGAAGTCGATTCAATTTCTGTTCTGCTGTGAGAAGGCGAGGAACCCACCTGGCGCACACCTTACGGTACCCAAGCTCCTCTGTGAGTATGGAGTAAGTGCTCCCATAACTTATTCCGACCTTACTTGCAATTTCAGAAGTGGTAAGACGCTTGTCATCTTCAATAAGCCGTCTAACACAGCTGATGTTGTTCTCTGTAATGCTGGTGCGGGGTCTGCGATTATGGCTCTCATTTTCAACATGATGACGACCATCCACAAACTGTTTATGCCATGCAAACACTCTGGCTCGCGACAGTGTCTCTTTCCCGAACTGGGCAGTCAATCTCCTCAAGATTTCTGCCGGTTTTACGCCTTCTGCAGCGAGAAACTTGATTATAACACGTTGCGCAATCGACGAGTGTACCTCTTGCTCCGACATCGTGACGGTTGGCACTGAGCGAGTCGAGGGGGGGGGGCTAACGGTCTTCCCCCACTCCTGACAAACCTACCTATCGCCAAACGAAGCGGGAACGTTCTCCCACCACTATTGCGCCCGAACGGCCGAAAGTCTTGTTTATATTTGATTCACCCTTCGTATATTTAAAGGTCTACTGTTTTTGCTGTAATTTGTGCTACATTTAATTACTTTTGTCTTGCTTTGGTCTATATATGGTCCAAAATCTTCCTTAAGTATTTTTTTCGGGCCATTCAGAAAATTCTCTATATTCTCTGCCTTTACTGATAACAGGACAATGTCATCAGAAAAGGGGCCATCCACAAATTACGTCACACGAATTTCATGATTTTTGGACCCCTCCCTTTCCCCATGTCATTTGTGGGACCCCCCCCCCCCTCCCATGGTGTGACGTCACATATTTTGCAATTTTAAATTTATAAATTAAAACAGCACTTGCAAAATGATTTATGTATTTCTAGTTAAAAATAATATCAACAATAAATCAAACATTTAAGAAAATATATAAAAAACATAAAAATCGAATTAATGATACAAAATTGAGTCGTCATGTGTCCATGGATTTTGAAAACATTCCTTGATACTGTTTATTATTGGCATAATAGTCACTTCATTCTTGATTTCGATAGTGGTGGGTACACTCTTTGATATACTAAATCCTTCTGCTTGTAGCTCTGTATGCAAATCTGCCAAGGTTTTGCAGCTCCGCACTAACTCTGATCGCCGTCGAGCGTCAGCAGCTCCGCCAAACAAGGCGATAAAAATTATACTTTGGAGTTATTTTAACCTATTATGATTTGTACATTTGCAGGAAGGACCTGTGATGTTTGCGGTGCATACTTTGCCTCAAAAAAGCAAGCGAAATCACACAGTACAATTCATGGCCGCATCAAACCACACCAGAAACAACGCGCGAAAAGAGTAATAAGGAAGCGAGAGAGGGAAGCGTTGTGTGTACTCGATACGCCCCAGCCGACTGTAGAGTGGCTCGACGAAGATGATGTTATTGTACCTAAAACAGAACCTCAAGAAGAAAAAGAAAAAGATGTTTTCCCAATTATTAATAATTTGCAGGAATGGCTAGTGTCACCATTTTCTTCTGAATTTCTATAAAAATAAAAATAAATATATAAAGCAAACATCGATTTGTGTTCATTAAATACCCGATAATGATAAAGTTTGGTGAGAGAAAACTGCACGAAATTTCTTGTGTAAGTACAAAAAAAAAAAAAAAAGCTACGTGGCACAAGCGGGGGGGGGGGGGGTCAGGCAAAAGCCACGTTAGGCTACGTGGGGGGAGGGGGGGGGGTCAGCAGAGGCCAAAATGGAGCTACGTGGTTTATGCACGCTCCCTAAGTCTCCTTAATTCTTTACTGCTGTTAGTGACATCTTCCGTGATCTTGAATATTTCCAAATCTCCTTTTGTTTATTTTAGCCACCCAATTGCGCGTGTTTTTTTTTTTAAATTTAGGAGTTGTCTGTTTTGTACAAGTCTCCATAAAATTTTAGTCTTCTCTTCTTTCATTGTATCTGGAATTTTTTCTATATGTTCTTGTATAAATCTTCTTTTTTCCATTTTCTCCAAATGTTATCTTTCACTTTAATGATCCTAAACTTTTACCAAGTATTTTTCTTCTTCCTGTTCCCCTGTTTTATTCAATGCCATATGTTTCTGATGCACATAGTGCCTCCTGTTTATTTACTGATGCTTAGTGTCTGATATTTTCCTTGAATAATATTGATCCTGTTAGGAACCAAGCAATGGCAGAGTTAATTATTAGTTATGATATCTAAACATATGTTGTATCTCGGCATGAATCAGTGACCACTGGTCTACACAAATATGAAATTACATTTTTATGTAAATTGGAAGCTGGATGTATAAATCTTGTCAAAATGCCAAATAAATATATATAAATGGTCTCATCACTAATAGCAACATGCGTAATCTGAAGTGTTATTTATGATTTGCTTCTACAGAAGTAACACAGTTGGGTACCAGTGAACTCTCCTAACAAAAATGAATACAATGGACCGAGTAAAGAAGAATGGGGCAAAAATAAAAATTGGTCGCAGCTCCTGTTGAGCTATGTCCCTTGTTAAAAGTTATGTTAACCAGCAGACCGAAAACAGCTCTGGGAAAAAAAGTTTGCTCTAGTATTTATGTAGGGCCTATATGTTCTTGTTAGATTCAAATTTTTCCCAAATTGTTTATCAGACAGCATAAAATGAAACTGGCAATTAGGGACCGTGCACTAACTACGTGGCTCGGTCCAGGGAGGGGGGGGGGGGGGGGGTTGGCTGAAAGGCTACGCTGGGTTGTGGGGGGAGGGAGGGGGGTTCCGAGCCAGGCCACGTAGCTTTCCTTTCATAACATTATTCACAGTTAAAATGAGGAACAGAACTCACAACAGCATGTGAATATTTATTTCTCTCAGTTAATTACCTCCGTATGTAATTTACAATAGTCTGACAAGAGAAAACAGTACAAAATGTCTTCCGAAATTAAAAGGGGATAAAAGCTACGTGATACGTGGGGGGAGGGGAGGGGGGTAGAGGCAGAAGCCACGTAGGGCTACGTGGGGGGGAGTGGGGGTTCACATGGAGCTACGTGGTTTATCCACGCTCCCTTATAAGGAGTAAAGGCAACAAACAACATCAGCTTAGCCTAAACAATAAAAATGTGTGTGAAGTTAGAATAGGGTTACCAGAATTTTTTTCTCCGAATCCGGGGACGCTTCAGCACTTTTTCACCAAAATCCGGGGACGCTTTTGGCATTTTTTGTCCTAATGATGCGGTGCACTTTTATAAGTTATATGATGATTTAAGGTTGGATTAACTTAAAAGAAACATGTTTGCCATTGTTATATATTTTGTATTTTAAAAGATATGGTACCTAATTTTACCTCCAACTTGTTGTCACTGGTATTTCTCAGAAGAATTAACCTTCTTGAGAAGATCTTGTCTGCCGGCAAATTGTCGGCAAGTCATGGAAAAGTTTGTTAATATAGTTAGCGTAGCTTAAACTGTTTCTGTACTCATTCTGACGCTCTGTGATATCCCCATCATGTTTCATTGAGGAGAAAACTCTCTCTACAGATGTGTTACCCCCAGGAAGACACAAATACAGTTCTACTAAATTGCGAAGCTGAAAATATGGGACCATTTTTGTTGAAAAAATGTAAATAAAGTTAATTCCATCTTGATTCTTGAGCAAACACCAACACTGGATTCATTCCATCCGTCTACTTTATCTTTTGACACAAATTCCTTTAGAGAAGAAATTTCATTGATTTATTTCTTTAAAGGAAAGCATTAGTAAATCAGGGCTTTTAGGAAAGTACATCTAGATTTTAAAAAAAATTCTGGGGTCAACAGTAAAAATCCGGGGACATTGCGGGGACAAAATCTGTCCGGGGACAGAGAGCTAAATACGGGGACTGTCCCCGGGAAACGGGGACGTCTGGTAACCCTAAGTTAGAACGAATTTCTTAATATGTACACAAGTGAGTAAAATTAGTTTCTCAGCGTCCTACGTCAAACGTAAATTCGTTATTGATTTCTTGCATGGAAGGTGACGTAGGCAAGAGCTTTTAACTAAAAGATCGATATCTGAGTCGACAAAAACTGAGTAAGGCGTGGAACTATTACCGGCGTTTGTCTGTAACTGGGGCTTCATTGAGGCATTGAGGCATTCAGGCATTGAGCCACATAGCTTTTCCAATTCCAAGAGTACCCCCCCCCCCCCAAGTCATAGGTCTGTTTATGCAGGATCCGTGAGGATCGATTTTCGCTGAAGGGGTCTCGTTTTAAGTTTTGCCGGTTCTCAAATAACAAATAATTTAATCACTAACAATGATTATCTATTTAAACATCTGAGTACTCTTAAGTGACCCTTTTTTAACTGTTTTAAGCTTTCACTGCTAGAAGTGTTCAGAAGGAAGAGCGGCACTGAAATTCCTGTGATGATTTATATAAAGTTTTAGCTTACTCCCGCTCCCTTTCATTACGTCCATCATATCAGTTAACCTCAATTGACCGTATAATCTTTTTTTTTTTTATCTCCGTGTGCTCTTGTCTCCGTCTGACTGGCCAATTAGTTTTAGACTTTCTCATAGATTCTGATACTAAGTAAACAGGAAACAGCATCGACGGTGTAGAAAATTAATGTTGCAACTGCTGTTCCACCTACTTCAGCGATTAGGTTTCCATAACGTAAGAGAACATATCTTAGTTGTGGATGATATATTTTTCTGTTGCATTAAGAAACACAATCGTGGCCTCTAAGAAAGTGATTCAACCACTGATCGTCGTGAGCAGATATGCCTCGATTCCCGTTATACTCAGTCGTTAAAAATATATGAAGCCTTTCATCCATTCTAAATATCTCTTGAACGGTTTTTGCAGACTCTGTAGAATGCTGTGTCCATGAAACTCCGTGCACTTGCGTCAACAGTCATTAGCCCATCGAATTATTCAGCTGGTAGCTAGACGCCGTTAAGAAAAGACGTTCAAATAATAAAATCACAATAACAGAATGCGTAAGAAGAAAATCCTTTTATGTAGACGCGTTCTTGATATGCCGAGTCTACAAAGTAACAAGAGTTCATACTCTAGCCCATTTTGCATCTTCGATATACCAAAAATGACGAACGATATTTTCCTCTCTTCTACTTAAAAATAAACCCTCTATTTCACGTTAAAAAACTTGTTTCACGTTTTACACTATTTAAAATTTATTTCAAAGACTGCATAATCATTACAGATTCTTTTCATTTTGAATACACAATAAATTAAAACGTTCTTCAGTTTTCCGACTCGATTCACTGTTTCTTTTCGCTGTAACCTCGTTACAAAATTCTTTGCTTCGATCAACGATATTCATCACATTCCAATCAAGCTTATTTACCGAGAAAACCTTAGCTGAAACCGTTCACCTTGTATATTAACATATTATTTAACATATATTATTTCATATTTATTAGTTCTCTGGTTACCTCACAAACACCAGCGCACAAAACAAATATTTCATACGGTTTCTTTATTATTGTTATTATTGTGAGATCGATAGGCGCAGGAACGTCAACAGACCAACTACAGCACAGATTTACTGTACTGCTTCTTCTTATTTTACCAAAAACTATCTCTGAAGGGTCTTTCAGAAAATACCCAGCCGTTACCAGGAGGTTGTTTACGACGATTAACACGTGGAAAGCATTTCCACCACAGGCACTGGTATAATTGTGTGGTGTCGCCCGGTTACTGTTTTGATGAAAAATTATGTAACCATCCTAAACTAAATAGTTTATTTTTTGATCTGTTAACTTGGTCGACATTTTTCGCGCAAATCTCTTCAATAGGCTCTAAATTTACGATTAGTAAGAAGCTATTGTACCTGAAGCAGTATGGCACTTAATGTCGAGAAGGCACATTAACAAATTCTAAAATAGTTTATTAATGTCAAACTTGTTTCCTTAAACATATGAGTTCGTTATTATGTCTCTTAGTCCTTGAACCAGATGGTTCAAATTTCAATTAAGATTGTCAGCCATGTTTGAGGAAATTGCAGCTCTTTTAATTTAGAAAAAAAATGATGGTTTCACAGTACGAATATAGGTGAAAAAATAAACTATCGTTCATTGTGTTCCTGTAAGGGAGACTTTTTTTTTTCAGTGCAATCATCGCTTAAAAATTATTAATATAGGCGTTTACTCAGCGGGTTTGTTGACGATCCGTAAAGCTGGACAAAAAACATAAAAACGAAACTCGCAGAACGTTGTCTTGGTACAGTGATAAGTTTCCTCAGTCAGATAAAGAACCTTTAAATTCTCTCTCGGCTAGCGTGAGGCCTGGTGGGTTAGTAGCTTACTGTTCTTGAGCTGTGTTGTCTTCGTAAGGTGTGACAGATCTCTGACAACATTACAGCCTCATCTTGGTCTCGTTATAGGTGTGATTCGAACGTACGAAGTGATTTAGAGCTGGGGCATTGCAGCAACAAAATTCCTGACTTTTAAAGGCTGTAGCGAAGCTGTCTTTCCTCCAGTTGATAGTGCCTACGTATAGCTAGGGAAGGTCGTGGTTTCTCAACCGCAGATAACACGACATATCAGCGCGACACTCTCTGAAACGGTTGTATCGTCTCAGACTATTCGAACATTTCAACAAGGTCAGCATTTGGGTTGAAACATTTTTGCACCTTCGTGTATTATTATTATTATTTTTTTTTTTTTTTTTTTTTTTTTTTTTTTACAAGAAAGTTATTTAACCTTTTAAAAAGCTTCGGTTGTCAACTTGGTCCAGGTTACATTTCAGCACATTTTCAAAATTAAAATTACGAGACGATATTTTGAAGTAGGAAATTTTTCCGCGGACTCCCAGACTTCTGATGCCAGTTAATGGTTAGCAAAACGTCGCCGGATTCCATAAACTCCAGAAATTGTAATTTCGCACGATTACTATCCTGTTGTATATGACACCCAATGTTCTTTCTACTGCCCGCAACTGTTCTGGCGGCAGTTTGGACAAACTTGTGAAAGTAAAATGTAACCGGGCTCAAGCCGAGGCCCGGGGCTTCCGGCTATACTGACTGCAATATTTAGTTGGTTTTCCGCAGTCACATAAACAAAAGCTGAGATGGGTCCCATTCTTCGGCTCAACAAGGGCACTTTGCACAAACAGAATGACAAAAAGTACGTTCCCATGATAGCTTTCACGATTTGCAGATATGGTGAATAAGTATCATCCTCCCATATATTTCCCTTAATGAGATCGATGTTGACGAGACATAAAGGTCAAATAATAATACCGGTAACAATAATTTTGAAAAAAGCGAGCCACGCGTGCGCATTGTGGAGGCAGCGCTTTTGTGTACTCAGGCTGGATGCCACCCAGGCAGGTTTTACCGGGAAACAGGAAGCGCGCTTGTCGGAGGGGAGAGGCCCGGGGAACTGAGCCGCGATGTACGCACTGCGCACCTGCTGGGAGCGTTTGTGGTAGTCCTGCGGACTTGCGGAGCAGTAACCTTGTGGACGGCGATAAACAAGGCCGGGCGGAGCTGGCGACTTACGTAAACGGTCCGCAGCAAACCAGGCGGCGCGGCTGTGGCGCTCAGTTCGTCGGCAGCAGCAGCGAGGATGGGTTCGGCAGTGCTCAACGGACTCTTTCACGGCATCGCCTTCCTGCACTTCGCCGCGTGGCTCCTCTACGACTATTTCTTCTTCGATTTTCCCAATGTGTTGTTCAAGACGGCAGATGCACAGAAACTCGGCAAACTCAAGTTCCTCACCTACTGGAACCTGGTAAGTCACCGCTCACGTGGGACAGCATACTGATTTTTAGGTTTAGGCGTAACGTATGGTCGCTGCACGTTACAAATTGTCAGTAATGATTTTTGCACCCTGATAATACAATACACCATCACAAGGTTAAATCTGGTAATGCCTACGTATTACTCGTTAACACACTGTGAATTTCTTGAGCTATAGAAGCCAACTGTTTTATATTTAGCGACAAGAATTCTTATTCATCTGTTCCTATTAAAATAATCGTTAAGACAATGAACTGAAATTAAGTGAGCATGACACATTATTTCAATCCAGTGAAGAGTTTAAGTGTATATAGCTTATCCACCACGTGCTCTATCTAAAACAGTTGACTAGCCGAAATTATTGAAGCATAAGAACTGTATAACCAGAATTAATATCGAAGGCCGACAACTCTGTGACTAGTTGGTCAAGCTTTCTTTTTGTTTTGTGTGCGCGTGTGAGAGTGCCACCAATCCAGTACCTCCACACTGTCACTTTCTACGCTGAATAGAACGTAGCAGTAAGTTGCATCTCGATTCAGACTATTTTTGTAAGATTATTTTTTCATTTATTGGTCTCATGAAAGATGGTACCATTTTTGTCAAGAACTACGGTTCTCTTGACCACCGTTTCTCTACAAATGTTTACTGTTCTCATTCACGATGTATAAGACAATTTGAAACGAATGACAGGGCTTAGCGGTCATGCTGTTATCTTCGAAAACTGAAAATACCCTCACTTGACTATTTTTTTATATTATTTTTTTTTAGAAAAATATCTCCATATCGCAGACCTAAATTTTGTAGGCTAATGATGCTCGGTGGAGAGCAAAAGATGACTAAAATTAATTCCAACCCTATGCTGATACGTTAAGTGATTTGTCATTACATCAATTTTATTTTCTTCGTTCTCTTGAAGGGTATAAATGTTAGATGCAGGGCAAAAACTGCTAAAAATATTAAAGCATTTGGGCGAACCTATAATTTTAATCTTACAAGAGACTTGAAAGTTGCAGAACGTAATTTTTCACGGCAGGGCCGCATTTAAGCATAGGCTACATAGGCTGTAGCCTAGGGGCCCGCACCACAAAGAGGGGCCCTTACCACAACCTACCACAGCCTGGGCAGGTAGTAGAGCTAAAAAAAAAAAAAAGGTCGCCCATAAATTTTTTTTAGGTCGAATTTCGAAATTTAATCATCCAGCTACTGGCGACAGGTGGCCCGCACCACATGTATAGCCTGGGGGCCCACAGAGCCTAAATGCAGCCCTGTTTCACGGTAACCCTATGATGCCGCCTCGGCAGCACGAACAAGTAGTTCGCTAGCAGAACCCGCTACCTGTAACGGTAGTGAAGAAGTGGGTCATTCGGGTACGCGCAGGCATTTCCGGAGTTCGGTCTCTGTAGACAGCCATCCAGGTCGCTGAGGACGATACGTGGCACGTGACATACGATAAAATGGTGATATTACTATATATCACTAATATCCATAGTTTAATTAGGAAACCGCACTTCAAATTCAGCGAGGCTATATAGACCAAAAAATTTCCTTCAGTCTTTTCCGTTCGTATTATAGGTAGTTTTGGAGGTTTGACGTTAGTTTTTTTAGTCTATGGAAGCACTCTCCATAGCTGTTTACTGTTCTCTAACAGCAACATTTGGCGCATCCTTCTCTCATAGGTGACTGGCCCTCAAAATTTATCGTTTTTCTTGTCGCGCCAACCCTGGCGTATTTTAAGTCATTGGCCATTTTGGCAGTCATTCACAAGCATTGTGTTTAAACACCGGTAATACGTGAACCGTTTAGTCGAGGAGGTAAGGCTGCACGCTTTCCACGATTCGTAATAAGGCAAAGATGGAGCGAGGAGGGGTAGTGGGTCACAATGTCTTACTCCTTAAATCAATGCCGGAAAGAAGTATTTTATTTCATAAGAGTAACCGGAAGCCTTCAGTATCGTGAAATCGATTTACCATTGAACCATTAATAGTTCATTAATCAACGATTCGTTGAAGAGCCGCCGCATTTACTACATCCTAGACAATCTGCAATATTGTCAACATGAGATGAAGAACGTATGACTGGCGTACAAGCGGATATTGTAATTGTTTAAGGATAATAAATCGATTAGCAGAAAGGAACACAATGTCGTTGGTGGTACTCTGCCAGAGATTGCACCAGGACAACAACAAAGAACCACCGAGCGTGGAGGTGTAACGGTTAGCATTCTCGCCTCGCATTCGGGAGGACGCCGGTTCGAATCCCCGTCCGGGCATCCAGATTTGGGTTTTACGATGGTTTCCCCAAATCACTCCAGGCAAATGCCGGGATGCTTCCTTCAAAAGGCCATGGCCGAATTCCTTCCCATTCCTTACCCCCCCCCCCATCCTTTCCCATCTCTAAAGACCTCGCTGTTAAGAGACGTTAAGCAGTTAAAAAAAAATATACAAAGAACCAAAGAGTAGAGTCCCGGCTTTAGTGGCGTAAGAGTTTAGTAAGACTATGTTTTGAGTAGAGTTAGGCAAGAGTTAGCAAGAGTGTAGTATAGATCGAAACTTAGAACAGAACAAGATCTATTTAAAATGGTGGTTAAGTATGGAAAGGTAGTTGAGTATATTTAAAAGACTGTATAAACTACTAGAAGATGTAACAAATAGTTATAAAGTCCACGGGATTACTATTGACAAAGAGAAAAGGAGATTTCTTGTTTATAAAGATATTGTCTTCAACCATAAATCGAGTTTTCTTTTTTAAATGTTACCACTGCGATTAATGTGAGTAAACGCAAATAGCTATTAGACATCTCTAATAACCACTGAAGTCGACAGGACTACAAGAAAGGTTAACAAACTTTACAAGCGCGATTGTAAAATTTAAATGGTAATCTAAAACCACATCTATTTTACCTGCTTCAAATGCCACGTACAGACTGCAGTGAGGTTTGGTCGCAGGGAGTTCACATCCCGCCGCCGCTCCGCCGCCTGGAAACCTGCTGATTTGCGGTTGGTGGCCGGTTTTCTGTAACCTATGCACATGTAAAAAATGAACCCCGATTTTTATCTCAGGTTGCTTACGCTTGAAATTTTGCCTTAGTAAAAATCTTCAACCATGAGTTAGTAGTTCACTAAAGACTTTTCTTGCAGAGACCAACCTGTTTATAGTTTCTACATAAGAGACGAGTACTATATGTGTAAATGTAGCCGGAATTTCGTTAACTGTTAGAACGAGGAGTGCGTCGTAAGTTTTAATCGTAAAGTAGTAAACACACTCAATGAAGCACCATCTATCCATAGCCTAGCAAAAACATCGTACTGATTACTATTCTATTATTTGGAGGGTAGAAGACGAAGACATAATATTCTATGCTATATACAGTAAGAAGAGAAAACTGATTTCATGACTGCGTAAAATTTAGTGAAATTTCTTTAACAATCATGACGAATTTGTAATTTTAAGCTATCTGCGATAGCGTCAATCCTAAATTTAATGCTGCCGTCACGCTGAATGTGTGTATGGATAAAGAGTCTCCTAGGAATATTAGCATTTTCTGTCTGATAAAGCGGAGGTTGGTGAGAAGATTTGCTTTTCTGCGGCAGTGGACGAAACGTACATCTACAAACTGTTCATTACAGACCACAACTCGATGGTCTGTAGGTGGATCGCGCTACGTCTCTTGGGAGAGCCAGAGATAGCCTGTACGGTATTATGCAACACACTGACGTGGCTTCTGGGTTCCAGCCGCTCTCTGGCTACTGTAAACCACTTTATTACAGCATACTCCGCAATTCGTTCTCGGAAGAAATTTAATATTTGGCTCGCTTTTTACAAAAAAAGTGTAAGTTTGTTAAATGTGCTTCGGGGTGCTAGGAAAATGTTTAAGTGAAATAATATCCTTATTCTTCTATTTAAATAGCAGTTAATGAGATGGAGGGTTTATTACTATTCAAATTTAGAGAACGTTAGGTTATTACTAAAATCAGTGTTTTATAAAGATGGCAAAATCCCTAAGTGCCTAACGACCCTTTTGCTGTTCAGAGGAGACTATTTAGTAATGAAGGCCTTTGTTATTGAAGCTCTTAGTTCAGTTCACTCATCAATAATTGGTCGGATGGGGTGACGAGAGAATTTAAAAAAAGGTTTTGGGTTATTTGAAATATGGCGTGTCTACTTGTCGAAGAGGATTTTGCGGCATATTGACTACCGAGAATTCAACTTCTGTTGTGGCTTAACCTAACTTTGTATTCGTACAGGGAACCCATATTATTACGTAGAGTCTGAAACGCTGAGCGGTCTGCATGCTTCCTTCAATTACGCAAAAATCTGACCGGAAAACCGGGATTTGTTTTGGGGATTTTTCAGACAGTTATCAGCTTACCGCTAAGCCACCAGACCGCTCGCGTTGTAGGAAAAAAGGATACCACACGCAAATAACTCATCTGCATTTTTAGTTCCCAAAACGTACGCTGAAATCTAGTACGGATTATTGTCGAATTGATTCGCCGTAACTTGCCTATTCTAACCAATAATGTGGTTGAAATACTGAGGGAAAGAATATGGCTAAGTTTTAAAAAGAGAGGAATAGATGAAGGGATTACGGAATTAATAAAGAACATCTATGAGATGTGAGAATTGCTTGCGATAGACAGTAAACATTCAGATTGGTTTCATACGGAAAGAGGAGTAAGACGAAGTGTTTTGTCACCTGTTGTATTTAATGTAATATTAGATGTAATAAATAATATCTGAAGTCCAGGGACACAGTACCAACAGAGCTAAAGGTGAGAGCATATGCTGATATCATAATATGGGAGGAGACAGAACAGGATCTGGAAAGAGTATTACGGAAATGGATTGCAATGGGTAAACGTGGCCTGAAGATTAGTGCGGAAAAGACCAAAATAATGAAGATAACAAGAAACACTGGCCCTTCGAAGAATGTTACTTGGTGGCAAGAAATTGGATTTTGTAGAATCAGTTGTGTATATGGGAAGCAAGGTAACTACCAATGGAAAGATAGAGGAAGAAATAAGTCAGAGTAAGGAAGAGCGGACATTTGTATCAGCAGATGTAATGTGGAGGTGGAATATAGGGAAGGATGTCAAAATTCTGCTGTATAAAGTGTATTACCAGTCCATACAGACTTATGTTTCTGAAACATGGACTTGGACAAAATGAGATATCGGCGGATTGTAGGCGGCAGAGATGAGGTTTCTCAAAGGGGTAGAGAATGTCGCGAAGAAAGACAAAATTAGAAATGAAAACATCAGGGAGAGACTACAAGTGGAAGCATTAGAAGAGGAAAAGACTGCAGTGGTAGCATGGGCGCCGGGAGGGGGGTGCAAGGGGGTGCACTTGCACCCCCCTGGCATCCCGGGTCGCCCGTAAATTTGGGCCGATAGGGGGTGGGGAGCACCAATTACGGCCCTGGTGCACCCCCCTGGATCCCGGGTGCACCCCCCTACATCCCGCATCCCGGGTCGCCGTGTGGTCAGTAGTAGACCTAAAAAAAAAAAAGGTCGCCCGGAAATTTTTGGGCTGACAGGGGGGGGGCACCAACGCAGCCCTGGTGCACCCCCCTAGAAACAATCCTGCCGGCGCCCATGAGTGGTAGGGACATGTTATGAGGATGGACGAGGAGAGGATGCCGAAAGTAGCACTGCTGAACAGCGGGAAGGGAAGGAGACCAGTTGGAAGACCTCGGGCAAGATGGGTGGACCAAGTGAAGAAAGATGTAGAGGCTAAGGGAGTCTTTTTGGAGGAAGGTGACGCAGGAAAAACCTGGGAAAGACCTCCAGACTCGGAAGAGGATGTGCAGGATGACCTGCAAAAGCGGAAACATTTAATGATGATGAATGTGGTTGAGGGTGTCATCTTACTAAAGCCGAAAGACTACGGCGTAAGTTCTTATGTTGCTTCAAGCGTAACGGCCGTCTTGATACTGTACCCCTAACGTATGCACATCCTGTTAATGTAACCATTTCTAAAACAAAAGTATAGTTCCATAAACATAAAATTCTTCCTGTTTCTATTCAGGCATATTGTCTATACATTCTTCGTCCGTTGTCCTCATTCACCTGTAAGATTATAGCCTCATTGTTTTAGTGGTTCACTCTTACATCTCCATCCAGACATAAATATCTTTTATTGCTTTAAACACCTTTTTTTCATCATTAAGATTTATTTTCTCTTCAAATTCAGTTTTTCTGCTTTAAGCCCACATGTTAACGTTCTTTTTTACACAGTGCCCATTGTTTATTGATTTCGTTTGCTATATCACTTCTCTCGGCTTCATTTCTAACGAATCTGTAACATTCCAGCCTTTTAGTCCGGAGGACCGGGTTCGATTCCCGTGTATTATAATTTCATTTTTCCATTGTTCCCCGAAATTATTCCAAGAAAATGTGTTGGGGTGGCTGTTCCAATAAGGCAATGGCCAAATTTCTTCCCGTTCCCTACCGATAATCTTTTGTGCTCAAACTCGATTAATTGTCTAATTTATCGGACTAGAGATAGGAATCTCTTAGGGCGGCATACTGTATGATGAAGGCGCAATTCCAGTCGTACTACGTCAGAAGTTAGCTGGGACTATGACACCAATTACTCGCAACATGAAACCGCTTCAGCTACGATATCCTCAGCGCTGACCCTAAGCAGACGGGATGATAAAATATCGGCCCAATGACTAAATTCTCGATTGTTGGAGTAATGTAGCTTTAGTTTTTCAGGCAGAACATATCCTTTTCCTGATGTGAAGTCTACAAGCTAAATCGGGTTAGCAACAAATTTCCCTTTCCTTTTATGATTAGTTCAGATAGCATCTGTGGCGTATTTTTGAAACAATCTCATTCTAAACATACTGAATGAATTTCATTTAGCATCCTTTTTAAGACATGTCAACCTTATAGATGTATAACTTCAGCAAGCGAATGCGGCAGCTGATTATCATTTTCTGATAAAATGTTTCACAAAAATTCGCAAGTCTCGGTTTGGTTGGCAAAAGGAACATCTGACACCCAACAGAATCCAACTACATTGCAAACGCTAATAGTCGACAGCTATAAGCTATCAAATTATAGGTCAACATAGATTTCTGCGCTGATTGGAGTTTGACTAAAATGAGGCACAATTATGATTTTTGTTATTCCTCCCGGTTACCTGAATTGATTCAAATTCACAAAATACAACGAAATTAGAATACTACTACTAATAATAAATATAAATTAATATTATTATTAATAAGTCATTATCATAAACATATCTGTAAATATTAATCCGATAAAATAATGTTTATTTGTTCAAAAAATGTTATTTTGCTGATGACTGTTGGAAAAAATTCGAGAGCTTGTGCTCGCAAACCGTCGACAGACAATTGATCAACTGTTGGAGATTAGTGGATTATCTTAGAGCTCGGTTCAGCGAATTTCAACCGAAGATTTGGGAATGAAAAGGGTTGCTGCCAAGTTTGTTCCTCGGGCTCTGATATTCAAGAAGAACGTAGAGTTGAAACATGTCGTTCTTTGTAACAATAGCTTGAAATTGATCCAGATTTTCTGTCTAAGGTCATTGCTGGTGATGAGTCATGATTCTGTGGTTACGACCCAGAAACAAAGCAACAGTCAATGAAAGACGTCATTGTCACCCCGTCCAAAAAATGTAAAGTCAAATCAAATATCAAAACAATGCTCATTTGATTTTTTAATGCCAAAGGAGTAGTTCATTGAGTTTGTTCCCCCACATTAGATCGTAATACATTTTATTTGTAAGTTAAAAGATTATTACGCAAGTGTTCGTCAAAAAAACCCGATTTGTGGTAGACAGCAGTTTCCACCACAATGCACCTGTACACACAGTTGTCTGTTAGGCAGTTTTTGGCTAAAAATGGCATGGATCCGCTGCCCCACGCACCTTACTCGCCTGACCTCGCCCGGTGCGACTTTTTCTTGTTTCCACGCATGAAAAGGGGCATGAAAGGAGACTGATTTGACAACATTGAAAATGTAAACAAAAAAGGAGCTGTCGGCCGTTTCTAAAGATGATTACAGAAACTATTTCGAACATTAGAAGCGCCGGTGGGACAAATGTATAAGTTGTAATGGAGAGTATTTTGAAGGGGATAAGGTTATTTTGTAAAAAAGATTTGAAAATATATAGCTTTTAAAAAAAATTCCGTTTTTGTCGGTACCGCCTCGTACAAACACCACTGGCCTGGGCTATGTAGTTGTGGCAGCAAAGTGAAATATATGGGCACACATCTTTAGTCGAAATACGAAAATGTCCCTGATCGACCACTTTCAACAACCATATTTTCCACACCCCCAAAGCTACCGGCTTTCGGCCAACGTTGTGCACGATGGTAATCTACATGCTACTACCACACACAAACACCAGTGGTCTGCGCTAGGTAGTGGTAGCTGCAGGGTGAAATATAGGGACACACACCTCTTTTTATATATATGTAAGATTTTGTCAAAGTTGTTTCCGATATAAAGGCTGAACACAAAATACAGACTAAGGTTCGATGAAATACTCTATAATTTACATTCTAGCGTCACTGATAATCTGGCGAAATTTATCTTAACTTTTTTTAAAATTTTCTTCGGTGTAGAAATCTGAATTGGAGAACGATAAATGTGGTTTTACACCATAACACTCCTGGTATCTTACCCTAAAATCATTCGTCATGTTTGGCCTTCGCTTACGAGAAATAGTTAAAAACTGTGACGTATTAAATTATGTATATGTACCTATAGAAAAGCCCTATTTGATAAGCCAGCCGAATAGTTGTGTGATTTGATGAATGTCAGTATACGGAAGGTCGCGAGTTCGATCCCCGCGTGGGAAAAATATGTGCATTTCTTTTCGCTACTATTTGCTGTTAATAGGATTACAGATTCATTTTTAATAATATTCATCGAAATAAGTTTTTTTTTTCCTTTAAGGATTAACAAGAAAAATACACTATAAAAAGTTTTTATGACTTGAAGTTTCACTCCTTGCGCTAATACACACGCCATTTTTAAATAAAATATATTTGATAAATATGTCTTGCGTACCTTTTATACCAACAGCAATGGAGTCACGTGGTATGAATTTCTTTTATTCTAAGGCTTCGTAAGTGACAAAGTACTGAAATATTCTTTCTAAAGAAGATGCACTTAAAATCTGAGGTGTACAAGATACCTCACAAAATGTATCTGTAATACAAGATACTTTTAAGTAATGGATTTGAGATATCAGATACAAGATACTTTTGGAAATGGTATTTGAAATGCAGGATTCAAACTAAGTATTTTAAAAATACTTTTTAAAAAATAAAATACTTTTTTATAATGTATTTTTTTATTTTGAAACATTTGTTCATTTACAGTATACAGGACGTTATTTAAAATGAGACTTGAGCAAGTTAAAATCAGTTCTTCAAACATCTGATCACTCATTTTCCTTCTATGCGGTCTCATTACGATTCGCTTCACAGGGGTGGAACTCGACAAACGGATGTTATTATTCCAAAACATTTTTTTTATTGTTGTGTAAACATTTAAAATTTTTAGAAGTTGTCCTTAAGTACTGAAGTGTTTCTAAGTCAGCGATGCTGCCAGTAACTCTGGGTTGTCGCCACTAGCGGCTATAGCAATAGAGGAGCCAGAGTCCTCTAAAACTTTTAATAAGATTAGTCTCTTGCCTTTTAAGTCCTCTCCATTTCTCTGTAAAGCCCCTGATTTTTGTTTTTAGATAGATTAATTTCAGTGTTTCAATTAGGATAACCCCTTTTACATGTTTTTTTTTTATTTTTATTAATAATTTTGGTGCCCATTTCATTTTTAAAAAAACGGAAGGGACACTGAAGTAAATATTGCGTCGGTTGCTGCAGGCTCAAACTGCAAAAACTTTGACATTTATTTAGATTTTCTTTGATGACATCTGACAAAGTGCCGCAGTATTTTAGATTTTCCATTGTAATCGTGTGCTGGATTCTCATTAGTTCGGGTAATATACAATAGTATTTGGTGTCTTTATCTCCTTGCAGACTTTGAATAGCTTCTCTATTGGCTGTGAACAGTTTATTTAAAGGAGGTATTTTAAGGATTTTCATTGTTTCACTAAAAATGCCTTTTATGGAATTATAATTAGAATTCCATCGGGTTACGCTTGGAGAAGTTAGTGGCTTCCCTATCAATTACAAATATGTTTCACATGCTTTTGGTGACACGGAAAATAAATTCCATAGTGCCTGGCGCTTGAGTGATGTCCCATCGCGCATCTAGAATAATTATCCTACTCAGAGTAACACCAACAGCTATTTACGAATTATTATTATTAGTTTTTATTACTGGCAAGTGGTTATTTTAATTTTTCGGAACTAATTAAATAAATTATATTCCAAACGGAACAGCTCCTACTATAGGTAGTAACATTAACCTCAACAATCAGAGTTCAAACTACAGATTTAATTAGATTTTAATTTAATTTAATTGCAATGGAGCACAGGCTCCGGTGGCAATTTCCTTACACACCCATCTTCCCCCTATCCTGCACCCACCTACATTTGCCCTCTACAAATTTTATCTTTAAATTCCTTCAAAGTTTTCGGTAAATTATTCATCATTTCTTTTGGTAACTCATTCCAATCCCTGACACCCTTACAAAAGAGAATCTTCCCACACGCTCAGGGGGCCCCCAAGCATACCTCTAGGCGCCCAAAGCGCACCTCTGGGGCAGGGGCGGCCCTAGGGCGGTGCGAGCGGTGCGACCGCACCGGGCGCCGTCATCTGGGGGGCGCCGAAAATGCAGCGAGAGAGCGTCTGTGGGAAAAAAATGAAAAATAAATCTATAATAACCCAGCTTTTAACACATCATCCAGAAGAGTTTATAAGAGTAAGAGGTTCAGCTTAATGCATAGTCGTATGTCATCATAGAATAGAGTCAATTCGAGTTGTTACTTGAGTCAGTTCGAGTTACTCGAATCATGAAAATCACAACTCGTTCCAAAGTTAGCACCCTCCCGTGCCGCGTCGCGCCTCCCGCACTTGTTTCCTGCCTTTTCAGCTGTAGTCTTGAATTTCATGCATGCGGGTACATGTGCATGTGACGAGATTTAACCTATTTATCTCTTTCTACCATATTAGATCCTCGGTGATTACAATTAACGTTGGTACCGTAAATATTTACAATGCTTATTTGTCTTTTACAAACATGTCACTAACCTCAAAACAAAAAAAAACTGTACTTAAAAAGAAAACAAAACCATGACAAAATTGAGAAAGCTTCAAAATTGCTAGCAATTTTTTTTTTTTTTTTGTCATCTGAATTATCGTCTCCAGAACCAGCTCAACGCGAGACGGAAGATAACTTTTAATGGAAGTTATTCAGACGAGGCTCATGATGAAGAGCAGCATGTACGAGAAGATTTATCTATGGCTGGAATGTCGTCTGCTGTTCAAAAGATTACAAATGGGTATGACAAGACCCATGGGATTCCTTCCTCCATGACAAGACCATGGAGGAGGGTCAAAGTACAAATCATGAAGATATTTCAAAATTGTCGCTTATTAACTGTGCTGGCAGAGATGAAATAATTATTCAAGCAACGAAAAAATCCAAGAAGAAAAGTCATTTTTCAAATACGCATATTCAAAGAGTAACACCAAATGAAGAAACTTATAAAAGTAGATAGCTCGTTTATTCTAGATCTCCGTAAAGTATATTGTTTATATGTTATTTATTCAAAAGTAGATCTTATTTTTATTTGGGAAAAGAAGGATTCGATGACTGGGTTTACTTATCAGAGCGTCTCAAAACTCACGAAACTTCCTCAGATCACAATCAAACCATGCTCACTTGGATAGAAGCGTTGATTCCATTAAATAACTTCAATGTACTAGACAAGCATTTGTAAATACAGACTGAAGACGAAAAATAACAGTGGGTTGCTATCCTCTAATGAATGATGTCTTGTTCAGAGGAAGCTTTGGATCTGAAATACTTCTAATGATGGTAACTTCCTGGGTATATGATCCTGTGATGATGGAGCATCTTAGCCGTATTGCTAATAACGAGACTAATGTCTTATTATATTGGATAATGTATTCAAAACGAATGAAGTTCGTAATAAAATTATGACTATGGTTGGGTCATCTAAATATTTTTCCATCATACTGAATTGAACTCCTGATGTAAGTCACGTCGAACAATTATCTTTGGCATCATTTAGCTGACACCAATGAAGACGAAGTCTTAAGTGCGTGAGTATTTCGGTGTACTTATAATCAGGAAAGTGACTGTTTGGGACCTGGGAGCTGGACTCGCTGCCCTGTTTATCATTGATACTTTGCAAAAGTTCGATTTGGATACGAACGATTGTCGAGGCCAAAGATATGACAGTGGATCCAATTTGGTAGGAGGAAACATGTGTCCATAGCAAAATTCTAGACCCGTATCTTCGATCATTTTTTAATCCATGTAACTGTCATTAAATTTGTTAATAGCAAGTGCGCCAAAACATCAGTTAAGTCTGTTTCCTTGCACGGATTTCTTTGAAGAAATCGTTTTATTCTCTCTATAAAAGAAGCGATAGGAAGTGGCATTCACGCACTTAGAAGGACTACCTCCAAAAAAAAATTGTGAAACTCGTTTCAAGAATAGAGTTTCTAGCATTGCTACAGTTTGTTATCACTACTCTTCAGTTCGTGACGCCCTTCAGGAACGAATTATTCAGTTGCAGTAAGAGATGCCTTGTCACTTAGCCATATCATGGAGCAATTTGAGTTCATACTTACAGTGGTGATTTGGTATAATGCATTGTTTCAAGTAAACGTTGTAAACAAAGGCTATGCAGACTGAAAATGGAATTATGAAACTCTTCACAGTTGCTGAAAAACTGCTCGGGAGTAGAAGGAGATATTCTCCACCGCCCCGAAACTGGTAATGACCTGTTGAATTTTTTTTCCTGCTTCGGTATAATGTCCTCTTCCGGTTTTGCACTCTTTCTCTAAAAAGTCGCCACGAATTAAATTAGAGAGTGATGCGCTGCTATTAGATGCCGCAGGCGCTCAAAAACAATTACAATCTTTTGAAATGGTGGTTGTTGTAATATTTTCTTGCCGTTTTAGATACATTTCGTTGTAAAACGTCGCACTAAATTAACAGATAGAAATTTTTTATTCGAGATGCAGTACAACAAGGCTCACCATCTTAGAATCGATAAAAGCGGTCAGAGATAATCAATTGCCTCCGTTTCCGAGATGGATGCCGCTGAACAAATTTCCTGTAAACTTTTTATTCTTGGTACAGGCAGAATTTCAACCTAACCATGATCACTATGACTAAACGAACCTGTTTAGGTTGATAAGATCCCTGTACCGATAATTTTTGTTTTATTTCTGCATTTTTGCTAACATTTTATGATTGCCGAGTGTCTCACATTTCGGCATTTTTAATTTAATTCGTGGCGACTTCTCCGAGAAAGGGGAGTTCAAAACGTCAAGAGGACATTATAACGAAGCAGTTAAAACAAATTTCAACAGGTCAGTACCAGCTTCGGGGTGGTGGAGAATATCCCCTTCCATCCCAGCTCGGAATTTGAGAAGGAGTGCCAGCTCTGATAATAGACAGCTAGGGAAGTTGATTCTCAGACTTGAAAAATTCCTATTAACCTAGTCAGATGCCGAAGAAAGTAAAGATTTTTTGAGTATGAGCCGTAAATGAGATAGCAACAGATCCAGAAGAATTGTTTACAATTAACGTGTTTTAGCATATGATCGCTAGAGAATGCGTTGATCACTCTTTTAGCACAACTTTCCAAGGGCGTAGCGAGGATTAGCTTCAGAGTGAGGCAAAAACAATGAAAAATACTTGGGGGAAAAAAATACATGCATTTAACCTATTTAAGAATTAGTCTCCGAAGGTTCTGGAAAAATTTTGGTAAACTTTATTCATCGGTATTAAAAGTGGGAATTTTTATTTTAATATATTTTCTATTTTAAATAATGATTAAAAACTGAATTTAACGTCAGTGAAGTGAGCATTGTGTTTGCCACAGTAGCTTTAATAAACCTTTTCAAACATATAGTATTCCTTTCTACTGTTGCTTCTCATTCGTACCGCCGCTATCCTATACTAATCTTTCCGAATTTTGAGTTGTTATCATATATAAAGACTCCAAATACCACGGGAACTGTTATTTGGGATAAAAGTAGATGGATAATACATTACTCCAAATTTATCCTAAGCAGTTCAGTAGTTTCGACATGATACAGTAAAAACATCAAGCAAATAAACTTTTACGTTTTTAATATTAGTAGGGTGTAAAAACTGTATGTTATCTTCAGTCTATCTATATGGAGACCTTAATCACGAATAAGCGATTGCTCATTTGGGGCGCCATGATGAGATCTCGCACCACCTGAAAAACTTGCTAGGGCCGCCTCTGCTCTGGGGGCCCCCAAGCGCGGTTGAGAGGGCCCATGAACCTTCATGGCAAACTGGCGATCTTTTTTTTAGCTCTATAGTAGTCTAAGGGGGCCCCTGAGACACAGGAATCCCCTCACTAAGGGCCCTCACTGCTCGGGCGCCCCCAACCACTGCTCAGGGATCCCTAAGCACAACTCAAGGGCCCCGATCCTCAGCTCAGGGGGCCCCTACCAGCAACTCAAAGCAAAAAAAAAAAAAGGTCGCCCATCTGGCCTGAGGGCCCAAATTAATTTTTTTGCACCGGGGCCCTTGATGACCTAGCTACGCCACTGTAGATACCGTACATAAGAAATCATTTTTTATTTTCAATAACTTACACCCCGATGTTTACCTATAGTATACTTAATAAACTACTAAGCTTTCAGCTACCTGTAAATCAAAACTTGTTGTAAAGGGAAGAGAATATCTTACAACAATGACGCCAATTTGAAACTTACTTTTGTGGGTAAATTCTTCTCGCTAACAACAATCCAAAAACTTAAGTTGACAATTTAAAGATTTTAAAGAATCATTGTCTACAAAACTTAGTTGTATAGTAAATCTGAGTTTCGTGAAAAACTTTCACACACGCAACCAACGAACACACAGTACCTGCCAAGTTAAATTGTGAGTGGTATATACCTACTTAAATTAAGTAAAAATTAACATTAATCGTTTATTTACTTATATCTCAATACCGTTGTCCTCGTTATGATTCAATAATAATAATAATAATAATAATAATAATTCGACATCGTCACACCAAACATAATTTGACACTATAAAAATTGGCGCGGAGGAAAGACAGGAGACATCAGACAGGCAGGTGAGTGTTTATGGTTTCCGTAGTTCGTCACAGTGAAGATAGGCATAGGCAAGGGCAACTTGACTATACAACCTTGTCCATTGATATAGATTAATGAATTTTACGATTGCGTTCCGTTGTCTCTGTGATGCCGTAACATAAAAAAAAATCGATACATATTTAGTATTTGCAAAATACAAAGGATTCAATAAAAGTATCTAAATACAAGATACAAAATAAAGATTAAGAAAAGTATTTCAGGTACAAAATGAAAATACGTATTTTGTACGGCATCTGTATTTCAAATTAGGGATGTAACGGATATCCTAATCCGCAAGTGCGAAACTTTCGCATGAATTCCTACATCCGCTTTCGCATCCGCAATTTTTAATGCGAATGTATTGCGGATGTTTTGTTTTCATTGCAATATATATTATTCTTTTCTCTTTATTCCAGATTCTGCCCATCGTAGCTTAGCTAACAAAAAAGTGATTGTTTTCTGACGATCTTGCAATAAAAGTAACAATGAACTAAACGGTGTTATTACCTAAGCCACGAATTTACAAGTTTGAACTTGCATGTAAAGTAAAGGTCGGGCTACAATAGACAGCACCGAACCCGCACTGTCACCGACCGACACTTTTCTTATTGTTGTCGCTCACTCGATTGAAGTGAGTTCAAACGACACCGCACCGTGTGTCGGCAGTCATTAGGTGGATCTAATTTTTGACGGTGCGGACCGGTGTCGGATTGGTCGATATGGAGAATCGTATGCAAAGAGTTCAGAAATTTGTGGTCCTTTACGACTAAATGTTGTTTTATCGTTACTCTTTAGAAAAGCGTTCATTTTTTCAGCCTTACTTTAGGTTCATCACGTGTTCGTAAAATGTAGATATAGTCCTTGCATGTTCACATTAACAAATGAAATTGCCAGACGTGAAGGTCGATTTTAAGGCCTGTAAAAATTGCATCCGAGACCCGGATTTTGAACCGAAGACCTTCCATACCCGAATCACACGCCGCAAGAATCTGAATTAAGAAGTAATGAAAAATATGTATTTAATCATATAAAAACATTTGTGTTTTGGGATAACAAAAATAAATGCTACAGAAAAAAAAGTATGTTGATTTTATTATGGTTGAATATTTATTTGTAATTACATCCAGATTTGACTCAGATGGATACGGTGTACGATTGGGGTACTGAAAGTCCTTTGTTCAAATCCTTGTCTCGGCTGCAATTTTCATGGGTCTTAAAATTGACAATCACCTCTGGCAAAGCTTTGATTTTGTTAATGCTAAGATGCTGGGACGCTCCGTGGTTCAAATTTCACGTTAATCTGTAGGTCTCGTTTTTAAAAACAGGTGACAACGATAGAGGTACACTGCGCGGCTGATAAGAAAATCTGTGACTGAAATTTTTAGATCACACGAAATTATTATTAATTTACAGAATATTTGCAGTCTGTATTTAAATTAAAATGTATATTCTTATTTTTTGTTGAAAAAATATTGAGTGAATCGAAAGGAACCTGTAACTGCTTTCATGGACCATCAAGAGTTCTTTTATCGGAAATCGGAACTCGTAGGTCCTACAAGTTGTACTGCGAATGCGCCACTGGAGTGGTGGGAAGGTGGGTCGCGAGCACAGAAGTGTGCGTGGTGAGTAGGCGATAACTGCCTAGCCTCGCATTCGGAAGGACGGCGGTTCGAATCCCCGACCGGGCATCCAGATTTCCATGGCTTCCCAAAATCACTCCAGGCGAATGCTTCCATTAAAAGACCATGGCCGAATTCCTTCGCGTTCCAAACCCCGATCTTTTCACGCCTCTAATGACCTCGACGTCGACGAGGCGTATAGTTATAACACAAAAAAAAAGCGAGCGTGGAGATGAGCGGTGGCGTGGCCTTGTGCTCGACGCTTGAATTAGTGCAGCCAGCCACTAACTCCGCAAAGTTCATATGATAAAGACTGGTTTTTAGAGGCGTACGTAATTATTTAAATAATTTAAGTCATTTATGAAACCATCCCACATTTTTTGTTGTTGAAAGATCAGGCAAAAATAAACCAATATGGCAGTATTATATGCAAACATAATTTAATTATGAAAAAAGATATTTGATAAAATATTAAAATCTAAATAATTATAAATTTATTTTTCGACATCCGCTTCCGCAAACGCATCCGCAAAGATGACATCCACAACAACCCTATTTCAAATACTTGTTTTCAAAATAAGTCACATATTTGCTTAAAATACACAATCTTGTGCCAAATGCGCAGCTCCAAGTTAAATCTTATGACAGCAGATGTCCTCAGCTAATCCAAAAGCAAGCATCTAAAACCTCAAAGGATGGTCTGAAAAGCTCTATTTCTCGACTGTGGTGGCGATGCTGTATGCTGCGACTAACCAGGAAGCGTGAAATTTTATGAAAATTTAATGGTAATCACTCAATAAAAACTAAAAAAAAATTAAGATTAAGATAATTTTGTAATTTCCACTAGTGCATAGTAATTTGCCAATACAATTCCAATAGCGTTTCACCTCATTCTTGTAATGATAAAAAATAAGTGAAATTAGTTTTCGTGAAAGTAATATTAATGGCCTGGAACCAAATCATGAGAAAGCTAAGATTCCTTATTATAATTAACTTATCTTACTCAAATCACAACTGGAACAAAAATTAATGCAGATGTCTGTTTCATTGTCTATCTAAAATTCTTTAATCCTAATGTTCGGTTAGCGAGTGGAATGGCGAAACGGTGAAAAATTTTTTTAGAAGGGGTACTGAGCCAATGGATTCAAGTGGGTTTCTGGGAAAGATGTTACGTCGTTAAAGTCGACACCTCTACAAGGTTTTAGAGTTATGTATGGAGCACAAATTAGTTGATAAAATTAAGTGGGACGACTAAAGTCCACCAGGTGGAGTCAGGATCCGGGGTGACAACTTAGGGCTGCACAGGCCAGTGTGGATGCCATACAGTGCAGGTCACACGACGGACTCGCGCTACGGCTTCTTCGTACTCTATCGAGCGAAGGATGACACTCGAGAACCTCACGTGGACACTGTTACCACGGATTGCCTGTCCTTGAGTAGCAGCCGGTCGTCGGCACGAATAGCAACGGAGCTGCAGAACATATTTAAATTTTGATCCGTTTAATCGACTGGGTAGAAGGCACTGTTCTACAAAGGTATTAAATATTTCAGAATGATTCTTCGCAGACTATTTTTTTTCTTTTTGTGAAGTTCTCGGTGGCATTTTCGAATATTCAAATATTTGATATGTTAATTAACAAATAGTTCAATTTTCTTTAGCCCATAGAACTAGTTGATGATGAAGGGTGGAAAGATATTGGTGGGAAAATTAAGAGAGGTGCTTGGAAGGGTAAAGATGACCATGATCAGGCATAAGAATGAGGGAAACACTTTTTTTTTATATAGGAAAGGGTGTAGGGGATTGGAATAAATTGCCAAGAGAAGTGACGAATAACTTACCGAAAACACTGAAAGAATTTAAAGTAAAAATTGGTTGAGGGCAAAAATGGGCTGGAGGAGGACGGGAGAACGATGGGTGGGTAGGAAGATTGCCACCGGAGTGTGCACTCCATCGCAATTTTTTATCAATTTATCAATTGTTGATTTAAAAAGGGGGGGGGATAGGAGAAGCACTATGCAATTCACAAAATAGTTAATGAAATACTTAATTTTATGGAGGGATCTCCAACATCAAGAACAATTCCTCGATACAATTAAACATCAATTGTAGCCCCAGTATATTCCATAGCTCATACTTAGTAACGGAGAAGGTAACTACAAAAATCGACATATTTGTGGGTCGGGAAACTAGTTTAGTATATAGGTCTAACATGCTACTACAATCTATGTACATTTCGTCTGTAACACATTGCTTTAACAGCAGTATGCCGATTGCCTTTTCTGCTGTTGAAATTACATGCAGAGCTCATGATTTTCTTATGTAAAAAATATATAGGTACTTCGAGGAATTTAATGTTATACATTCGTAGTTCAGTGTAGGAATATTTTACCCGGCCGCACATTCCGCTCATCGGCGTCCCGCGAATTTCAGTTATGTTCCGGTTCAAATGCTATATCGGATTACAGAATTCCACTCCAGGTTTGACATTAGGTTCAGAAAACCGCAAGCGGCATCAGATTTGAGTACAGGATCTAATATTTTCAAACCATATAAAACAGTAGTGGTTTTCACCACGTCTCTAAGCTCCCCGTTCCGGACATTATACAAGCAGCCACTCCCCTATTCCCAGTCTATTCGTTTGCTGTTCTTCACAGAGTAAAGATCTCTGCTAACCTTCTCCAAGGATTTAATAGTGGTATGTATTTTTGTAAAATTACGATTAGTTTATAAATTCGAGGTTATACTTGTGTTTAAAATACTGAATTTGTGATTGTCTTTTTTTAGATAAATTGAATGATTTTACAGACCAGTTTCTTCTCAAAGCATCTGATGTTGGTATGTACCTTTTTAATCACATTAGTCTGTAAATGCAGTGTGTATACATGATTGTGAATAGAGTACTAAACTATCCTTTCTTTCACTAGATATTATATGGATGATATGGAGTAGCCGTTGAACGAGTCTTAGGACGCGAAACTGGGGATGACGAGCGACTTCAGTGGCTACGGAGGAAGAATCCCACGCCTGTCGCCGAATCCCCCCCCCCCCTTCCCCGTTTTCTCTTCCTTAATCGAGACCTCGGGACGCGCAGCAGACAACCTCCATCGTCGTTATGCCGACAAGAAGTCGCGGACTAACGTCAACTATCACGCGCCTAGGCACCTGTGGTCGCCTCTACAAGCGCGCTGCCAGACAGTTAACCAGTCGGCAGTCTATAGCCTCTACGTTAGACGCCTCAGGATCGAGCATTTGTGTCAAATTCATCCAGCAGTAATCCTTTTATAACTTGAAACCAGGACAATTGCCTTTTAAATGAGATTGTACTCTGGTACTATTCAAAATTCGTCAGCTACAAAGAATCTAAAGTTTAAATAAATTTGTTTCGCAGTCTCTTAAATAAAGAAAATCTGTTAAATTGTCAACAACCAGTCCATTCCAACTATGAAAGTTCCATTTGGGATGGTTAATGTCTTTAACATACTGAAGGATTCTAATGTCGAAATCACCCGCGTTTCATTTGGTCTAAAATGTACAAAGTTATCACTAGCACTTCGCTGGAAGATTGGTATGAAGTCTATGTGAGGATGTAGCTCGTGAATAAATTTAGTGAATTTCAGAAAGTGTCAAAAACCTAGATAGAATAATTTTCCTTGACTTACACATTGCTAAATTCGAACCATCCGATCAAAGATCTTCTTTTGTTGCTCTGCCACTTGACATTAGCAGTAAGATCGGTGCTACAGTCAATGTTCGAAACACTGACACTGCTTTTTCTGGATGGTTGATTCTTGTTTTTCAGGAGACGGGGACAGTTACTATATGCACTCTAAATACTCAATGGACATAGATGTGCGGTTATTTGTAAACTTGTTTGAAAAGTTTTGGTATGTATGCTTTGGGAAAATACACCCTTGACCCCGCTAACTACTTCAATCTCAAGACTTTCGTGACAAACTGCGTTAAATTGTATGCTTGTCGAATTGGACCTTCTGACAGAGGTTGACATGCTGCTTCTTTTAGAACAGGAAATTCGTGGTGGTATTTTCCAGTGCGTGCTTGAATTGATACGCCAAGGCAGAGTACAACCACGAGACGGCGGATAAATTTATCATGCATTTCGACCTAAATAATTTGTACGGCTGAGCCATGTTAGAGTATCTACTCTCTGGAGGGTTTCAATGGTTGACAGCAGAGCAAATTGTCAGCACTGACTTCATGAGCATTGCAGCCAACTTACCAAGGAGATTCGTTTTGGAGGTGACTGCCAAGTCTAGACCACAGTTCCACAACTTCTAAATTGACGACTACACTGAATGAGAAGATTCGGTACGTCCTACATTAGAGAGATCTCCAGCGATGTCGATGCTTGTGACTGAAAAATTGTCAAAATTCACCACGTTATATCCTTCGACCAGTCACTGGTTGAGGGATTCTCTCTTCAATACGTGTTCTCGTCATTTAGCAACTTCAAACTATTGCGAGAGTTTTTCAAATTAAGTAATTCAGTTAAAAAAAAAAAAAAAAAACAGTGGGGGACATTGGAAAAAAACCGCGACGTGAAATTGTGCATTAGGTGGGTCACTGCTGTACCTGTAAACAGATAGATTCCCTAAATTCAAAAGCATGACGATTTTCAGCGAAATTTCTGTAGCACTGGAATTAGCGAAATACCGACATAAACAAGCTTGTTGAATTCTCGAGCTGACTAAACGTCGATTGTACTGGTTTCATAATGAATTCGCCATCCCGCAGTTTATACACCCCAAACTGCTTGGTATTGACGCATATTGATGCACAATTTCATCTACTTGATAGATGACTGTGATTCAATGACACAATTAAACATAACCCTCCGCCACCCACTTTTTGTGAATCGTGGAGTATTAGTAATAAGGAAGAATTTGACAAGTTCGGCTACAAGGCTGAAGTAAGTTATAACATTGTTGTCAGCGTTATGAAGGTTCTGTGTGTGAATTGTAAAATTCTGCTTACTGGGAAAATGTATATATATTTTTACATATATCCAAGTATTATGTGATTTATTAAAACCTAACCACTTCACCAAAACCATATTATTCCTTCTCCTTACCAGTCCAACCAAAATACTGATGGTCATTGGTACATAGTCAAATTTTACATGGACTTCACCACTCAAGAACAAGATAGGAAAGGCGTCAGGTGCTGTGTATGTTTGTGTGTGGCACCAAACTGTTGATCATGAAAAAACACATGGTCTCATAACCATCCAGTGGCAGAGGTTTCTTACAAACTTATGCATTATAGCAGTGTGACCCAAAAAGTTTGTAGACCGAACTGGAGATACCAAGAGCACACGTTCAGGGGTAACAGTTACAACTCCGAAATAAATCTGTCTCTAAATACATATGTCCACGAGTGTTTCTAATACAAATACAATAGCGCCCAACCAAACAACACGCTGTGCATAGTGGCAGTTTTGCCCTGCGTATGAGGTATCGCAGATCACATAAGGATGCAGTTGACCAAGATCATAAAAACAGTTACAAGGTGCACAGAAAGGCAAACATCTTCTGGAATACGGTTGATACATGTAGTTGTTTCGATTGTGGATTTAAATTGTAAATAAATATAGTTAAATTTTTACCACAATAGCAATTTAAAACTCAAAATACATTTTAATACTGTGATGTTAGTGAAGGTTTTTTACTCGCACAAAAATTTAAGTGTCATTTAGTGCCGTTTTTACTTTATGCTTACCAGTAATTTCAGATTTTTGTTAGTAAGCATAAATATCATTTAAATTTTACTTCTTCTTTGATGTTCATATTATTAGTAGGGTCCGACCGAATGTTCGGCTTCGGCCACCTTCGGCCAAAAAAAGCACCTTCGGCCGCACATTCGGCTTCGGCCAAATTCAGCCGAATGTTAGGCCGAAGTTTTACATCCAGCCCCTGAAAATGAACCAACTTTTACGAATACCGTCAACGTAGCGCGCCAACAGACGATAGCAAAGATAAAGAACCATTTGGAAAACATCATAAAAATCAGTGGGAAGTATATTGTGAAACCAGTGTTAAATACCAGAGCTTGATTAATTTAAAAAAAAAAAAAAATCAGAGATCTTGTATGCGCCCAAAGATTTTACAAAAGAAGTTTAACAGTCTATTTTACGCGATATCGTAGAAAAAAAGTAGCGCCACCTTGGCCCGATAATCATCCGATTTCTTTGCGGATTAATGTATTACGTATGGACCCTGTCATTGTAAACATGTTTCCGTACAACCTCGTTGAAGGAGAAGGACTTCGAAGACTTAATTTTACTGATCCTCAAACTCGACCCTAGCGAGAGAAATATTTTAGAAAGTCTTTAATGCCAGCTACGTACGAAAAAGTAAACAGTGAAGTTGCATTGATTTTAGAAAAAGGCTGAAAGGATCAGTTTTACCACGAAGATATGAAGTGATCAAGCAAACACGTCTTTGAGTGTCACGGCACATGACATTTCCAAAGGATCCAAAACAAAAAACAAAAAAAACAAAAAAATTAAATTGGCTATTAGTGTGTTGAAAGATCATACAAGGCAATATATTGCACAAAAAATCACTGAAACTGTTACCAAATACAATTCAAAAGAAAATATCCATACGGGTATACGTAATAATACTTCAAATATGAATGCAACCATCCGCTATAGAAACTTCGTTTTTATTGGTTGTGTTGCTCACACTCTACAGCTCATGATTCACAAAGTAATTTTTAAAGATATTGCTATAATAGAAATAGTGCAAAAGTGTTGTAAAACGTAAGAAGAGTGAACAAGCCACTCGATGTTTTAATTAATAGAACAGAAAAATGCAGTAAATCTGTATATGTTAGAAGGTGGTGGAATAAAAATTCCAACTGCAGAAGAATGGATACAAATGAACAATTTTATAACTGTGCTGAAGTGTCTTTAGGAAGCAACAACTAATATTTCTAGCGATTTATCAACAGTATCTTTAATTATATCAATCATTGACATCTTAAACACAAAACTTGCTCAGAAGGATGAAGGCTGATCATATAATACTGCTCAAAAGCCGCTTGTGTGGGTCTGTTAACAGGAGATCTGCTTTCGCAACAAAAACCTTACGGTTGTTGATTGCCGCTCTAATCGATCCACGGTTTAAAATTAAGTATTTGACTAGCGACGAAATTGTAAATACGAAGACTGATATTTTGTCATTTCTACGTCAAAACTGTGCACTGACAATAACAAATAAAACGGGTTATTTGGAGCGATTAAATCTTATTTTATTAGTGCCGATGTACCTTTTGTTTTGGTTATATTTAGTACATTTTTAATTAATCTTTATACGTGAAACTACTTTAAAAATATTGGTATTGATTCGGTTTTAACTGAAAATTTAATATGTGATAATAATTTAGACAGCAGAATATCGTATTTTAAAAGCTAGAATAATTTATGCAAGGTAAGAAGGTTGAAATTTATTTTTATTGTTGTTAAAAACCGTGGTATTACTATACATAAGCTGCCATGTATTTGATTTAACAAAGCTAAAACTCCAAAACTTATTGATTAATCCACGGGACAAATTATTCTGATTTGATTCGGGCTGTTACTGTTAAATTTTATAGTTTCTTTTTATTATTGCTAAATAAAAATAACAGCATTTATTTTTGCTAAATTGCATTGCTCAGAACCTGGTTTGGTACTATTTTATTGTTTTATTTTATTCTAATAAATAAATATTAAAAACTTTGTTTATAATTATTGTAAAGGTGCAATTTATATAAAAAATAGCACATATAAAACAAAATAACAGTTCATTTTTTGCATGTCATATATACTTCATGTTAGTGTTCTAAGATATATAATTATTTTTGAACCTTCGGCTTCGGCCGAAGGTTATCCCAAGAGCCGAACATTCGGCTTCGGCTTCGGCCAAAAAATGACCTTCGGTCGGACACTAATTATTAGTGCTCGTACCAATAAATGGTGCTAAGTGTATTTAATTACTGATTTGTAGAGTCTTTAGGTAAAGTTTACTTGTGAGATAATTTAGCAGTTTTTCTGTAAGGTTAAGTTGAACAAATTTTGTTCTCACATGCTGTACTTTACTGTTTTTAGTAATTGCTTGTAATCAAGAGTAAAACATTTAGAAATTGCCATAGATTAATGAAGATGGGAATTTTCTGTGAAGTGTTTCAGAAATTCTAGTGGCGTCAAGAATGTAACAATTGAGGAGGTTCTCTCTTATTATAAAATTAAGATATTGGGGATGGACCTAGATACTTTTGGGGGTGAGGAGCTTGAGCCACTTAGCCCCCCTCCCCTGGATGGATCTGCCACTGCTGTGGGGGAAGAGAAAGATGGCAATGGAGAAAAGGGCAACCAGAGCAAGGCTGGCTTCTGTTTCTTTTGTTGTTGGGTTAAAAAATAGATTTTTTAAAAAATAATAATTTTAATTGCAATGGAGCACACATTCCTGTGGCAATTTCCCTACACACCCATTTTTCCCGTATCCTGCATCCACATACATTTGCCCACTACAAATTTCAACTTTAAATCTTTTGGGTAAATTATTCATCATTTCTCTTGGTAACTTATTCCAATCCCTAGGCCCCCTTATCTAAAAAAAAGAGAATCTTCCTACACCCTTTTGCCTGAAATCGAATGCCAGGTTGTAGTCATGGTCATCTTTTCCCTTCCATGAATTACTTTTAATTTTTATACCAACATCATTCCATGCGTCAGTACCAATAAATGCCTTGCACACTCCCATGACCCTCTTAACCTTCTTCCTGTCTTCCAGTGAATCCCATTCCAGCTATTTTATTATAGCTGTTACTGATCGCATTCTGCATTAATTTCCAGAAACAAATCTAGCAGCCCATTTTTGCACCTTCCCCAACTCCTCTACCATTTCGATCCTTTTATACAGCATTATGTCATCTGCAAACAATCTAATTTCTGATAGTAAACAATTTACACAATTAATCATTAGAATAATGAATAGCAATGGTCCCAATATGCTACCCTTTGGTACTCCCATTTTTACTTCAACTTCTTTTGATGCTGTATTTCCTGCCCTAACGTATAGTTCTCTACCTTTTAAACATTCTTCTACAAAGCAAATAACTTACTCATCTACTCCAATAGTTTTTACCTTATTTATAACTATTTTATTGCTCACTCTGTCAAAAGCTTTAGAAAGGTCTGGTGCTACACTATCAATTTGACCTCCCTTGTCCATTTCATCCAAATATTTTGCATATATCCCTCCAACTGAGATTCACATCCTTTCCTAAAGCCATGTTGCATAGTTGAAAACTACTTACGCTCCTCACGTGTATTTCTGATGTGGTTGCTTATCAACCTCTGCATTAATTTACCTACCAATTATGTCAAACTGATTGGCCTATAATTTTAGTTTCTATTTCTCACCTCTTTTATGTACTGGTACCATCACACTTTTCCAGTCTTCTGATAAGCAGCAAGTATCCAGACTCAATTTAAATAATATTTCAAGATAAGGTACAGTGTCACAACTGGCTACCTTTCGTAATATTATCTACACCAGCCCCCTTTTTTCTGATTTCTTAGTTCCTTCATGATATCCTTAGGATGAATTACAAATTTTTTGGTCTGTTTATTCCTAATTGTTATTTTAAGTTCAATCTCTTAATTGCACCTTCCCATTTCTGATTCATTGTCCCTAATGGTCTCACTAAACCAGTTACTTAAAATCTCTGCCTTTTTCAAATCCTCAGTAACTACTTCTCCATTCTTATCTCTAAATGTCTTGATACCCTCTCTTCCCTTCAGTTTTTTAACATAGCCATGCAAATTTCTTGATGGTCCACCTGCACTTACAATACTCTTCAAAAACCCACCTTTGGCCACCTTCTCAGCTGTTATTAAGTCCTTGTTTAGTTGTTTTAATTTTCCAGGATTAGACATGGATGAGCCATCTGTAACTATAGGGAAAATGCAGCAGACTTGTAGAAAAAGTTATGTTGGTAAGTCTGGTAGACAAGGGTTAGGTAAATAAGTCTTTCTACTAGGTAGAAGAGGTGTGGGCCCATTAGTGTGGATAAAAAAAATAGGATTAGATTTTTTCAGGTTCTGAGATTATTTAAAGAAAGTGCTTCTCTTGATCAGGTTATAGCAAGTATAGATTCTTTGTACAAGGACTTTACAAATCAGGATCATGTATCGACAGTGGAAGGTGCAGGAAATAGTCTAGGCAGGGATGATAGCTGTAGTATTTGAGGTGACCTGGAGAAAATAGCAAAAGCAGCATGCCACGACCTAGTCAACCTCTCAGTCCTGAGATGCTAAGATAGGCCACAGATGAACTCTGTTGCGAGGCGAGTGAATCTGAAGCTGGAACAGCTTTTTTTGTCTGGCATGAGCCTGGTAACCAGGGGCGGATCCAGGATTTTGGTTTGGGGGGGGCTTGGCTTGAATGAAATTTGGTTAAGAGGGCTTGCCTTCAGTGGATTTTGGTTTTGTGGGGGCTTGAGTCGGCCCTTAGGGTAGTGTTTATAGCCTTCTCGGGCCTCAAATCCGTAGAGCTAAAAAAAAAAAAAAAAAGTCTCCAAAATTACAGTGTTGGGGGTGGACCTAGATACTTTTGGGGGGGCTTGAGCCCCCTAGCCCCCCCCCCTGGATCCGCCCCTGCTGGTAACTGTATATCCTACCTCCGTGCTTCTTGCTAGTGCTAGATTGTATAAAAAGTAATGACTAATATAACTATATGATAGGATAATGGAAACAGAGAAACTGCCGTGAGGCACTGAAAATAAGATAAGATAGGGTAGGGAAAAATAAACAGATACCTGTCACTTACCACAGATGAAGGCAGGAGGGTGAGATGAACACGTAAAAACACAAAAAAATATATGTTGCACAATATTTCGACACGAGTCTTAATAATGTGAGAGGCGAGACATATGGCAGGGGGAAAGATGTGGTCACATCCCAACTCTCCACATGAATCATGGTGGGTCCCCCTGCCATATGTCTTGCCTCTCACATGATTAAGACACATGTCGAAATATTGTGCAACTTGTTTGTTTTTGTGTTTGTATTGCCCTCCTGCCTTCATCTGTGGTAAGTGATGGGTATTTATTTTTTCCCTATCCTATCTTATTTTCAATAACTATGATAGTAATGATTGCTGATTGGTTTAGTAATGAATATATATGGGTACACAATTTCTCACTTTTACACCTCTGCTCCATGACTTCCTATTTACTTGAACTTTATGCACTTTGTTTATTCCCACCACTTTCCATAACTAATTAATTTTAATTAAATATCAGAAAGGAAGAAGTACCAAGTGAAATTAATTAACAAAAACAAAAACTAGTGAGAGCTGCACGAGCAAACATTTGTTTCACATTGTCAATTTCGACATAGATATAACAGTTTGCAATGCACGATGACAGAGTCCCATTTGGATACACATACATTTCATCACTGAAAAGATAAATCATAGATTTTACAAAGTGAGGGATTAGATTATTGGTTTCAGCTTAAAATAAAAAAGATTGATCCACCTATCTGAAATATAGTATTTTTGTGGACTATATCTTTTTCAACAGTATATGGTATGCAAACTGGAGATGTAGTACAATACTATATATTACAGTACGATTGGCAATCCTAGCTTCTAACCACATGAAGTTAGTTTTTTCTTAGGTGACATTTCCCGAAGCTAGCACTGCTTCCATTGTCAAGCCACTTGCTTAACATCAACAGTGTTGGCTTCTAAAACATTGCCTAACAATGTGGATTTGACAGGCTAGAAGCCTGATAATCTTTCTTTCAGTATTACTGCCATGAAAGTGTACATAGTTGTTTAAAATAATTTGTATTTATTTTTTTACAAAAGATTATGAGCAGTAGACAATCTTTGTATGTTTCACTAATTTTCAACACTCAAAGTATTATATAATATTCTAAAAAGCTTTATATCAAATATAAATGAATCTTCATTTTTATTGCAGTTACCTGCAATTGTTACTCAGTTTGGGTAGGACTATCATGGGGTCTATGTAAATTTCTCTGGCAGTTACATTAAGCAAGCTACATATTTATCACCAATTACTTTTGCACTACTATATAATATGTACAAAATAAATGCTTCAGATGTTTTAATCAGTATTTTTGAGACACTATTACAATTTTTTTTAAATTTTGTTTCAGCTAATTCAGACTGCCTATTTTACAATTTGTGTTGTTAATGACCTAATTGGAACAAATGAAAAACATCCAAAGAAGACCCCACTTGTTCGCAGTGTCAAAGACTACTTGCAAGCTTCAATTGCTTTTCCCCTCTCTTTGGTATGTATAAATATTTATTCTTTTCTTTTCCTTTTGTGTAGTTCTAGATTTTTCTTTCATATAAATTTTATATTAATTGTAACATTTAAATGTGTTAAAGACGGTATACTCTCACAAAAACTTGAACAACGCAAAATTCTATATAAACAAACACTTTCTATAAGAAGTTCACGTCTCACCAGGACTTTACATTTATTGTGCAATGGCTCCAAGTTTCAATTTCCCTTAACAGGTGCTTAATATAGGAACCTTTGATGACATGACTGACATCAATCATGCTACCCATGTCCCACGTGATTCTTTCATGCATAGATTGTTTTGTTTGTATCTGGTTTTCTCTAAGATTTCATATGAAATTTCAATTGTGGCATCACAGCTGACTCATATTTGGAAAATTCATTCAGTTCTTCACTGAACAGTATGTTTCAACTGCACTCTAGTTATTGAATCAGGAAATACACCAAGGAACCTGCTCTAAACTGAAATCCCTGAGAGACTTATAAATCGACATGTATTATAAATAAAAAATATGCTAGTATATTTCTTGTAGTTGAACATTACATAATGCAAGAAACTGTTAAAATGCAAATGTAATTATCAATAGGAAATTATTTCCATTTTAATGGAACAAAAAACAATGCTGTAAGATAAGACAGATTTGAATAAAGCAGAGGTGTCTATTACATGTGAATTATCCATGTGGTTGTCTAAAAGAATCTTAAGGTGAATATTGCTCCATGATGTTCTTTAGCAGTCTGCTGAAACGTGCATGGGGTAGTGGGTTGTATTTTGGGAAGAAGGATGCACATTTAATGAAAGGTCATGCCCACAGTGAAGGATGTGGTTAATGGACTTGAGGAAAGGAGAGAACTGGGTGACAAATATGGAACTGTGATCAACTTTATGGCATGTAGAACAGAATTGGTGGGAATGGTCGTTGGTGGCAAGAGTTATTTGTTTTTGTGAAATATCAGAGGGACATCATTGGAAAATGAGGGATTGTCAGGTTTCCATGTAGTCTTACATTCTGTGACACATACATCTGTTCCAATTCTGTGTTCTCCAAGTATTCTCAACTATAACTTGATTTGTTGTTAGCTAAAAAGATTTTCAAATTACTTTCCCAGAACTATTTAAAAAAGCATCCTGGAAATGGTTTCATTTAAATTGTAACTATACTCTTCAGCACAATATTAAGAGTGGAAGTGGCAATGGTTGTGTTAGTAGTGGATGCTGTCCATATGTACTTTTGGCAAGGTACTGGTCAAGAGATGGTTGAAGTATTGTTAGTTACATACTCAATGTGAAAATCAGTTACAAAAATTAACTGTGACAAAAGATAGACATGACTGAGTAATGTTCAAAAGACTCGCCATAGATTTGAAAGTAGCAGTGACAAGAAGGAAGATATTATTCAGTGACAATCATGTTATATGTGATAATGTTTAGGTGAAGACTGCGAATTAAGAAGTCCTTAATGTCAGTTTTGAATATAAATGTTATAAAATGTGGAAGGTCATGGATTGTAATTAATTACTAAGGGAATTGGCAGATAACCCATCAAAAACACCGAAAGAATTAAAAATTGTCAATACAATACAATACAATAAATTCATTTTCCATTGATCCCAATATAAAAGACTGGCTCTGTGGGATGTGGAAAGTTGTCAATTTACAGATAAACAGTTGCATAACAAAATAATAAGTACACCACTAGATGTACAGTCATAGTATACATGGTACATTAAACACTTCCATTACAAAATAATACATACACCAGAAGATGTACAGTCATAGCATATATAGTACATAAAAAAATTCCATAACAAAATAATACATACACCACAAGATGTACATAACATATGTGGTACCGTAAACAATTACATAACAAACTAAATACATACACTAGGAGATGTACAGTCATAGCATACATGGTAAATTAATTATGTGAACTATATTTACACAAGATACTGGCAGTTATTTTTTAGATACCTTAGAAATAAATTCTTCGACAGAGTAGGAGGAGTTGTCAATTAAAAATTCTTTCAATTTTTTACTGAATTTATTCTTATCATTTACTAGACATTTAATGTGTTGGGAGCATATTGAAGATATGTATCCCTGAATATCGGACCCCTTTTTGAACAAATGACAATGACATGTAATCCTTGTGAAGATCATTTTTACTTCTAGTGCCATAATTGTGTATTTTACTATTTGTTTCAAACAAAGTATAATTTGTGACTACAAAGGACATTAATGTGTATATATACTCCGATGCTAATGTTAAAATCCCTAACTTCTTGAACAGCTCTCTACATGAAGTTCTATTGCTAACCCCGCACATAATTCTTATTACAAGCTTTTGGGCTCTGAACACTTTGTCTCTATGGGTAGAATTGCCCCAGAATATTATTCCATATGACAATAAGGAGTGAAAATAAGCAAAATAAACTAGCTGCCTCATACGGAGATCACCTAAAGCTGAAATTGTACGAATTGCAAATGTGGCTGCTCCCAATCGCTTTAGTAAGTCAGAAACATGTACTTTCCAATTTAAATTATGATCAACATACAAACCTAGAAATTTCACACTATCTACCTCATGAATGGACTGGCCTGCAAATTTTATGTCAATGTCAGGTGTTAATCTGTGTGATGTACTGAATTGCATATACTGAGTTTTATCAAAGTTTAAAGACAAGCCATTAGCTGTAAACCATTTATTAATCAGTTCAAAGACATAATTTGAAATATATTCTGTAGATAAATCTGGAGTGTTTTTAATTCCTATGTTTGTGTCATCTGCAAATTGGACAAATTTTGAGTTTTTTGATGAAACACAGGGTAGATCATTTATATATATTAAAAACAATAGTGGCCCCAATATAGAACCCTGAGGTACTCCACATCTGATTAATTTCCACTCAGAAAACAGTGGACCTCTTAAGGCAGCCTTAAAATTCTCCATTGACACTTTGTTTTCTATTTAGAAGGTAAGAACTAAGCCATTTATTAACAATGCCATCTATACCATAATACTTAAGTTTCTGCATCAGAATTTTATGATCTACACAGTCAAATGCTTTAGATAAGTCACAAAAAATTCCCACAGGAATTAATTTATCATTTATTCCTTCTAAAATATTGTCAGTGAATGCAAATATAGCTTGTTCTGTTGAATGACCCTTTTGAAAACCAAATTGTGATTTAGTTAGAATATTATTATTTTTTAGATGTTCATAAACTCTATTGTACATTGCTTTCTCAAAAACTTTGGAGAAGGCTGTTAGTAATGAAATTGGTCGGTAATTCGATACGGCTGCCTTATCTCCCTTTTTATAGAGTGGTTTAACTACAGCATACTTAAGCCTTTCTGGAAAAGTACCCTCAAGTAAAGATATATTAAATAGATAACTTAGTATATTACTTAATTCTATTGAGCACAATTTAATTAATCTGCTGGAAATCCCATCATAACCACTTGAGTATTTGCTCTTAAGGGATTTGATAATTTTTCTTATTTCTTCTGGAGTAGCTAATTTTATAGACATAGAGTTAAATTTTTCTTGGAAGCCTTTTTTGACAAAATCCATACTGTGTGTCACTGAGCTATTAGCAGTCAACTTATCAGCAACAGATAAAAAATGTTTATTAAAATTATCAGCAATTGAGAAATTAGATTCTACTGAATTTTCTTTGAAAAAAATATCATTACTTGTTTGATTACTCTTTCCTGTTTCCTTTTTTACAATGTCCCATATTGTTTTAATTTTATTTTCAGAATCATGAATTTTATGTTTATTGTACATACTTTTAGATTCTTTAATAACCTTTTTCAGTATTTTGCAGTACTGTTTGTAATGTGTTTTAACATTAGCATTATCACTGTTCCTAGAGGCAATATACAACTTCCTTTTATTAACGCATGATGTTCTAATGCCAATAGTTATCCAAGGCTTTTGTTCTTTTTGAGAAGCACGACACTTTTTCAAGGGGAAGCAACTTTCAAAGAAATTTAATATAATGTTACTAAAAATGTTGTATTTTTCATCCATACCTTGAGCACTGTATACCTGTTCCCAGTTTTCTAAAACAAGTAACTGACTCATCATTTATTACACGCTGAAGTTTAAAGACATTACTCTTAGTGCTAGTTCCTATTGTAGTGTTGATGGTTAATAACTGGGCATCATGATCCGAAAGTCCATTGATGGATGGCTTGATGGTATAACTGAATTTTGAGGTGTCTAGGAAATCATTGTCTATAGCTGAGTGACTATTATTCATTATTCTAGTTGGAAAATTAACTACCTGAGTTAAATTGAATGAACTGACTAATGATTCTAACATGACTTTACAGGGTAAGTTATTTAGAAAATCTACATTAAAATCACCACATACGACTATGTTGACTTCTTTTCTGCTTAAAAATGTTAATAAGAGTTCAAACTGATTCATAAAAACAGAAAAGTTTCCCGATGGTGCTCTATATACTGTTACTATTATAAAAATTTCATTATTGAAACTTAGCTGTGTAGCACAGGCTTCAAAATGTCATTTGTAGAGAGCAAACATATGTGGGTGGAAGAAATGGCTGTGCAGGAAAATTGCCGCCAAAGTGTCAACTCTATCCCAATTAACTTAAATAAATAAAGTAAACCCATCATTTGCCAAAGTTGAAAGTAGGACAGTAATAATAATAATAATAAGAAGAAGAAGAAGAAGAAGAAGAGAAAATAAGGAACCGCAATATACATAAAAAAATCATGTTACTACTTACCTATGATTAATGCTAGAAACATGTTTCAACAGTACTGAAACACACATATGATACACAGATACTATAGTGAATGTAAAGCGTTTACTGCATGATGCAGCCTACCATCTGACAATGTAATGCCAGACATATGCCTCGACGACCGAGGTTGAGCCACAGATTAAAAAAATTATCTAATTTTTTCCCCTTAACTGTCTCCTGCAGTAACAATATCTGCCCCACTACATGCTGTAAAATATTCAGGAATTTTTGTTTGTACTTTCCCAGGTCACCTTAAATGGCAAATAAAGTTCAGTAATTCATTCCTCACAACGTGATAGCTGGCACCGACTTAAAAAATAACTGATTAATGTAAAAATTTTGATAATACTAATTTAGAATATTGTCCATTTATATTCATTTTCTTCTAAGCAAGGTATAAAGTTATTTTAAAATTTTTAGGGTGTTTTTTGGAAGACTGTTTTTACTTTTTAAAAAGAATTATTTTTTCTATTGTTGAAATGTTTAAACCCAAAAATTTCAGTATGTATCAGTGTTGATATTCTGTGTGGTTTTTTGTTCTGTAAATATCTGTGGTGAAGCTATGGTTGCGCCTTTTCATGATTGATATTTGCTAATCAGCAGTATTTGTTGCAATATAGTCTTCAAGGGGTTGCAGCTGGATTGTGTTGAAAAAATATGATGTTTCGACAACATTCTGTTTTCATTAGGTATCTTTCTTTCAGGAATCGATAACAGTAGGTACTGTCAGTCATCAATTCTTCACTGTTACATCATACAACAGCAGTCCAATGGGCATTGTGGCTCTCTAGGAGTGGCACTCTGTCATGTTGCACAGTCCTGCTGATAGTGGTTTTGTTTCTGCTGTTAGCCTTACACTTGCTGCGTCACTCTGATTCCTGTATCTCTGTTAAAGATGTTGTCAGTCTTATTTTGATGGCTGCTTTTATCAGAGTCCCATCTAAATAAGACAAAAATAACAACTTTAACAGAGATACAGTGATCCGTGGTAACAGGCACTTTCAATCCTGGGACAAGATTGCAGCAAGTTTAAGGCCCACAGCAGTACAAAGTCAGCACAAGCAGAGGTGTGCAGCATGATGAAGCGGTCATCCTATAGAGCTATGACACCCATTGGCCGGCTGATTTATGACTTGATGGTGAAGAATTTAGACACGCCAAACCGCTCGCTGATGACTTAAAGTAGTTGTTGAAAGCAAGATAAGTGATGAAGACAAGACAACGTTATTAAAACTTTTTTTTTTTTTTTTTTTTTTGACACAATCTGGCTGCAGACCTGTCAAGAATATATTGAATTTACACACTGTAACAAATCTCTGTTCACAAAGTAGTCTTTCTTTCCCATCAAATCCTACGTATGTATTAATATAAAGTTAATTGGTTTATCAGTGGAAAAAAAGAAAGCAAATTAGAGATTGAAGCCAGGGGAATGTGTTAGTAGGCTGGTTCCTGCCTGGTGATTCAGGTGGTGATGTGGTCTTAGTGAAGATTGATTGTTCTTTCAGAGCATTTGTTTTATGGGATATGGCTTGGGAATCAACTGAATAGCCTAGGTTTATTTATTTATTTTTGTGTTTGGTCAAACAACTAACTCCGAAAGCTAGCACCAATAATAGCTGATAGTCTTTGATAGAAAAAGATTAACAGAAGATTAGGATCCTTGTTTGTGCCACTTATACACAAAATTCTATATTAAGCTGTAAAGAGGTTGTTATTAATGAAAATTGGTTTTATGTCTCTGTATGCTTACCCTCATATGATTTATTTTAATTTTATAAGCATTCTACCTATGAACATTTGTGTTGATGGACAACTGCCCATGTACAAGCTTAGACAATGGGGGAAAGTGACTGATATAAGGTGGGTTGTGATGTAGATGGCATGGTCTAAGATTGGAAAAGTTTCATCTGTATTGGGGCTGGCACAGTTTGTGATAGTTTGAAGAATTCAGCAAATTTTCTATCTGGATCTGTTGCAGGGAAATGAGCTATGGAATAGTTTAGCAGTGAATAATCCATTGGATGGTTTAGTAGGATTTGGAAGTTGTTTATGGACTGAGGATGGGTGGTCTGCTGAAGAATGTGTATGAGGTTTGGGGAAGAGTTTGGAGATAGGGAGATATATTTCATAGAACAAATGGGGAATGGATTTGTTTTATACTTTCATGATAGTAATGGTACAAAGGAAAATGAAAACTGCTGATAGATAACATAAATAACAAAGGATAGCGAAGGCTGCGATGCATGAACAACATATGAGAAGAACAAAAACAATATCCTGGTTTTAAACCTTATTCATGTGGAAGGGAATGAGCCATTTGGTTTGGGAGCTTCTACTTCCAAGTTAGTTGTGAGGTAAACTTTGGCTTGTGCACATCTCCCAAACCAAATGACTCATTCCTTACCATGTAAATAAGGCTTTAAACTAAATTATTTTGTGTTTTTGTTTGTCTAGTATGATGTTTACTCATAGCAGATATCAACTTCAGTGAGTGATCGGTTATTTACCCTATCCTATCTTATTTATACTTTTCAATAGAGGGGATAAATGGGGGATGAATACAGGGGATAAGTTATGGAGTGTGATTTGCAGAATAGAAATGCCAGCACAAATGTGGCAGGATGTTCCTTACTAGCAGTCTCCAATACCTTCATTCATGGTAGGATTTTTTTTATATGGGACTAAGGTATGGTGATGTCTTCGACAATGCATGAAATTTCTGTTCACCCTTATAAAAAAAATTTCAGTGCCATATATAAACACTGGTAGAATGGGCTGGTATATCAGCTTGTCACTAACAGACTATATCTATGCCTTGATTGGCATGAGCTAATTGCATTTTAGTACAATTTACCTAAATAATAATGATTTCATGTTGTATTGGTGCTCCACCTTCAACAACATTTAAACTAACCCAGTAACCCTACCACATAATGAGGGCCTTCAGTTTAACATAAAAACTACACCGTGAAATGTGCCGGAATATTGCTTTCAATTCTAAATAATTTCATTTTAATTTGGATTAATACTATACTATTGGTATAGATCCCATAAATATTAAATTGAGAAGTAATTAAAGTTCAAATTGATACTCTTTATGAATGCCTTTTATTTTGATTTCTCTGCTTTTTGATATCACATCAAAATTAAATGTCCCCAGAACCATGACTGTACATTGTTTGAAATTCCATCAAAAAACAGTTAGTGAATTTTGTAAGAACTATGTTCAATAAAAAAATGATACTAATTTGTGGACACTTATCTTAAATTTTTCAGTTTTTTGATACCATATCAAAATGAAACATTGCCTATTATCCTATGGACCATGGACATAAAAGTATATACATTATTAAAAACTCCTTAAAAATATGGCAAATAGTTTTTGTGTGAATTGCATTCATTCTAACACACACACACACACACAGAGAGAGAGAGAGAGATTCCTTCTTTGTAGCTTGTAGCTTCTTTTAACAGTGCTCCAAACTTATTATTATTACTGCTTCAATTGCAGTGGAGCACATGCTCCGGTGGCAATTCCCTTATTCATCTAAATACCCTTTTTTATTTTGTTTTTGATTATCTTACATAATTTGAGTGTTAAATTCCTCCTCCATCTACTTTTGCAATTTATAAATTTTTCATTTTTTCCATAAATATCTTAAATGAACACATTTTCCTGGTTATAGTTTTATAGTGCTTATAACTAATGATGTGTGGTTAAATTTTTTTGTACTATGTTGTTAAATATTGTGGTTACTTTTACTGAATATTGTTTAATCGTCTAATGAGCTGAAGGATATGTCGAAGTGTTCAGTGCCCAGATATCAATTTGCACTTACTACGGTATTACAAATTTCAATTGAATTTTAACTGAAGCTTGAAAATTACTTTTCTACGTGTAATACTTACTCATTATGCATCTATGATTCTTTTATTATTGAACTAATTGAATAGTACTGTCTCATTTGATATTTTGTTAATAATCGCCACCTAATAACTGACAAAGATAAGAGAGTCAACTTGTACAGCATTTGTTTTCTCTACTCTTCCATTCCCTTCAGCTGTTTTAACGTTATGACCTCACATTTGGGAGGATGCCAGTTCGAATCCCCATCCAGGCATCCAGATTTGGGTTTTCCATGGCTTCCCCAAATCCACTCCAGCCGAATGCCGGGATGCTTCCTTCAAAAGACCATGGCAAAATTCCTTCCTGTTTCTTCTCCCCAGTCCCATCCCACCTCTAATGACCTTGATGGGGTACTCATTTATGGCTTTATGCCTCATTACTCTTCTTATGTTTATATCTTTAATAAAATTTTGTCTCGTAACTTTTTGGAAGGCGAAGCAAGCTATTAATTTTTTCCACTAGCTGTAATATTTGGAAAATCCTGAAAATTCTGAAAGATATTCAATGAAATTTAGTGGTTAAGAAAACTATTCCACTGTGTATATATATATATAAATATAAAATTTGACTACAATCATTTTTATATCTTTTTTTATATTTGCAGTTTGTATGTATGACATTCTGGGGCATTTATGCTGTCGACAGAGAGCTGGTTTTTCCAAAATCATTGGATGAATTTTTTCCATGGTGGCTAAACCACGTAATGCACTCTAACATTTTAGTCTTTACACTGTTGGAAACAGCTCTCTGCTTTCGCAAATACCCAAAGAGATCAAGCTGCATTTCTGGTCTCATTGCCTTCATGCTGGTATATCTTGTATGGTGAGATTCATTACATTATCATTAAAATTCAGTTGGTAATAATTTGTCAACAGAAATATCTCTCAATGAACAGAATTAATTTACACATTTATACCTTTCCCTGTTTTGTATATAGTAAGTAAGCCATTGTAAATTGTAGTAAAGATTCAATGCCAGGCTGCACTTCCCTAACATCTACCAACTTAAATCAGGGTAATGCATGGCAACTGAAAACTGCCACTTGAAATAAAGAATTTGCATCATTAATCTTTACTATGGGTCCATAGAGCAAATCATTACTACTTTATCAGAGAAATGGGTAGAGCTCAGATTTTTAGGTTCTGAAAATCTTATTTTAGGTTCCTAAAATAGGCTCATTTCCAAATGCAAAATAGGTTCTAAAAATGTTAAAATAGGCTATCAAAATTACAGTTATGTTTATAAAATATCATCAATAAAAGTTCATTCATTTATAATGTAACATCAAGATGCATAATTGAGCAGAACAGTATTGAATTTAATTGATTATATAAAATTAATAATACTCTTAAGGTGTATTTGTCACACATTTCCTATTTATGGAGAAATAATTTTTGAATACACATCTGTTGGATATTTATTTACCAATACAAAAATTAGTACATGTATATGTACGTATTTTAATATATATTTCTATTTTTACTATGTGTATATTACTTTTATAGTGCTATTTATAAACACAGTTAAATTTACAAGCAGATAGGTATGTTAACATCCTCAGATTTTAAATTTCTCAATTTTCTGTTTGTTAAACTATTGATGAAACACAATCAGGCATTTATTTTGAACAATCAAATCTCACCATTAATATATTTAAAATCTAGTTTTTGGAAATTTATTACTGTAAGTGGGAGGTGTTAAGTTTACAATTAAAAAAAGTTCTGACTAAGTGAACAGGTTTTTGATAATATAAAGTACAAATTGGTTGACTGTGGCCCAGCCAATCAGGTTTCAATCCACAATAGTCGAAGATTTTTCTCCGAAGCTGAAAGTCCGGAATGGCTCCCCAGCCTGTTATCCAGTAAATACCATGGAGTAAACTCCGTGGTAAGTTAAAGAATGGCTGGACCTTGTCACATCATTTTAATTCTAATGATTGTAATGGTTATGTGAAACTCTACCTCCATGAATCCTGTGAAAAGTGGCAGGAGCCTTAGGAAATGTGTGAACTTTACCATTTAAAAGTTTCAAATTAGTGGCTACACATAGGCACAAGAAGGGTTAAGACATTAGGAAAATCCCTGGCATGCTATACTAAGCACTATTTAATTCTGTCTTTTGCCCAGAAGCAAAGTTCATTTTTGCTATACTGAGGAAGGATACCTGCCCTATTTTTCATTAAAAATTTAATGAACATACATTACAGCAACTAAATTATTAAAAAATTGTTGGTATAATGGTTACTGTTAAACCTGTTGCAATATGTTTCCATCCATTGATATATTGGAAAACTAGTTAATCCACTGCCTAATTAAAGACTATTTGGAGATTGGTACCAAGGGCATACTGATGCTTTAAGAGAACATGTGGCTCACTGCAGCCTCTGTGTGATTAATATCAAACAGGGACCCAGCAACAATGACCCGATACATGTTCACATGAATTGTTGAGAGTAAAAACATGAAAAAAAACCTTATGTTTGTTCTAAGTTTAAACCCTGTTGTTGATATTCAAAAGAAAAACTCGTGAAATAGGCAAAAAAATAGGCCTAAAGACAATTTAGGCATTTTTAGGCACTATAAAACCACAAATAATGGCCATAAATTCTATAAATACGATGTTATTTTCATGTATTTTAATCAGGAACAAAATAGGTTTTTGTCTAAAATCTGAGGTCTACTTAGGAGTATCTTAAATAGAGACCTTTCCTGGGCTAGTGTAAAGTTTTGTTAAATATGATTTGAGATTTTTGTTAATATGATAGAAAGCCAAGCGAACAATCGTACATAACACACTTCCAGTTTTGTTAACTTGTGCGTTACGTAATTAACCTCGACAATAAACATTTTAACAGCAACAAAGTACTGCTTTTTTTTTTTTTTTTTTTTTTTTTTTTTTTTTTTTTTTTTTAACTTGCATGAAAAAAAAAAAGTTAATAGTGGAAATGAAGAATAATTTGAAACATTGTTAGATATGATTATTGAAGTTAGGAGGATAAACATAAAGATAAGGTTGTATCATCAGACTTGATAAGTTAGCTAAGTATATTTTGTTCTATCTTCAGCTCTTCTGTCAGTTCAGTCATAAGCAGCAATTTCTGATGTATGAAATTGGTGTTTTATTAGATTTAAAGCACTGTTAATAAGTTGGTTCATGGGGTAAACTGATGTAGAGAATTGCTTATATCGAAATTTGAATTTTTTTATTTTTATAACACATTGGAAGCTGTGGACAAAGTATCTGCTGAAGTTTGAACTCTCAAAAATAATTGCTGCAATTCGGCCAATCAAGGATGTATGTACATTTTATTTAAAAAATGTGTGTTACAATAGAACCAATGGAGAAATCGTTAAAGAACTAGTATTTGACAATCCTGCTCGTTCTTCAGGTTTTTTTGCTTACATGCCTAACCACAGTTAAACAGTTTCTTAGTTAACAAAATCCTTTTTTTTTTTATACTTATTTCTACATATTTTGCTTTCAGTTTAAATACTTCCAACTCATTTTTTTTTTCTCTGTAACAATGTTCTGGTCTCATTAATTCTTTTTGGTCATCTTTTTATTTAGCATCCCTCTCAATATATTCTTATCCCTGACACCCTTATCTAGAAACAAAAACCTTTCCTCTCTATTATATGTAAAATGGTGTTAATTTATGGTTGTCCATTTACCTTCTACATACTACTCCTAACATACTCCTAACATTCTGCAAACAGTATCCATTCATATTTCACAGATAAACCTACCTCTTCTCTTTCCAGTTACAGCCAACCCCATTCCTTTTTCAGTTGCATGTGTGTTGATATTATGGTAATTTTTGTGTTTGTTATATAATTTTAATTTCAAGACTCGTACACAAATCTAATAAAGTATATTTATTGAATAATAATGAAGAAATTTGTAAAGAGATGTGCAACAGTTTTCAGAAATAAATCCTACATTTTTGTCTTGTCATTTTTGAAATTTATCTAAGATTCTGATATTAATTACCTTAGTTGGTGCACAAATTATCTTTTAACAGTTGCTATAAAATACTTTTACCTGCATTTTTCCACCCAAAATCTATTTTTATTGAAGTAAAACTTTTCTTTCACAGGGTGCATGTAATCTACTATTTATCAGGTGAATGGGTTTACCCGATACTGAACGTTCTGAACCTAGGACAAAGAATTATATTCTTTCTAGTAATGCTTTGTTTCACATTAAGTCTATACATCTTGGGGGAGCAAATAAACAACAAAATTTGGGGTGAGTATCATATATAATATTTCTATAAGATATTTTTTTGTCACAAGCCTGTATCTTCCTTCATACTTAACCGAAATCAATGAATGAGGTGTCATTTTAAAGCTTATGGTCTTCATTTTCGTCAAATCATATTTTAAGAAATGAACTTTACGGAATTCGACCCTTAAAGGGCGAAAATGTGAATATTTCTAAAATGCTGTTTTCAGTATTGCAAGTCCTTTATCTCCCTGGATACCTATCTGAAATCGTTTAATGAAGTATCATTTTAAAGATTAAGATCTCTGCTTTAATGACGTCATATATTAAGGCAGAAATTTTTCGGAATTCAACCCTTAAAGAGAAAAAGTATAAATGGTTCTACAACGCATTTTTGTGTCACAAGCTATTTATCTCCCCTGATATCTAACCGATATAGATAAATGAGATATCATATTAAAGACTTAAGGTTTCCGCCATGGTAACATTATATACTAAGACAGGAATTTTTCATAATTCGACCCTTAAACTGTAAAAATATCAATATTTCTAAAATACGTTTTATGTCTTTCGAGCCTTTTATCTCCCTGGATTTCTAACCAAAATCGATAAATGAAGTAGGAGTATGAAGAGTAATGACTCAGCTTTCATGACATCATATTCAACCTCACTTTTCATCACATTTTTTTTCGCGAAATTTTCGCACGGGTCGTCTAGTATAATTCTAAATATAATACATCAACAAAAGTATTATTAAACTGCTGTTGTGGTTAAAACTATTGCTTATATTTTAATTGCTCCACAATGTTTTTCATTGATAGTTAATTATATAAAATACACTGTCAGTAAGTATTTAGAGTAACTATTTACTTAATGTAAATGATTCATATAGTAAACTAATTTTCGATTTTCTGTATCCATTAGAAAACAATCAAAATAACTATCAATTATTGGCGTAAGTTAGATTACAAAGATGAAGTTAGTGAAATTTCCTAACAATTCCTTATCCAATATTGTTTAGGCTAGTGTGGAAATAGAAATTGATGGTTGCACGTTTTGAAATATTCCTTGAACAGAGTAAAAGGACACATTTTTGTCAAAAACTAAGATAACAGATTTCTCTGGTTGTCAATTTAAGTGCAGAACAAAGTTCTGTGCACTTGCACACAAAGAATATTGCTTACATAACTGAAAACCTGTAAATCTTAATCAAATAAAAACAAAGGTGATAAAAGGGAAGTTAAAACACACCCATCACTTGTAGTTGAAAGGAGGAGGGTAATATTGAAATATATATATATATATATATACACACACACTATATTTTAGGCTGTGCTCTTGTGAAAATAGAAATGTGTGATTGAGCTCGCTCAGCCACCTGTGGTCAACACAGCCACATGAATGGTGGTTTTGATTTAAAATCAATGTGTGGCTGCAAAAACAATATCAATAAAAAAGTTACTCACGGGAGAGAATTAATCAAAGGAAAATAAAGAAGGAACATTTATAAGTGGTGAGAAATTGCTTTTAAGAAATGTGAAAGCTGAATAAAAAAATAATTGAAATAAAATTTCTTATATACACATTTAATGCTCTTCAAACTAAACAGAAATTCTTCAAAATGCTGAACAAACCCCTTGGGTAAAAACTGGTTAAATTTGCAAATCGGTCAAATCAAATAAAGATCTTTGATCCTTTTCTATATACACTTTATTGTATATCCTGATTTCGCCAAATGCTGATGTCACATTCCTAGCCTCTACTGGTGAACTAAGATAAACTAGAGATAAGACAAAATCAAGATCATGAGGAAATGAATTGTCATAATACTTCCAGTGAATTTCATTTTAATTTAAGCACATTCATTTATTTCAAAACGCATGGTAAAAGTTTACAACTAAAAAAAATCTGTAAAATTGTTCTTTGTTTCAATGAAGTCCTGGTCACCATTTTTTTCAGTCACACTGCTTGTTGATCTTTAGTTATTTACATTGGACATCAGACTTGATGTTAAGGCTATTAAAAGTAAACAAAAAAAAGTGATTTTCTTATTACACTGAATTTAATGTGAAAATTTAAGTTTGTGTTTTAGCCAGATCCATCTATCATGACTTTCGACCTTTAAAATTGGGAACTACCTAGTGCACGTGAGTGTGAGGAGGGAGAGATTTTGTAAACAATGTTCTCATTGATGACGAAGGGCTAAAACCTGAAAATTTCAGTGTTCTTTGTGTTTGTTATGTGTGTTAACACCACACAGCCATCATCTTAAGATTCATTTTCTTATCCTCATTTGTATTTCCTTTTTGACACTTGGTACCTATTGTTTCATTGTTACTACATGTATAGTTAACTTATCATGGAAGGATAGAGAAATTCAACTAAACACTTACCACAGATGATGGCAGTTTGGTACAACAAATATAAAATAAAACAATTGTTCAAATTAATAATAATAAAAACGATCTTTAAAAAAAACTTAGGATTTTAAAGTAACTTTTTACCTTGCTTAGAGGAAAATAAATCTAATTGGACAACATTTTACATTATTATTGAAATTTTTACATTAATCAGTTATTTTAGGAATCTGTGCCAGATGTCGAATTACAAGGAACAATTTACTGTTTGAGGTAACCTGGGGAATCAAAATCAAAATCGTGATATTTTACAGCATGTAATGAGGCAGATATTGTTACTGTGAGAGACAGTTTAGGGGAACAAGTTACACTATTTTAATCTGTGGCTCAACCTCTTTGGTCAAGATGTGTCTCTGGTGCTACATTGTCAAATGGTAGGCTGCATAAAGTGGTAAACTCTTTACTAGTTACTATAATATTGGCGTATCATCTGTATGTTTCAGTTTTGTTGAAACATTTTTAGCATTAATCATAGGTAAGTAGTAACATGATTTATGTATCATTGTCATTTGTTATTGTTTTTATCTTAGTTTTTCTTGCTTTGGCTGGCACCAACTCAAACAACTGATTAATGTAAAAATTTCAGTAATATTAATATAATGTATTGTCCATTTAGATTTAATTTCTTCTAAGCAAAGTATAAAGTTATTTTTAAAGTTTTTTCTTAAGGCAGTTATTAATGTTTTAAACAATTTTATTGTAAAATTTTTAAGTGGTATTAGTTTATTTTGTATTTTCAATATGCTGCAGTAGTTCTCATTTTGCGAACTTCCTGGTAGCACAGTGGTTAAGGTGCTTGCTTTCAAAAAATTCTGGCTTGATATACCTCAACCACTTCCAGAACTATATTAACTGGATGCTGTGTTAAGGAATGTCAATTTATATTTTGGTTAACCAAGGGCAGATTTATTTCAGCTTGGCCTTTTCTTTCTTCAGCTTTAGCATCCAATTCTTGGTTTGTAATAACTTTAGCTTCTCCTGCTCTGCTAGAGCCATACCTTAGGCCAGTTTACGCCTGCAAGGAATGTCAAAAAAGAAGGCAAAATAAACTGGCGCCAGAAACATTTAGGCAGACACAAAGTAATAGTACAGAGAAAATTGAAACCTATATTAAATACATTTTGTCTCTAAATTAGGGTTACCAGACGTCCCCGTTTGCCGGGGACAGTCCCCGTATTTAGCTCTCTGTCCCCGGACAGACTTCGTCCCCGCAATGTCCCCGGATTTTTACTGTTGTGCCCAGAATTTTTTTTAATCAAGCGAGAGTTTTTTTTAAAAAAATGCCCTGGTTTGCTAATGCATTCGTTTAAAAAGAGAAATATGAAGCTTACTTCTTTCCTTGCACGTGCCTAGGAATAAAAGAAAATTACAAGGATACTGCGTCTTGAATACAACTACTTCAGAAAATCAAGTCTCTTTACTGTCTGTGATCCTCATTTAAAATACAAAAAATAAAAAATATGTTGCTTTTAAGTTAACCCAACCTTTAATAATATAACTTATAAAAGTACAACGCGTAAATAGGACAAATGCCGAAAGCGTCCCCGGATTTTGGTGAAAAAGTTGTGAAACGTCCCCGGATTTGGAGAAAAAATTCTGGTAACCCTACTCTAAATGAAATTTATTAACAAATCGTACACTAACATAATGCGCGAGAAGTACAGCTTGAGCAACTGATGCAACATAAGACATCCATCTCTCTGTCATAATTTCCTGACTACAACTGTTATTCATACCGAAAAGTGTCCTGTGCCCTTCCTACAAATACAAAGTACTTTCTTGTCAAAATCCATCAATATCGTATAGCCATTTAGTCTTTAAAACGTAACAAAAATACAGAAATTTATTTCCGCATTTATAGTATTATTAATGATGATCTCTCTCTCACACACACACACACACACACACACACACACACACACACACACACACACAGACTGGAAGAGTAACAACCCTTGAATAATGTAAAATAGTGAACACCTACCAAGGGCGTATCCAGGATCAGAGCTAGAGTGGGAGGGGGGGGCAAGATTTGAGATGGGGGGGAACTCGTGTTGGTTTCGAGGAAATGGGGTGGGACACTGAAACATAATGATTTCTTACAAAATGAAAATCAAACCTATTGAGGAAATTATTTTAGGGGAAAGTGTGTGTCAAAGGGAAATCCCCTTTTCTCCTCCAAAAGTGTAGGGTTACACAAAAACATATTTTATTTTATTACAGCCAATCCATTGACTTTATGAGAAACATCAAAGGGGAGAAAGTTGTTTATATTACTTGTCTCTAGAGAACATTAAAATCAGAAATACCAGGGTCATCCACAAAGTAAGTTCTGTTTCTATTTCTATCCGCGGCAGCACTACGATCGAAGTTCTGAGCATGCGCAGCAGTTACTCTGACTCAAGGAGAAGACATGTACGCCATCTTCAGATCGCTGCTGCTGACGTGTGCTTTGTAGTGCTTCTTTATAATGTCAGCCATTATTGAAAATGCCGCCGCATGTGATGTCAGATCTGGGATTCGTTTTCTAAATGCAAAGAAAGTTAAATCAAAGGAAATTCATCGACAAATCTGCAAGGTTTACTGACAAAATGCTATGAATGATTCAATTGTTAGAAGATGGGTCATTGTTCAATGAAGGACATGATCAAGTGCACGATGAAGAACGAAGTGGATGCCCGTCTGTGGTTACTGATGAACTGGTTCACACAATTGAAGAGAAGATTAAGCACAACCGTAAGTTTACACTTAGTGCCCTTGCTATGGAAGTTACGCAAATCTCACAATCACTAATTCATGAAATTTTTACTTAAAAACTGAAATTTCGAAAACTTTGCTCATGCTGGTTACCCAAAATTCTTACTGAACACCACAAAACAACTGATGGGCAGTGCACTTCAGTTTTTGACACGCTACAATGAAGAAGGCGATGGTTTTCTTTCTCGGATAGTCATGGGGATGAAACTTGGGTATCGTACAACACCCCTGAAACAAAACGACAATCACTGGAATCAAGGCACAATTCATCCCCAAGGAAGGTTAAGCCTAAGCCAATCTTGACACTTCAAAGTCATGTGCACCATTTTTGGGACAGAAAAGGCATTTTTCTGATTGATTTCTTACCACGAGGCCAAACAATCGATGCACATGGTTACAGCAAGAAATTGCACCGTGCAGTACAGAACAAGCACCGAGGATTACTGTCAAAATGTGTTTTTTTTTCCCACAATACTGCCTGACCCCACACGGCGGATGTGACCAAACAACTCTTAAGGGAATTTCACTGGGACGTGTTTGATCATCCTCCGTACAGCCATGACCTTGCTCCTAATGACTTTCATCTCTTCTTACACCTAAAATCTGTTCTTGGTGGTCAACACTTCAACAATGAAGACAAGCTGAAAGAACATGTTACCACATGGTTGAATACACAGGCGGCAACCTTCTATGAAGAAGACATACAAAAACTTGTGCCACTCTATGACAAGAGCCTACAAAAATTCAGAAGCTATGTAGAAAAGTAGTTTAACCCTTTCCTCCCTGGCGGTACTTATAAGTACCACTGTATTTACCACCATATAATTCGACAATACCAGTGTCCACTGCATTTTTAAGCCTGTTGATGTATTGTTGCATGATTAAGTCAGACAATGACAACATTTATTTTTAAATTCTGCGTGAAATTGCTGAGAAATTAATTTTCTAAGTTGGGGCTTGATAGAATACTGACCAAAGTAACAAGTGGTACATTACAATGAATTTTTAGATGATAATTTACTTGGTAAGGGTCAATTTCTGTTATTACTTTTTTAGTTTGAACATTTAACCATATATTTTTTACCTATAAAATATGTTTTTCTAGTTTCTTTACTAAATAATCTAGAAACACCAATGTGGACTTATAAGTACCGTCAGGGAGTTCTGGGTAGTTTTATACAGATTATTGGTCTATAGATTTAGCAAGTATACAATTGGTTTTATCATTGTTTTAGATATTTTCAAATGGACATTTTTATGAAATACGCTCTGATTGAAGCTCTTCTCTTAGAAGTTTATAATTTATCAGCTCTTCTCTTAGAAGTTTATAATTTATCAAGGCAAAAATGAAGAAATTACAGGAATGTTCTCAGATTACTCATTAGGTCAAAGAGTGGTCTTACAATTGACTGAAAAAAATGAAGCAATGACGATGTTATCTAGTATTATCATTATTTTTCATCAGTTTCATTATTAAAAAACTGAAACAACTTTTGTTTGTGGGAGAATCAGACCTACTGCAAGGGACTTTCTAACAATCTGCTGATGGAAAACTAAAAAGAGGCGATTGTGACAATGAATTTACAAACCTAGGTATTTGCTACTGGAAATGGAAGGATAAAAAGGTCATACATTTAGTATCAAATTTTCATGGCAGCGGTGAAACGCCACTATACTGGTTGGGGTCAATGGCAACTTCAACAGATGGTCCCACTCTCGGGTTGGATTGGTGACCTGGTGGATCTTGGACCAGAGGGCCTCTCTGGCCGGTCATCGGGGTCCAACTCCGGCAGTAGGTCCCGTAGCATTTTGGCCATCCTGCCACCCTGTTGTTACACCACTAGTTATATGCAAAGAAAAAGATGGATTGAAGTCGACAATTTCATGCTCAGAAGTCGTCAAGGACTACAATGCCTTCATGTGTGGGGTTGATACTGCTGATCAGCTGATGACTTTGTGCAATGCTGACAGAAGATTACTGAAATCATGGTAAAGATTGTTTTTGGGAATTCTGGATGTTGTATTTTTCAATTCCTATAACATAAATGGTCCGATATTTGAAAAAAGTCTGTAAAAATTTTAGAAGATCCTTTGTACAAGATATGATGACTATGAAGGATATCGGTAAGAAGAAAAGGTCATCTATATATATTTCACCAAGCCCTCATCCATTCAAACAACACAAGTCATACTATTCCACAATGAGAGATGTTAGGTTGGGAAACAGAGGTATACACTGTCCATAAACTGTAAAAATCAGATGAAGATGTGAAGTATGTAGAATGAAGATAATACAGTCAAAACATCATTCCAAATGTTGCACTACAATGTCTTTTGTGTCTGAATGAGCAAAAAGAATTTTTTTTTTTTTTTTTTTTTTTTTTTTTTAATATCACGAGGCAAACATTTCATACCAATATGAACATAATTGATTTCAATTGCTATTGCTGTACATCCTGTGATACACAAAGTCCCTGACGGTACTTATAAGTACCGGCTTAGTAATTAGCACTTAGAGTTCAAAAAAAAAAAAAAAAAAAATTGAAAAAAATGTGTGTTTAATTTCAAGTACCTTTATACAAATATATAATTGAAATTATAAATTTCCCTTTTTTTCCAATAACCGGTAGGAAAGGGTTAACAGCTGTGGATTTTTGTACAATAAATATTTTTTCTGTATCTATACAAGTTTGTTTTATATAACCAAACCGAACTTACTTTGTGGACATACCTCGTACATACAGTATGTATCTTAGTTGCACTACACTCTGGGTGGTGCGTGACTTGGAAGATTTGCTTGGGTCATATGGGGCTTTTGCGGCAGTTTTTGGCCAGTTTCCTGTGGATTGTCTTGTGGGTAGTACCTGTGCTTGAAGGAGCTAGAAGCTCAGCCTGAGCTTTGCAAGTAGTCCCAACTACTTGCCTGCGAGGCTGCCATCATGGATTTTTAAGATGGTGCTTCAAGTCTAGACTTTAGATATGTGACGTGAAATTTATTCAGGGGTTTGGGATCTGTCTGGCTTCTATGTTTCAAACTTGCAATCTTTTGAAATGAATATCTTATGCCTTTCAACTGTAATTGTGAACATTCTTATGGTTTTTAATAACGGAATATAGTGATGGTGAAACTTCAAAAGTATTTCAATAGTTCGGAACTGAACCCTTTTCTCTCCAGAAGGTAAAAACATTGGGGAGTGGTGACCAAAATATTTTACAGTTGACTTTATTTCCAAGGTACACTCACGGTTTAAAAATTTTGAATAGTTGGAATTTTCTACAGATTTTAAGTTTAGATGCCAGATGCTAGTTAAGGAGATCAAGGCTTACTTCTACCCCTGGTGTAGCCAGACCCTTACACCATCCTAATGCCATCTCCTTGTCAAATTTCATCACGATCGGATTATCCGTTTAGCCCAAGAAACTTGACAGAGAGACGGTTACTTTTTCATTTATTATATTAGTATAGATTAGTGCAGATCACACACACACACACACACACACACACACACACACACACACTGACTGCAAGAGTAACAACCACTGAGGGATCAATATAACATAAAAAAAAATGTACACCTACTGCATTGCTGGACTACCTATGATTTGCCCCACATTGCACCCCTGAATTTGTGATATCTACAGTTTAACATGCAATCTGAACAACTGATGGTCCCGGCGTGACTCATACAATCACAAACAGTTTTTAAAAACCGTTGCTTCCATCGGGATTTGAACCGGAGACCACACTCCAAACATCAGTGAGCAAGCACTTTAACCTCTGAGCTACCATACTGCTATCTGCATGGGTAGTACAGAGACTTACACATCCTATATGTCCGTCTATCGCCATTCAGTCGGGCCACCAACTATATGCAAAAGCAACCACAAATACCATTTGTATTATTCATATATACCGTATAAATTCTTCACGAGTTATATTATTTAAAGAAAACCTGGAACACCCTCTACTGCAACATCTTCCTCGGGTGATTAAATACACTTTGTGTGTAGGTTTATTAGGTAATTATCTCATCATACAACAGCATTTTAGTGAAATTGCCAGTCACACGTAACCGGAAAAAGGCTAGGAAGGCAGTTTTCGTTGATGGGTCTAAACACTCCCTTAGATTATGAGTCAAAATATATACATTGCTCACCCACCATATTAACATCAAGATCCGTGACTGTGCAAATACCTCTGATGTATTGGAAAATTGAGGGTACACAAGTAGCTTCTGTTGAGCTAGTATGTCGGACATATTTGTTTAGAGTGGCCTAATCCTCATTGTTGTTCACTGCAATGGTTGCTCTGTAGCTATCCTTATTCACATTTTTGCATATGTACTTGATTGACTGAACGCTGTTACACATTTCGACTTTAATGTGAGCTCCAAAAGTTTTTGATAGTGATAGTCACTTGGGTAAAATGGATAACAGGCATAATGCAGAAACTGATACCACAGCTTAAGCCATAAATTCGATGGATTGAAGCTGAAAAACTAACTAAACAGATAATATAGACCATAAACCAGCCTTAAAGAGTGAATAAAAATGTAAACTTACCTATATAATTAAAATAATGAAATATCCATCTTGGTAAGCACAAAATTTTATTACAACACAATATTACTATTAAACAACACTTTTTGATGCTTTAAAAGTTCTTCATAATAACAATCAGCCATTAATAAATTCTGTTATAAAACAAACGATAATCAAGAGCTTGAAGCATTTAAAATAGGAAAAGACCGGTAGTCAACCTTGCATCTTCAACCAACTAAATAAAATACTGCATAACAAACTAAAATTTTAGATCATTCTATACAGCCAGACAGGTCGGAGATAAATTCGAAATTAAATACATGGAAAATACCACATGGTGTACATAGTTTGAGTTATCATGGATGCACCAACTAAAGGCAGTAAATGAGAATACTTTTGGGATATGTTATAAAAAATCCCTGAAATTTATTCCACAAGCCCTTTTGCACAATAGTCAGTATCTTCATAATGATCTGGAAAAATCGTGATTTGCCTGTAATGGCACCACTCTATAACGAAACGAATATTTTGGGAAATGGATTGTAAAACAACCACGGCAGCTAGAGAGGAGATAGAGAGCGTTTTGGAAAGCTGAGAAGCTGTAGAAGCCAATGGAATAAGTTTTAATATCCAAAATATAATTTTCCCGCAGAATTTTGTACCGCGGAAGGATACACTAATATGGTCTTGGTCACAAGCATGGGTTTTTGGCAGACTTCTAAACCTAATAAATAAATAAGCCTTATTTGGTATAAAACAAAATATGATTAGTAGCTCTGTAAATCTCACTCGAACCTTCTACCACTGCTTTTCCAGAATTTATGGCACTAGGTTACGGAGTGGAAGTTTACACGGGTAGAAAGAGGACCATATAGGGAGTGGACACAACGTCTTGGGCCAGTCGGGGTCAGAATCTCGGGGTGGGAGGTCGTGTCGCTCTGTGTAGCATTAACTGTGCTAAGTGTTGAAAGAGCCAGAAGTATGCGGTTGCGAACCATGCTTAGTGCCGCCCATGATGGTTTTTAATGCAGTGTGGTTCAGTTCTAACAACTAAGATGACTTTACAAATTTGGTTTAGGCATTGGTCTGTCTATTAGCATTTCGGTGAAGTAACATCAGATTGCTTTTCGACTGTAAGAAGTGTACATTATTACAAGAATATAATTTTTGGTGACTTAATAACTTGAACAGTGTTTTTGATTTCATAATGATTATCTATCCTTTCCTTCCTTGAGGTATACCAAAGTGGTGGCCATCTTTAATCTATTATAGCCGATTTCTCCATGGGCAAGTTACACGGTAAACAGTTTTATTTTCAACAAGATTATGATCGACGATGCAAGTCGTGAGTTAAGGTGATAACTGATATTCCAACCCCAGTATCGGTTTACTCCCTTACAGGAGTAAGGTACCACCCATCTGTTATCCAGAATGACCAGTTGACCATAGTCTTATTTCAGCAGTGAAACCATCATTGAGAATATGATGGATAACTATTTCCATCTTTTATCATTTGCTTGACCAGCATTATCAGAAATCTCTTTGTATAATGACAATCTTGCATGCAGGTGAGTTAGTATTAATGGTGCTGCAAGAGCTGTGCAACCATATGTGTCTTAACAATTGCATACAGAGAAGGGTCCTTCTTAGGGTATGGAATTTCTGCATTTAATGTTATTGACATCTTTTCCTGAAGCTATAAAAGGATGTGTGCATGCAGCAAACACGTCTTCTATCATTCCCACTGTACACGAAACGGTGACGCACCAAATACATTCTCCTCAACGAGAAATTCAGATGGAATACTATATCGTGTCTATAGTGGGAAGCTTGTCCTTGAAAAAGATCTTGGGTTATCTCTGACAACTTCAGACTGGTGGTAAATGAAATAAAAAGGTCAGGGAGCCAATTTTTTTTCAGATAAGAGAATGCATCTTGCATTATAGTTGTGCAAATAGCATGGCCCACCCATGAAGCTTGCTCTTAAACATCTCTGCCACGCGCGTTCCATTCTGTGTGCATTACTCAACTTCCGTACCATTACAAACTACATTTATACTGTAAATCCCATCACCTATTCCAGATTTTCGAGATAAAAAGTATTTTAGATATTAACCCATAATATCAGTTATAAGTGTGCATATAAATCTGTCCCATTATTTCAGTGTGATGTGCTTCATAGATACTTAACTTTCATCACTTATCTCTCATGAACAGTATTGTTTTTCATGACAAAAAATATTCTAAATATTAACGTGTAGTATCAGTTGTAATCATGCCAAGTTACATTCAAATCCATGTGGTAGTTTGTGTGATGCACCTTGAAGGATACTTAACATTCATCACTTATCCCACAGGAATTCTATCATTTTTTCAGAATAAACAGTATTCTAAATGTTAGTCCCTAGTATCAGTTACGATTATACCAAGTTTCATTCAAATCCAACTCATAGTTTCAACATGATGCATATACAAAGATATGTAGACATAATGAAAAAAAATGTGTTGGATTCCATATTATCAATAATGCTTTCTCCAATTGAAATTTTCAAAATGCATTTAATGTACAGATTTCGGCTTGTTACAGTTTTTTTATAAGTATAGATTGAGCCCAAGAGGATGTTTGGTGTTGAGTAAATGCTGGTAAGCTAATTCCCATCTGCAGAGCTCAGAGGGAACCGTTGTTTCTGCTAAAACTCTGACAGCTTTCGTTGTAAAACAGTTGTTTAAATTGTTCATCTTCTGAGTGATGGCATGTTCTGCCACTGAATGTGATAATTTGCCACCCAGGCCATAATACCTGGATCCTCCATTCACTAAGTGGGCTCAACGGCTTGGACACAAGTGGGGTCAGCTAGATTTTGTGAGTAAACTGTGGGTCTATGACCATTCATTCTAACAGATAAATTATTCCTGATGAGACAGATGAAAGAACACTGGCAATGGAGGCTAGTAAGAATGGCCTATGATGGAGTAGGTTTATCCTGTAGTAGGCATGCAATAGATTTTTTTAGATGGATGCCTATAATGTTTTGCAATCAGGGCTATTATAAGAGCTGGTGCAGAGTGGTGGTTCAGCAGCTTCCGAGGGATAATTTTTGTGCACAAGTGAAAATTGTTCTACCGACACATTCTGTATACCAGCCAGGTCTAAACATTGAATAACTTACCTTCCCCACTCTAGTAAATGTATTACTTTTTATTTTATTTTCATTTTTAATAACTTTTAATCACTTATATATATTCCTTCCTTATTTTACTTTGATTAATTTATTTCCTGCAAGACATATTTCCACTGACTATTTTTGCACCTGAGTCACCTCTACTCCAATTATCATCATCATCATCATCATCATCCTCAACAGTTTCCGGCCTCTGGCCTGGTCTGCATTATGCACAAGCCTCTCCATTTGCTTCTTTCATCCCACCACCTCTGTCACTTTGTTCCAGTCCTCTCCTCTCTTCCGAACACCCTCATCCACTCCTCTCAGCCATCCATCTCTTGGTCTTCCTCTGGGTCGTTTACCTTGCATCTTAATTTCATGGATCTTTCTCGGGATTCTCTGAGCCCCCATTCTCTTGACATGTCCATACCATCTCAGTCTGGTCCTCTCTACCCTTTCCTGTAGGGGTTCCTCTTTCATGGTGTGTCTAATCACTTCATTCTTTATTCTGTCCATTTTAGTGACTCCCATTCTACCTCTTAAAAACTTCATTTCACTTGTTTGTACTCTGCTGATGTCCCGCTTTTTCATTGTCCACGTTTCAGCAGCATAAGTTAAGATAGGCACATAGTTCGTATGATAGATTACTCTCTTGCTTCTCTGTGGCACCTCTTTATTCCATATCAGGCTTCTAATGCTCCTTAGGAACGCCTCTGCTTGTCTTCCTCTTTCACTTATCTCGCCATCATTTCATCCACTTTCCTCTAATACACTCCCCAAGTATTTGAACCTGTTTACCTTCTTTAGTTGTTCCCCTACCATCACAATTCCTTGGGCTACTCTATTCTTTTTCCTGGTTGTTACCATGTACTCACATTTCTTTACATTAAATTTCAGGCCATATTCCTCCACACTGTCTTTCCATACATCCAACTGCCGCTGCACTTCCTCTTCTTCACTTCCCCAGATCATCAGATCATCCGCAAAAGCCATCACCTTCATGTTTTCCTCTCCCATCCTCGCTGCCACCTTCTGCATTATTTCATCCATGATTACAATGAAGAGTAGTGGTGATAGGGCACTTCCTTGTTTTAGTCCATTCCTTTGTTCCAGCCAATCTGATCTTCCTTCCCCTATTTTCACATAGCTCACACTTCCTTGGTACAGTTCCATCACTCTCTTGATGGTTTCTTTGGGAACTCCTCTCTTCTCCAAGGCCTTCCATACTTTACTCCTGTGTACACAATCATATGCTTTCTCGATATCGAGGAATACCAACAGTAGATCCTTTCCATACTCATAATGTTTTTCCTGCAGCTGTCTCGTGGCAAATATCAAATCTACCGTTGATCTCCCTGATCTGAAGCCATACTGCTCTTCCCTTAGCCCTTTTTCCACCCTGTCACGTATTCTTTTTTCAATTATCTTCTCATACACTTTGGCACAGTGGCACATCAGTGTAATCATATATATTATTTCTATAAGGTATGTTTTTGTCACAAGCCTATATCTTCCTTAACACTTAACCGAAATCAATGAATGAGGTGTCATTTTAAAGCTAATGGTCTTCACTTTTGTCACATCATATTTTAAAAAATGAAATTTTCGGAATTCGACCCTTAAAGGGCGAAAATGTAAATATTTCTAAAATGCTGTTTTGTGTGTTACAAGTCATTTATCTCCCTGGATACCTATCTGAAATCGTTTAATGAAGTATCATTTTAAAGATTAAGATCTCCGCTTTAGTGACGTCATATATTAAGACATAAATGTTTTGGAATTCGACCCTTAAAGGGGAAAAGGATCAATATTTTTGCAATTCGTTTTTGTGTCACGAGCGATGTATCTCCCTTAATATCTAACCGATATAGATAAATGAGGTATCATATTAAAGACTAAGGTATCCGCCGTGGTAAAATTATATTTTAGGAATGGAATTTTTCGTAATTCGACCCTTAAAGGGCCATGATAACAATTTTTCTGAAATGCGTTTTTTGTATCTCGAGCCATTTATCTCCCTGGATATCTAACCAAAATCGATAAATTAAGTAGGATTATAAGGAGTAATGTCTCAGCTTTGTGAAATCATATTTTAAGAAAGAATGTTTTTGGAATTCAACCCTTAAAGGGAAAAAGTATAAATTTTTCTATAACGCATTTTTGTGTCACGAGAGATTTATCTCCCTTGATATCTAACTGTAATAGATAAATGGGATATCCGCTGTTGTAACATTATATTTTAAGAAAGGAATTTTTCGTAATTTGACCCTTATAGGGCAAAAATGTCACTTTTTCTAAAATGCGTTTTTTGTATCTCGAGCCATTTATCTCCCTGGATATCTAACCAAAATCGATAAATGAGGTAGGATTAGGAGTAATGTCTCAGCTTTGTGACATCATATTTTAAGAAAGAATGTTTTTGGAATTCAACCCTTAAAGGAAAAAAGTATAAATTTTTCTATTACCGATTTTTGTGTCACAGGTGATTTATCTCCCTTGATATCTAACCAATATAGATAAATGAGGTATCATATTAATGAATAAGGTCTCCACCGTGGTAACATTATATTTTAACAAAGGTATTTTTCGTAATTCCACCCTTAAAAGGCAAAAATGTCAATTTTTCTAAAATGCGTTTTTTGTGTCTCGAGCCACTTATCTCCTTGGATATTTATCATAAATCGACAAATCAAGTAAGATTATTAGGAATAATGTCTCAGCTTTGGTGACATCATGTTTTAAGAAAGAAGTTTCTGGAATTCAACCCTTAAAGGGAAACAGTATAAATAGTTCTACAACACATTTTTGTGTCACAAGCTATTTATCTCCCTTCCTATCTAACCGATATAGATAAATGAGATCATATTAAAGACTAAGGTTTCCGCCGTGATAACATTATATTCTAAGAAAGGAATTTTTCGTAATTCGACCCTTAAAGGGCAAAAATGTAAATATTTCTAAAATACGTTTTATGTTTTTTGAGCCTATTATCTTTTTTGATTTATAACAAAAATCGATAAATGAAGTATGAGTATGAAGAGTAATGACTCAGCTTTGGTGACATCATATTCAAGCTCACTATTCATCGCATTTGTTTCGCGAAATATTCGCACGGGTCGTCTAGTACCTCTATAGTTTTTAAACTCCTTCCTGCCCCATTTTTTGAATATAGGTACAATTATTCCTTTTTTCCAGTCTTCAGGAGTTGTGCCCTGATTCCATACCTTTCTCATCACACGGTATAGCCACTGCTTTCCTACTACTCCCGCTGCCCTTATCATTTCCACGCTCACTTCATCGATGCCTGGTGCCTTTCCACCCTTCATCTTACCCAGAGCTGTTTCCACTTCTTCCCAAGTTAGATCCTTTTCTTTCTCTCCTACACGGTTGCTATTTTCCTTCTTCTCCTGAACAACAGTATCATCCTGTGACAAATTTGGGTTCAGTAAGGCTTCAAAATACTCCTTCCACATCCTTTTTAGTTTTTCTGAGTTGTTTATTTCGTTTCCATCTTCGTCCAGCATGTTGACATTTTCTATCCTCTCCTTCCTCTGCCTTTTTACCATTCCATATAATACTTTCTTATTTCCTTTGCTATCTTCTTCCATCATGTTGGTCCACTTCTCCAGCCACTTCCTCCTTTCCTCCTTTACTATTTTTTTGGCCTCCTTCTCTTTCTTCACCTAGTCATCCCTTGTCTCCTGTGTCCTCTGCTTGAACCATTCCCTAAAGGGCCTATTCTTGAGTTCCACTGCTTGTTTTACTCTATCATTCCACCATGCCGTTTCTTTCCACCTTTTTGTGTTACCAGTCCTTCCACACACTGTTTCTGCTGCTTGGACTAACGTTTTAAAATATTCCCACTCCTCTTCCACTGTCCCCATTTCTGCTATTGGTATCTTACTCCTTATTATTCTCTGGTATTCCTCTTCATTGCTCTTCTCTTTCAACTTCCATATTCTTAATCTCCTATCCTGTCTTTCTGATTTTCTCCTCTCTCTTGCAATCCTCAGCTCCATTACTAATAGCCGGTAATCACTATCCAGTGCCTCTGATGGTATTACCTTCACATCTGACACACTCTGCTTTAATTCACCATTAAATATAAAGTAGTCCACAACTGACTTCCTCTGCCAATTGCTACTGTACCTTGTTACCTTGTGGCTCTCTTGTTTTTTGTACCAAGAATTTCCTATTTTCAATTCATTTCTTTTGCAGAGATCCAACAGCCTTTCCCCTTCATTTCTGCCACCCCATCCTTCTGTTCCTATTACTTCTTCATACCCCTGCCTTTCTGTGCCTACATGGGCATTTAAGTCTCCCATAATTATAATATTTTGCCCATTTAACTGTCTTTGCAACTCCTGCTCAAATTCCTCCTTCTCTTGAATTTGACAGCCTACTTGTGGAGCGTATACTTGAAGTACGTCTAGTTTTCTCCCTTTGACTGCTATCCTAACCTTCATCATTCTGTCACTAATCTCTTCCACTTCCTCTTTCAATCCCTCTCTTACAACTATCCCTACTCCATTTCTTCTCCCTTCCTCATTTCCATTCCAATACAGTTGGAAACCATTTCTCAGTTCTTTTCTACCCTTTCATTTCCACTTTGTCTCACTCAACCCCAAAATATCCAACTTCCTTCTCTCCATCATGTCTACAATTTCCTCCACTTTCCCGGTTAATGTCCGTATATTCAAGGATCCAAATCTTAAACTGTTTCCATTGCCATGTCGTTTGTCCATTGCTCCGTCCTTTCCGAGGCTTGTTTTTGTTTTGAAAGCAGAATCTATCCACTACCGGCTTGCTAGGCCTGTTGTAGCTTCACCAGAGCCCCGTCGGCCGCCATTTTTCATGGTTCCTGTAATGGTCAAAAACATCATTCCATTTCACCGTGTTGACTGTGAGAGACTGTGCAAACTCAGTCACATGTTTGACAAGTTCCAGCATAATCCAATTTTTTCCCCCCCCTATATCCACTACTGATTGTCACATGAGACAATACAAAGTCTAGGTTGCAATGTTTTAATCCTTTTCTCCACAAATGGAAAACACATGAGGCACCAACGGTGAAATGACTTGTCAAAATATGTTCTGAATGTTTTCTTCCATACATATTTAATACAAATATTTCCAGAATGAATTAATGGATATAATAAACTAACAGTAATTGTAATATAGAATAAGTTTTAATAATATTTGAGTATATGCCATCTGGAACAGTAAAAAATCTAAACTGTTGTTCAAATAGCAATATTTTATATAGATTAGAAATATGAGACAAATTGTAATTGCTGTCTTTTTCTTTTCAGAAAGAGAACTTTCAGAAGGTCAGAAATCAAGAAAGGGAAAGAAGAAGTCAAATTAGAGATACATTTCTTATTTTAGCTACAGGAAACAAATAACATTTGTACAGTTGTGTGTTTCTTTTTATACATATATAAATAAAATTGTCATTCTTAATATTTAAGGATGATATTACAAACAAATATACAAGACTGAAATTATAATATGTGTATTGTTGATAATTATTTCATAAATGACTATTTAGATATTATAGCCAGACTATATTATCAGAAATTTAGATTTCATGTGAATATCACTTAGATTTTTAATCTCAAAATACAGTAAGATTATTCTTATCATTTAAGTGAATATTCCTCTTGCAGTTGAGAAAAAGTAAATTCTTGTCTGTCCCACTGCAAATATGGAGTCAACAATTGGTTTGTGTATGCATCAAGATATTTAACATACCATAAGCAATGCAGTTTAAGTGTACTGCTTTCCTCTTGTTAGTGGATACTATTTTGATAAGTTGGTATATACCTATTTAAGAAGTTATAAATCACTAAGCAAAATCTACAAACTTCAACTCAGATGTAGTTTATTATTGTTGTAAGAACGAAGACTTTCCCGGCATATGACTGCAATGTAGTCTTCACGGGTGTGAGTTATTCTTAAAGTAACACATACGCTGGATAAAAAGCATTCAGTGCTGCAATCATACTTTATAATTGTAACTTCATTTATAGTGAGCTTAGTACAACTGTTTAACAAATCCATATGGAAAGACAGATGAAAACTCACTAAAGTTGAACACAAGTCTTGTGCAATCCCAGCCACATACATCTGTTGACTTGAAGGGTTTTGCCAGAAATATAGTATTTTCTTTGTTTTGTGTTGCTGCTGCCCTCCTTCCTTCAACTTTGTTGAGTGTTGGGTTTATTTCATCTGTCTTTCCATACACATATTGCCTCGCGGCATTTCTTTCCTTTCATTGTTACCTAAGTTTAACACATCCATTGAGTTTTCCATAGGACATGGTTGGTAAAAGTTTGTCACTGAATAACTTTCTGCATTTCCTTCCATCAAACTTTATTGAAGGCTCAAAATTTATAAGTTCAAAGTCGTTTGAAAATTTTCATGAGCGACTGGTTGGATACACTGTTGATTTGTGAGTGGCCATCGAATCAAGAAAATGGCAGTTTTATATACTCTCGGTCTGAAAAATGACTGGAACATTCGTGTTTTTACATTATGAACTAACTTTCTCTTGCCAATTGTAAAAGTTCCCGATTCTCACTGCATGCTACTTTGTCAGATTTCTCTGAAAGTTTGTCTTATAGTATGATTTATTTAGAATATTTTAAGTTCCAACATCTTTTTTTCTTGAACTTATTTATTCGGGAGTTATTTCTGAGTCTCACATGTCATGGTTATTTTCAAGCATCAATATCAAAATTCCATTTTTCACCTTTAAATCTTGCACTGTTATTATATTTACATTAATTTTTCTCTATTGTTTGAGCATATTTTTGCCTTTCTAACTATTTTAAGATTTTCAAACTTTTTATCTCTTAAAGAAACACAATTAACTTATGGCCTCTAATTTTGGTCAGAAATATGACTTCCTATGCTGAAAATATTTAGGGTTATATTAAAAAATTAGGGACTCTAGTGTTTAATATATTTTTGTTGTATATCATGCTGACAACATGGTGAAATAGACTTTCAAATCGGTCTATCTTCTTTAGTTAAATTTCTAGCCTATACAAACTGTATATCAAAATACTTGTCTTTAATAGTACTTACTACCTATGGAAATAAATGCAGCAAAGTTCCTACACCTTGAAATTTCGTCCTTTAGGTTTTTATATTTTCTTACAACATTGGTTTAATTATAGTTGAAAGTTGATTTATTATCAAGATTCTGGTTATATTATATATCTACTGTATTAAGTGTTCTGAATTACTCCTTTATCGGTTTTAAAAAGATTATACACTCGTAAGGATATTCATGAATTGTGGTGCCAGGTAAATGAGCAGTAATGCTTGAACTTGACACTCAGGATTATGCAGGTTTAAATCCCCATCCAATTTTGGTTTTCCTTGGTTCTTGAATTCATTCCAAGTGAATGCCACGATGATTCCTATTAGCTGAAGAATTTAAAGTGGTGTATGTAAAGGAAAAGATGACCATGACCACAAGCTGATATTTGGTTTGGTGGAAAAAGTTTGTTTTGTCGGTAAGGGAGTCTGAGATTGAAATAAATTACGAAGGGTAGTGATGAATAATTTACTGAAAATGATGAAAGAATTTAAAATTCGTAGAAGGGAAAAAGCAGGAAAGTACAAGAAATATGTATCTTTCCCACTTTTAATGACCTCAACAAGGTGTAAAGGTACAAAAAGGATTAAGATATTTACATAGTGAAAATGAGAAAAATTTGTGGTAAACCAACTTGGAACAGCACAAATTTACTATTGTGAAGTTGCTACCGTAAATTGTTTAAAATTTTTAAATTGATGGCAGAATTGGTGTTGTATTTATTAAATTATCTGTAGCAAGATTTTATACTATATACAGCTCTTCAATGTATTTCCAAAACCACACCTAATTTTAATTGCAAAAGCTAAATTAGAGCTATTATTATGGAAGTATATTCTCAAATGGAACTGAAACATTTTTTGAACTTTTCCACCTCTTTGATAGATTTTTGACACAATATTTGCAGAAAATCATTGTATCATGGAAGGCTTGTAAAAATGGCCAAGATGAGCAAAAAGAACATCAGTTTTTAAAAGACTGGCTAATCTTTGTTTCAGTCTTCCCAGTACATTACTTTGACAGTGTAAACCTAGAAAGCTTGAATTATTATGGTAAAATTCTAACATCTTTAAACCAAAATAAGAAAGTCTTGTTGCTTTTATATCTTATACATAAAATGAATGTTCGTTTGTATGTTCATCTTCTATTAGTTCCTATTCCATTCATCTGATTACAATGAAACTTTGGTAAGTTATTGTTTGCACATGCACACATGTGAAGGTTTCCAACAACAAAAAATTGTCCCCTCTCCTCTTTTACAACCCTTAATTTTACATGAACCCAAGTTTTTTTTTTATCGAATTTCGATGGAACTTCAATGGAACTTTGCACACGTATACTTTTAAATAAAAATACTGTCAACATTTGGTTTTCAGAAACCCAACCCCTCTCCCCCTTTCCACCCCCAAAATTTTTACCTAAGTTTTTTCATACATACCCATAATTCTTTTATCCAATATCGAAGGAACAGAAATATACTGTATACATTTGGTCTGTGAAAACCAACCCCTCTCCCTCTTTCAACCACCTTAATTTTTGTCAATGCTCTCTACACATAACCAGTTTTTATCAACTATTGATGGAACTTTGCATATGTATTTTCAAACCAATAGAAAAATACTGCAAACATTTGGTTTTCAGAAATCCAACGCCTCTCCCCCTTTCAACTCGCTTAATTTTTATAAACATTCTTTACACATTCCACAGATTTTATCTGATTTCAATGGTCCTTTGCACAAGTATACTTTAAGACAATCTGAAAAATAGTGGGTGTAACTGTATCTGACAAAAAAATCATCCCTCTCCTCCTTTACAACTATTATTATTTTTATTATTAATTTAATTGCAATGGAGCTAATGCTCCAGTGACAATTCCTAGTCATCCGATTACACAATTTTATATTTTTTAAATTTTATATTATACTTGCAGTGCTAAAATCCTCCCTCATTCACTTTTTTGATTTACAAATGTTAATTTTAAATTCCGTAAGCTTTTTTGGTAAATTCACTTGTTAATTTGTTCAAATCCCTGATACCCTTAACAGGAAATTTTCCCACTCCCTTATGAATGAGATCGAGCGCCATCTCATGGTCACAATTACCTTTCCCCTTCCATGCGCTATTCCTAATTCTTTGTCCAATATCCCTCCAAGCCCAATCACCAACATATGCCCTATACAATACCAGCACTCTCTTTACTCTCCTCTTCTCCAATGACTCCCAAACCAGCTCTTAAGTTACTGAATTGGTACTGCGATAATTTACACAAACATATCTAGCTGCTCTTCTTTGTACACCCTTCAACTCATGTATATAATAACCAAAATGTGGGTCCCAAACTACACCACTATATTCAACCAATGGTCTGGTCAAAAAAAATTTTAATCCAATTCCCTAACTTCTCTGGTATATCCTCTCATCCTTCTCTCCAGTAAATGAAGATTTTGTAACCTTTTCTTACTGCCTGCCCAATATGCTCTACCCAGTTGAGTTTGTTTTCAAACATTATGCCAAGATATTTACACATAAAGCCTTCAACAAGCAATTCTGACCCCACCATATAACCATAATTTATCTTTAGTTTATCTGTGTACCTAATAAGCTGACTCTTCTTGGCATTTATCTTCATTCCATGCTGACTTACCCATTTAGATATTCTATCCAGGTCATCCTGCAGCTGTTAAATCTTTACTTATTTGAGCCTGTTGTATACCATTATGTCATCTGCAAAAATCTAAATTCTGACCATAACCCATTAACGCAGTACTCATTAGAATAATGAACAGTGACGATCCCAACACACTACCTTGTGGCACTCCCATATTTGTGTCCGCATCTTTTGATAATGTATTTCCTACACTCGGTTTGCTTTCTGCTTTTTAGAATTCCTCTACCCAACAAGCAACTTTTTCATCTAACCGAATCGACTTCAGTTTATTTAAAAAAAATTTATGACTCACTCTGTCAAACGCCTTAGAAAGATCTAGTGCCACACTATCAACTTTTCCTCCCTTGTCTGATTCATTTGAAATATCTTGCATATATCATGCACATGAATATCCTTGCCTAAAGCCATGTTGTAGATATTAAAACCAGTATCTTTCCTCACAGACATTTCTTACATAGTTGCATATCAATCTCTCCAAAATTTTGCTTATCACTGATGTCAAACTAATTGAACTGTTATTTTCAACCCTATTTGTAACCTTTCCATTATGAACCTATACTACTATCGCTCTTTTTCATTTTAAATAAAATTTCATGGTAAGGTACAATATTGTATCTCGCAATCTTTAATAAATCTATAGTAACATCATTTACATCAAACCCTTTACATTTTTCAGCTTTCCTTTATGATGTCCTGACAATATATTTCAAATTTTGTAATTTCCTCATTTTTGGTTTTAGGGAGACTCTCCTCTGTTTCATTCCCTCTGATCACAGGATGATAGTTTCTAGTTGTCTTACTAAACCAGTCACTTAATATCTCTGAAATTTTAAAATCCTCAGTGACTTCAACTCGGTTCTTATATACAATAGTCTGAATACCTTCCTTTACCATCAGTTTCCTAATATGACCATAGAAATTTCTAGATGCATTGTTCAGTGGTCCTTCACTCTCTGCTCTTATTAATTGCTTGTTTAGTTGTTACATTTTATACAAACCCATATTTTTAATCCAATTGCAATGGAACTTTAGACACGTATACTATCAAATAAACCGAAAAATATTTTCAAAATTTGGTTTGCAGAAACCCAACCTCTCTCCCCCTTTCTACCCCCATAAATTTTGACAATGTTTTTTTTTTATAAACATTCAGATTTTTTATCCAGTATTGACGGAACTTTTCACATGTATACTTCAAAAGAAACAGAAAAATCTTTATAAAGATGAATGTATGTTTGTTTGTTGGTTTGTTTGTTTGTTCTTCATACAAATCCAGTTTCCATCCGATCTTGATGAAACTTTGCACACTTATCCTTTGAAACAAGGAAAAAAATACTGTCTACATTTGGTTGAAAAATTATCTGTATAAATAACACATGTTGTCTCATAACTTCGAAATACGGCGATAGACACGTTGGATATGGTCGCCTCCGTACCATGTTTCTATTATAGTACACTGGCAGCTTAGTGGTTAAGCGCTTACTTACGAACGTGGTGGTCTCCGGTTCGAATCTTCGTGGAGGCTAAGATTTTTAAAAATTGTTTTTCATCGTAAGAGTCAGGCCTGGGCCGTAGGTTATTTGGATTGAATGTTAAACTGTAGATATTAGAAAGTTAGGGGTGCAATGCGAGGCAAATCGTAGGTAGTCTTGCAATGTTGTTCGTGTACACTTTTTTATGTTAAAATAATCTTTTAGTTGTTGTTTGCAGTCAGTGTGTGAGTGTGAACCACAGTAATATTATTATAAATACGGAATTAAGTTTGTCTTTTTGTTACGTTTTGACGACTAAATGGCTATATCGTTGTGATGCAATTTTATAAGGAAATCTGTATGAAGGGCACAGGATATTTTTTCCAGTATGATTAACAGTTGTAGTCACGAAATTTTGAGACCTTATCGAATGGTGACAGAAATATGTTGGAAATTAATTCTCTACAAGAGACAGGTTCGACTGTACAATGATATAGTGATAGCTTTCCTGTCATATTATTCCTACTCGATATTGTTTGGGACCAATCCTTCGTTAGCAACTTTCTATATTTAATTCTGGCAAAAAAAATTCTTAATCCACGCGTACGAAGTCGCGGGTACGGGCTAGTACTGGATATATTTGAATTGTGAAAACCCAACCCCTCCCCCCTTTCGATCACCTTAATCTTTGTCAATGTTCTTTACACATACCAAAAGTTTTTATCCACTATTGCTAATATATATATACACACACACACACACACACACACACACACACACACTTTAAAACGAGAGAAAAATGCTGTCAACATCAGTTTTTTCAGAAACCCTACCCCTCTCTCCCTTACCATCCCCTTATTTTTGTAAACGTTCTTTATACATACCTACAGATTTCATCTGATTTCAATCATCCTTTGCACATGTATACACTCAAACAAATGGAATAATATTGTCTAAATTTGATTTTCAGAGACCTGACTCTTTTCACTCTTTCCACGCCATTAATTTTTGTTCTTTATACAAAGCTACAGTTTCTATCCAATTTTGAAGGAACTTTTCACACATATACTTTAAAGTAAACAGAAAAGTACTGTCTATTTTTGGTTTACTAAAATCCAACCTCTCTCCCCCCCTTTACTCCCACCCCTCTTAATTTCAAAAGTTGTTTAGAGAAACTTGGTTTTTATTAGATTTTTGATGGAACATTGCACACGTACACTTTAAAATTGACTACATTAGCTTTACAAAAACTCTCCCACTCCCACATTTCACTGTCCTTAAACAAAATTTATGGATGAAACCATTCAGTTTTTCTCGATTACCTTGAAAGTGGATGGTGATGCAAAATGACTGACATTCTGATCAGAAGGGGTAACATATCAGAACTTTAATTCCAGCCTCTGAACAGAAAAGGGACAAACAAAACATCTACTAGCTTTAAAAAAGTTTATGTGAAATATATTATTTCTTCTTCCTTTCCTTTCCTTTCATTCCACAGCACAGACAGAAGTGAGACTTCTGCTTAGAGTATGAGGAATTAATTATATTAGTTTGCGGTGGAACAGAGAAAGCAACAAATAGAGGAACTCTTGGCTCTGCAAGCGAGCTATTTTGACGGCTCGTAACGATCAAGCTTTTATTAACAACACCATATGAACTGGTGTAGACTGAGAAAATATTGCATGTAACTGCAACAATAGGGTCATGGAGAAAGGCGAGGCCACCGTCTACCAGATCGATCTCTTAAATTTTTTAGCTGTACCCAGACTTTCTTGGCACATTTTAAATTTAAAAGTTAGTGTGACATATCCTATAGCGAAATTTAAACCCACCAAAATTATGTAATGGGACCCCACTTAAAGTGACCACTTCCCAACGGATTTCAATACAAGCAGAGATTTTGATGGGATGTGGTGCCGGGGAAAAAGTTTATTTATAGCAAGTAATATCCCATTCCGCTTAAAGTGCATACAGCTTCTGGTAAGCGTCTGCTTTGCTGTGACAGTAAATGAAGTTCAAGGACAGACACTGCGGCCCGCAGGTGTTGACCTCGCCACAAGCTGCTTCAGCCATGGTTAACAGTATGTGGCTCTATACAGAGTAAGCAACTCCTGCAATATATCTGTGTATGCTTCCGACAGTGTAATGAATAATATTGTAAACAGGGAAGCTCTGTAAAAAATTGAAAATAAATGCTTATTTTATACCAATAAAGTCAATGAAATATAAGTGTGAAAATGATTGTGCTGTTTAAGACATTAGAATTCCCATGCCACTGTTCGCAGGTTCGATCCCTGTTGGCAGCAATACTTTTTTGCGTGCATCCTTTTTGGCTACTATTTACAGTTTGTAATATTAAAACTGTCCGTTTTGTTAGGTTCCTGAATTGGCTGGTGCAATTTTGATGAAACTTTCTAAACATGTTCTCAATGGCCTCGAAGCATTTGAAAGCGTTAAAATGAATTCTACAATCACCACTACGACACTAAGGACTTGCCGTGAACTCTCGACGAGGCTCCCTCCACACATGCTGGCCGCGATCTAACACAAAAACCGAGTCGTGAAGGAGTGGAGGCTTACCAAGAATTTAGCTGCCAGAAGACTGTTAAACTGTCTCCAGAAGGAACTGAAGGCCTCACTGAACAAACATCGAAACTGATAATGGAACGTCCGCCTGACGACGATACACTATGGACAGAGACCCGTTGGCTTACCTTTAAACATAAATTACTTCTAACCCCCCAAGGCGAGCGCGGACTTATGAATCCTCCCGAAGACAAGGGCGCCTTCGAAAGGAACTTCCAGCCAGCCCCTGGTGATACCGACCGCTTGGAGGCAATTAACAGAAAACTCAGTGTCTTCCTGGAGGCCGCGGACGACGACGAGCACAACATTGAGCCCATTACTCCTGAAGAGGGTCACAGCTGTTTGGCCAGCCTTCATCCAATGATCGGTAACATCTGCCTGCACAATCTGTCGTTGGCAACTGAGGACTACCTCGCTGGAATCTTCAACACCGTCGTACAAGTGCAAACGGACCCGGCTCGATGGAAGCACGCGGAGGCTGTAGCGATTCACAAGAATGGGAAAGATCCATCGCCGCCGCAAAACTACCTACCCATCTGCCTGCTCACCTCAATAATTAGTGTATGAGCGTCGATTAAACCAGAGCTCACAGCACAGAGCATCAAGGAATACTACCCAACCACCAGCCGACATTCGACCACTGTAAAACCGATGAGGGTGGTCGAGACCGTCACGCGCGTTCAATTTAAAACATTACTGCGGACTGGTACTACTAGTTATTTCCCATGCCTTTGACTTGGACTGGCATGCTGACCTTCTGCTAAGACTATATGAGCAGGGATTTCTGGGCAAATTGATCAAGTTGATGAAGTCGTATCTGGAGGAGCGAACATTCAATATCCGAGTTGGCAAAGTCACTTCTTCCGGACTTAGCATAATGGCTGGCGTACCCCAGGGATCGGCCCTTTGTTGAACTACCTGTACACAGCCAACGTGCCACGGCAACACACGGTCCACACCGCCACTTACGCTGACGACAGCGCCCTTTTATCCAGCAGCCACAGAAGCCTTCAAAGCGTATTACAAAAAACGGAGGCCTGGGGAGGCGCTGGAGGATCGAAATCAACCCCTCCAAAATTCGGGCCATTCTACTAACAAGGACGACGGGACTACACCTGCGTCTGCCGCAGGACCCACAGTTGAAATTAAACAGCAGTCGGATACTGTGGACGGTATGATACCTGGGAGTAATACTGGACTCCAGGCTAACGTGGAAGACCCCATAGAGGACCTGCCAGTGCCAGGTTGCAAGCGCTATACCTTCTAATCAATAGGGACAGCAAGCTCCCCGCATCCTCGTGAGTGCGGACTTACTGTTCCTTGATTAGGCCATTGTTTGAATACGCTTGCCCGGTATGGTGTACGTGGCAAACACACACATACATCGTCTATAGACAGTGCAAAATAGGGCCCTGAGGCCCACCGCTGTTATCAGTGGCGTAGCTAGGGTGGGGACGGTCCGCCCCGGGTATCACCTGTTTGGGGGTGACACCAGCATTTCGAAAATGGAAGCAATGGATTTTTTTTATGTCGAAATGCATCTACTTTTATTGTTTTGAATATTAGTTTTTAAGTTGATGTAGCGCTTTTACAAAAGTCATCCAGGCGGCTCTTTCATTACAATAGAGTATATGTACTGGCAAGGTCGCGCGCTTAAACAAAGAAAGCTTCATAGCTCTGTGGCTCCAACAATCGCAGGAAATCGTTGTACTTGCCGTCCGTCACTGTTGTTTGGTTTGTTAGCAGCGGCGGAGTATATAATGTAAGTTTTTAATTTAATTTAATTTAATTTAATTTAATTGGAATGGAGCATAGGCTCCGGTGGCAATTTACCTACACCCCTATCTTCCCCCTATGTATCCATAGGCTTGCCAGATTTCTGAAATGTTCAACCGGACACTAGAATGCCCCCCCCCTCCCGCAGCGTCATGGGTATTCAAGGGTCCACACCCTTGGTGGGTTTCAGAGTGTTTTAGAGGGTAGTTTATTCTCAATGCTATGAATACCTAATAAATGGTTAATGATCAGTAATTACTGATTAGGAACCTAAACCAGGGGTAATAAATTATACTAAAATACAAATTTAAATATTTTATTTCTTACATGTGAGTGTTTACATATAAATGTAATAAGTTGACTAAGTAAGATTGTGAGAAGAAACCCTTTGGATGAGGAATAATAATTTTAACAGTTTTTACATGTACTTTTCATTGGTGAGCACTTTTTTTTAGAAAGACTTCTTTGGTTTTAATCTTGTTGTAAAAATCTTCACAAGTTATTAATTTTACATGTCATCAAGCCTTTAACTGTAGATTACTTCATCAAACCCCTGTCATCAGTCCATGCATTGTTCATCAAAGAAAATACCCTCTCAACTGGTGCTGATGTCCCAGGTAAGCAGAAGTCATACTCAACAATGTTGATCAGATTGGGGGCTTCTATCTGATTCTCCTTGAAGTGACGAAACAGACTGAGCCATTTTTTCTTCACTTCAAATAATCACATTTCTGGTGGCCGCCTCTTGCTTCCACTGTTCCCAGTTTGACTGCAAGTACTGCTTAGCAAGCACAACTTCGTCAAACAACTGATCATTGTTTATTTTCATACCGGGTACATCAAGAAGGCTTCTATTAATAATGTCAGCAGAAGTTTTGGCGTTTTTCCAATCAACAGCATTTGTTTTGGTCAGATTGATCCATGAAAACTGTTCAGCGTTTCCAAAACTATTCTCCCAGAGGTCCAAGTATGCAATGGATCTTTCATAAAAGCCATCAAATTCTTCTTTCACACTGTTTTGGACTTCTAGATTCTTGTAGATGTTCTTTGCGGCCAAAGGGATAAAGTTTGAAGCCTTTCTTTCTGCCAGGCTTCTTTTAAGAGCTTTATGAGCTTCGGCAACCTCAAAAGCTGTAGTGTTATTTTTTTCCATTCCCAGAATGGCCTTGTTAAACAGTGCAAGATGTCCATGGACAAACCACAAGTAGAGCTCGCCCTTTGAATCAGTAAAAAAAAAAAATTATTGCTGATGGACACATTTCTTGGTCTAAAAAAAATGCTTTCAGACCTTCAAAAATTTGTAAAAGTCTTTCCAGCTCGGGCATCATTGATAGAAACCGGGTGTTCCCATGTTGAAGGAGTTTGTGGTACTCTACCTCGGCATATTCACAAAATTCTTTTAGTTTTGTTACACGGACTGTGTATATGTGGAAGTATTTATAAATCTTCACAAGCAAGGCGTCAATATCGATTGGGAGAGTATCTACTGCAGTTTGCACACAGTTGTGCACAATGTGTGCTCCACATCCAATTCCATTGATTTCCCGCCCTAGGCTATTCTTGAGTCGATGAAAAACGTTGTTTTTCCCTGCTCTTTTCACTCCTCCGAAGTTAGTGTTGCAGTTATCTCCACAAAAGCCAACTACTTTGTTGTTCAAATCGTTTTGCAAAACGGACAGAGCATAAGTGATTTATCAGGGTTTCCGATGTTTCACCCGCCACAGATTTGAAATCTAAAAGCTTTACTTGCACACCTGAATTAGGATTAAAATAGCGCACAACAATTGGCACAAGTTTTATCTCCTTTCTGTTTGATGCATCCATGCTTACAGATACATAGTTTGACTTGGTTAGTAAGTCTTCTTTAAGCTCTTCCTGAGCTAAAGGAGCTATGACATTTAAAACTATTGCCTCACACTTAGTTTTTCCGAATGAGAATTTAGGCTCAAAAAACTTGGAAATCAGTTTTGATGAACAAGAGTTCGAATTGAAACTTAGGCTATGGTTTGCTGTGTGGTAAGCAAAGGTCACCTCTTTCGCTGCTAAGTCTAAGTTTTTGTCATTAGAACTCGCAGTCTTAAAAAAAAACTACTCATTTTTGACGAGCCAGCAGCACATGCTAAACTCTTTTTGTTTTTAACAGACTGCAAATGATCTTTTATATCGGATCGCCCACCGTGAGCAACCGAAAACTCAGAATTGCAATGTAAGCATTTAACTCTATCGCCTTGACTGCCGGTTCATACCTTTTTCAAAAAAATAAATTCATTCTGTAAATCTTCAGTGAATTTACACGAACGTTTTGGCATTTTCACAGAGAAAGCATGAACTTAAACTTGAAACATAAATACTGTAAAACAGCGTTAGCTCACTACCACAACAGGCACCATAGGCTAGGCAGGAACAGACTGACATTTCTATCGCAGGCGACTTTCGCCGGGGTGAAGGTGGGCGAGTCCAATGTGCAGTAACATTGTTACTGCACACGAGGAGTGTAATACTAATACAATACTGGACTCGCCCGGAGAGCGCATGCGCATGGTCATGATTGGAGAGACAAGGCGATGTGATGACAATATTTTTATATTTATTTATTAGGAGACCCTCATTCTTTTATAGTTTTCACTTTTCATACAGTACAGTTAAATAAATGACAAAGTATTTATCCTAAGTTATACTTCACAGTTAAATGTTTTAAGACATCTTTGGTCATCTATTTCTATAAATTATAGTGTATAACCAAATTTAATTTTTACCGGGACGGAAGGTACACCGGCCGGGACACCGGGACTTTGTCTAAAAACCGGGACTGTCCCGGTCAAACCGGGACGTCTGGCAAGCCTATGTATCCTACAACCACCTACATTTGCCCTCTACAAATTTTATCTTTAAATTCATTCAACGTTTTAGTTAAATTATTCATTATTTCTCTTGGTAACTCATTCCAATCCCTGACACCCTTACTTAAAAAAGAGAATCTTCTTACACCCTTGTGCCATGTAATCGAGTGCCAGCTTGTGATCATGGTCATCTTTTCCCTTCCATGCACTACTTTTCATACCTCTCCAATATCTTTCCATGCCTCATCGCAAGTATACGCCCTGTACACTCCCATGATCCTCCTCATCCTCCTCCTGTCTTGTAATGAATCACATTTCAACTCCTTCATCATATCTGTCACTGATTGCATTCTGCGATAATTTCCAGAAACAAATCTAGCAGCCCTTTTTTGCACCCTCTCCAACTCCTGTATTTGATAAGTAAAATGAGGATCCCATACTACACTTCCATATTCGAGCAATGGTCTGACCAAAGTTTTGTAACCCAACTCCCTCACTTCTCTCCAAGTGCAGAATTTTGAAACCTTTTCCTACTACCTGTTTTGTATAAAGCGAGGAAGTTTTAAAATTAAAGAGTGTATATCTAAAATTGCTAAAATCATGGTAATTAGACACTTAAATTATAAATCCTCGAAATTATTTAAAGAAAAATGTTATATTTTCCTTTGAAAATGAAAAAAAAAAGCAACCTAGCGTATTATTATTATTATTATTATTATTATTATTATTATTACTCCGTGATTCACTAAGGTCTAAATCAAATGAGGCGTTTTGCGCTGCGCGGCGGTCGAGTCGACGCATGGTCCAATGTAATTAAATGGGGCAAAACAGACGATGCCGCTCGGCGCGTGATTTTCCCGCGACCTACGCGCGGCGCCGTTTCATCTGTTTTAACTCGCGTCGTGGAGGCGGCGCGGCGACACAGCCAACTGAAGAAAATAAATCGGAAATTGATTTTTCTCCCCCTTTTGTATCATTACACTTTAGTGTTCAAATGTAAAACACTTAATATGCCATTACATTAAACACACACAATGAAAATTCGATTTTTTTTTTTTACTTTTCTTGAAATTATTTCCTGATTTCATATTATTTTAATAATACACGTTTTTTGAGCTCCAAATTTAATATTTTTCTATTGATCCAGCATCGAAACTTCATCTTAACTTTTAACTTAATCTGTACTTTTGAACTGTAATATACAGTCTGACTGTCTGATCGTTTCCAAAGAATGTGGCAATACTATTTTTTATGACTTGCGTTCTCATATATTTCATTTTACTAGGGAAAAATGAATTCAGAAGCACTGATGTCGTCTTTTCTTGTGCTGTTCAACCTGTACAGTAACCAAAAAGGCATTTCACTCTCGTCTTCAATAACCTTTTTTTTTTTTTTTTTTTTTTTTTTTTTTAACAAAGAATTGAGTTATACGCACCAAATCGACGGTCCACGGTTGTACTGAATTTCTGATGTGCGTACTACCAGTAGCGTAGCTAGGTTAACAAGGGCCCCGGTGCAAAAAAAAAAAAAAAAAAAAAAAAAAAAAAAAAATTATATATTTTGGTCCCTCAGGCCAGATGGGCGACCTTTTTACTTAGCCCTACGAAATCTTGTGAGGTGCAGTAAGGGCCCTGGTGCACGGTACCGCCTAGCCCTCCGATAGCTACGCCCCTGCTTACTTTATACTGCTGAAAAAATTATGCGAAGTTGCTATAATTCAGGTGGGTGGATCAAAATTTTTGAAACACAAAGTAGTAATAAACAAATCCCTACTTTGCCAAATACACAGACGGAAAAAAAAATCCCAACACCAAGAAAAAATTATTGTAGAGTAATGAAATTTGGACAATGCATTTGTCAAGTTAACATGTTTAATTGATTAAATTTTCAAGATCACAGGTTAATTTAAGCTCAAGAAAATGCATTTCAAATGTGAAATACTGTTAAATTAATAGCCGGTGTAACCTCCAGAATTTTGAATGCAAGCCTGCAAACGTGAATGCATTGTGTCATACAGGTTTCGAATGTCACTTTGTGGTATGGAGTTCCATGCTTGTTGTACTTGTGCTGTCAATACTGGGACGGTCAGTGCTGGCTGTGGATGATGCTGGAGTTGTCGTCCAATGATATCCCATACGTGTTCAATTGGAGACAGATCTGGTGATCTCGCAGGCCAAGGTAACATGTCGACACTCTGTAGAGCACGTTGCGAGACAACAGCGGTATGAGGGCGAGCGTTATCCTGTTGAAAAACTCCCCCTTGAATGCTGTTCATGAATGGCAGCACTACAGAAATTCGAGCTGCAGTTGGTACCACAGTGACACAACGAACTGTTAGAAATCGGTTACTTCAAGGACAGCTCCGAGCCAGGCGCCCTGTAGCGTGCATTCCACTGACTACAAGCCATCGCCGTTTGCGACTCCAGTGGTGTCAAGCCAGAGCTCATTGGAGGACGGAGTGGGGATCTGTTGTGTTTTCTGATGAAAGCAGGTTCTGCCTTGGTGCCAGTGATGGCCGAGTGTTGGTCAGAAGGAGGCCAGGGGAACGCCTGCAACCAAACTGTCTGCGGCCTAGACACACTGGACCTACACCTGGAGTCATGGTCTGGGGAGCAATTTCCTATGACAGCAGGAGCACTCTTGTGGTTATACCAAACACACTGACTGCAAATTTGTACGTCAGTCTGGTAATTCAACCTGTAGTGCTGCCATTCATGAACAGCATTCAAGGGGGAGTTTTTCAACAGGATAACGCTCGCCCTCATACCGCTGTTGTCTCGCAACGTGCTCTACAGAGTGTCGACATGTTACCTTGGCCTGCGAGATCACCAGATCTGTCTCCAATTGAACACGTATGGGATATCATTGGACGACAACTCCAGCATCATCCACAGCCAGCACTGACCGTCCCAGTATTGACAGCACAAGTACAACAAGCATGGAACTCCATACCACAAAGTGACATTCGAAACCTGTATGACACAATGCATTCACGTTTGCAGGCTTGCATTCAAAATTCTGGAGGTTACACCGGCTATTAATTTAACAGTATTTCACATTTGAAATGCATTTTCTTGAGCTTAAATTAACCTGTGATCTTGAAAATTTAATCAATTAAACATGTTAACTTGACAAATGCATTGTCCAAATTTCATTACTCTACAATAATTTTTTCTTGGTGTTGGGATTTTTTTTTCCGTCTGTGTATGTGAAATCACATTACTGTATGATTACCTTTTGAGTGATGAGATGTACACACTTTGACAATAAATTTGGACGCCGCTGAAAAATTCTATCACTCTTATTTTGCACAATCTAACATCAATGTCATTCTGAGAAACAGTAACACTTTACTGGCATCCGTGTATCGGAACGCGCCTTTGTCTTGTTGTGTTCGGAACTCTTATGTTAATGTCGAAATTGACAACGTGAGACAAAGATTACTCGTACAGCTGTCTTTGCTTCGTTTCTGTTTTGTTAGTTATTTTCACATAGAGGTTTTTCTTCTTTTTTATATTAAATCAAATTTGTTAAGGAAAATGACAAAATGCGTCAATTTCAACTGAATTGGAAGTCACTGAGCGATGGTTTTTTTACTTTAGGAGAGGATTGTCCTACACATATTAAAAATGTTTTGACGATGAATAAAATTTATGGGAATACTAAAGTTAAATTACTTTGGTATTTCGCGAGCCGTTTATCATTCAGCGTTCACAAAACTATTAAACAACTTGATGTTAATAAAAATGTGTGTAATACTATGTCAACTTTAAAATCAGCGCTAGAACAACGTGAAAGAGAGAGTTTTTTTTGGTTAAAAAGTGATAACATTAGAAATAATTTTCTATTATTCGTTGATAAATGTCTGGCATATATTAATAAATGATTTTTTGTGAAATCAATTGGTTATGCAGAATACAAAAATTTAAAACATGATGTTTCATTACTTTGAAACAATATTAAAAATTCTATATTTACAAGAAAAAATTAGTATGAAAATGAATGAAGTGTACTTTGAAATAGCAATATTAAAGGAAATCTAGTTAAAATTAAGAGATTGCAGTGAGTTCACCGACAAAACTACAGGCCAAAAATTACATCATATTTTAAAATTTATTTAAGGTTATTTCAGTCCTGTCCTTTATTCCCGCCCCGGCATTCAAAGAAAATATATTTTCAATTATGAATTTGAAATGGCGAAAAGGGAGAAGCAGAGCGAGTATCTCATTGATAAAAAATGAGCTTTTGATCTACATTGATTTAAAAATTGAATGACAGTTTTACTGTAGACAAAGAATCGTTAAAAGCTGTAGCAAATGAAAAAATAAAGTTTTTATAAAATAAATAACTAATGCTTTTTGTTCTTTTCTTACTCTTTCCATAAAATACTATATTTTTTAAAAATGTACTATATTTTTATAGCTTATTCTGCTATAATGCAATACTATAATTAGCCGAAAAAATGTTGGCAACCCTAGTCGAGGCGCAAGCCGCGCGGCGGTCGGGGCGGCGAGCGCCGCTTGAAACGTCGCGTCGCCTCGTGTGAACAGTTGAGGTGGCCGCCGCCTCGACCGCCGCGCGGAGGCATGTCGCTCCGTCTGTTTCAGGCCTAAAAGTGGGTGGCGGAGGGTGCATTACACCAAATCTAATGTCTGAATACGTGTGGTCTAGGCTTCCTCTTCCATTGTCCAGTCATCAATTAAACTCAGACATTTTAAGAGTGGCATGAAATTCATTTAAAAAAAATTGTTTTGCTTTAATGCTAAGATTCACATGTGCCTTGAAGTATTATCTAGTAATTTTTGAATTTATCATCTGACAGATTCGTGTTGGTTAAATTTACTATATTTCGCGTTATCCGTTTTACACTATACCTACATACCTATCGTCGACAGTGCACCTATACTCGACATGAAATCGCATCATGTTAGAATTTATACAAACAAGATGATTTAGAAAACTGTGCATTAAACTAGCAACACTGTCAGGTTTCAAGTCAATCTGAACGGGTCCATGTGTTCGTTGAGGGTATCGTCTGTCGTTGGTAATCAGTTTTTGTAGAGCATGTGTTTAAAACAGTCGGAACCGCGTATCTTTCTGGCGAAATCGTAACATTAGTAACACTTAAATTCTAGGTTCATGTTAGTTTGCTATGCTTTCTACTGACCGAGATTATTAAAATATGATCGCGATGAAATAAATAAGCGTATGATTCTGTAAGAATTTTTCATAATAAATTTAGAGAAGAAGAAAATTTCTGTTATGGGTAGCCTCTCTGCCGAATACAGGGATGTCGATATTCTGTTCCTCAACAAAAATTGAGCTTTAATCATAAACTGAACGAACATTGGAACCGTTTACAACATTTTTATTTATACGTTACAGAACGGCGCTAGAAATCTAAAATTTACAAGTGGAGATGGTCTTCGATATGTACAATGTTATATTTAGGAGTCTGTAGCTACGTATATCTTAGGAGGGTAGTAGTTAAGTACTTCATGTAAAGACGGATGATATCACAAAGGAATTTTCTTATGTTACCTGACCCCTTGAATTTTTTAATTACGTTGTTTCTATATTTCATTCTTCTGTTTTTATGAAGGAATTTAATGCAGAGTTGCTTTCTGACTATACAATATCCCCCAGGGTCTCACGACTTGTGGGACCCGGATCCTGGGTTTTTACCGATGTGACCCCATCTGGGCCTGGAATTGCGTCTACTTGGACCAAGCCAATTCTGTTAACTTTCCTCTCGATATCCCTTGCTTCTGCAAACACCAAAGTTGCGAAGACATTTAAAAAGAGCTTGTGTTAACGCTTCAGTAACAAATCATTGGGTAGCTTTCGACTTTTTTTAAAATTTATAGCGGAATCCTATGGTCGCCCTATAGTGTACACTGGAGGAAATTAAAAACTCAACACGCGTGTAGGAATGGTATAATTTTAGGAAACTGTGAAGATATATCCAGGGTCATACCCAGAAGAAATAATAACAAATGGAAATGTATCAGGGGTTTATTACCTTTAGATACAGTTGTCAGTGAGAAATTCA
>JARYHS010008074.1:349727638-349835559 GCA_031002005.1 Vandiemenella viatica
CCTCAATGAAGCCCCAGTCACAGACAAACGCCGGTAATAGTTCCACGCCTTACTCAGTTTTTGTCGACTCAGATATCGATCTTTTAGTTAAAAGCTCTTGCCTACGTCACCTTCCATGCAAGAAATCAATAACGAATTTACGTTTGACGTAGGACGCTGAGAAACTAATTTTACTCACTTGTGTACATATTAAGAAATTTGTTCTAACTTCACACACATTTTTATTGTTTAGGCTAAGCTGATGTTGTTTGTTGCCTTTACTCCTTATAAGGGAGCGTGGATAAACCACGTAGCTCCATGTGAACCCCCACTCCCCCCCACGTAGCCCTACTTAGCTTTTGCCTCTACCCCCCTCCCCTCCCCCCACGTATCACGTAGCTTTTCTCCCCTTTTAATTTCGGAAGACATTTTGTACTGTTTTCTCTTGTCAGACTAGTGTAAATTACATACGGAGATATTAACTGAGAGAAATAAATATTCACATGCTGTTGTGAGTTCTGTTCCTCATTTTAAGTGTGAATAATGTTATGAAAGGAAAGCTACGTGGCCTGGCTCGGAAACCCCCCTCCCTCCCCCCATGCAACCCAGCGTAGCCTTGCCAACCCCCCCCCCCCCCCCTCCCCTGGATCCGAGCCACGTAGTTAGTGCACGGTCCCTAATTGCCAGTTTCATTTTATGCTGTCTGATAAACAATTTGGGAAAAATTTGAATCTAACAAGAACATATAGGCCCTACATAAATACTAGAGCAAACTTTTTTTCCCAGAGCTGTTTTCGGTCTGCTGGTTAACATAACTTTTAACAAGGGACATAGCTCAACAGGAGCTGCGACCAATTTTCATTTTTTGCCTCATTCTTCTTTACTCGGTCCATTGTATTCATTTTTGTTAGGAGAGTTCACTGGTACCCAACTGTGTTACTTCTGTAGAAGCAAATCATAAATAACACTTCAGATTACGCATGTTGCTATTTAGTGATGAGACCATTTATATATATTTATTTGGCATTTTGACAAGATTTATACATCCAGCTTCCAATTTACATAAAAATATAATTTCATATTTGTGTAGACCAGTGGTCACTGATTCATGCCGAGATACAACATATGTTTAGATATCATAACTAATAATTAACTCTGCCATTGCTTGGTTCCTAACAGGATCAATATTATTCAAGGAAAATATCAGACACTAAGCATCATTAAATAAACAGGAGGCACTATGTGCATCAGAACATATGGCATTGAATAAACCAGGGGAACAGGAAGAAGAAAAAGAAAAATACTTGGTAAAAGTTTAGGATCATTAAAGAAGAAAGATAACATTTGGAGAAAATGGAAAAAAGAAGATTTATACAAGAACATATAGAAAAAATTCCAGATACAATGAAAGAAGAGAAGACTAAAATTTTATGGAGACTTGTACAAAACAAACAACTCCTAAATTAAAAAAAAAAAAAAAAAAAAAAAAAAAAAAAACACGCGCAATTGGGTGGCTAAAATAAACAAAAGGAGATTTGGAAATATTCAAGATCACGGAAGATGTCACTAACAGCAGAAAAGAATTAAGGAGACTTATTGACGCTGCACAATTTCCGGCACTTCAACCAAAACGACAACCCAAAGAGTGATGTCAGATGCAAAACGTCAGACCATCAGTGTAAGTTCTGAGAAGAGAAGAAGAAAGGACTCGACTGTAGTCTTAGTTTCCAAGCGGTCTGTAAAGGGCCAAATGCTAAATAAAAAACCAACAATTATACAACGATCATATTTTTAACTGTACGTAGTTGTATCTCGGTATAACACTTACACATCAATTTGCGTGACAAACCATATCTTTTGATATCCGAGGACTGCAATAACTTTTTTTTTTTTTTAAAGGACGAAGCCACGTGGTCACATGATTTATCCATCGTCATATTGTTCGACGATATCGCCTTGAGGATAAGATGAAAAGTTTATCGATATCTTCTAGGTCACCACATTCGCAAGAGAGCATATCACCAAATTTAGGAAGTATAGGTGTTACCTGGAGCGGTGGTAAAGTTTCTCGACAGAAATACGATGATCGTAAAAGCAGACTTGAGATCATTTCACTTTAATTATGTCCTTTTATTTCATACGACTCTTGAAAACATCAGATTCAACTGGCTTCTGAGGTTCCTCCTTGCCTTGCTTATCGTATAATTTTAGCCTGTGCGATAGAATTTTTCTCAATTTGAAATGAAACTTTTCAGTTGAAAACACTAACAGTATATTATCAACATAGATTGCCGAGCACCTGAACAAGATATCGTGCAGATTAAGAATTACGTAAACAAAGAGCGGAATACCCAAGTCAATATCATTGGTTCTAATAAATTAGTGTTAAATCTACAAAAAATACAAGTTATTTAAGTTTGTAATAAAAAAATTAAAAAGAGTTATAATCTGAAATTTGAGGTGAAAAACATCAACAAATGACGACCTATTCTGGAAACTCCTTTAAGAAAGGAACTTGAATATGTAACCTCAAATCTAAGATTTTTTTTTTTTTTTGTATCGTCAGTCTTTCGACTGGTTTGATGCAATCCTCCATCCCTTCCTATCCTGTGCTAATCTCTTCATTTCTACATATCCCTTACAACCCACGTCCTCAATTATCTGCTTCATATATTCAAATCTCTGTCTTCCTCTACAGTTCTTACCTTCGACTGTTCTCTCTACTAACAAATTAACCAATCCTGCATGTCTCAAAATATGACCTACCAGCCTGTCTCTTCTTTCTGTAAGCTTCTTCCACAAACTTCTTTTCTCACCCATCAATTCCAAAACTCGTTCATTTCTTACTTTGTCTGTCCACTTAATTTTCAGCATTCTTCGGTAGCACCACATTTCAAATGCTTCAATTTTCTTTCTTTCCGGTATTCCTAAAGTCCATGTTTCACTACCGTAAATTTCTGTGCTCCACACGTAGAGTTTTAAAAAGTTCTTTCTAATTCCTAGATCAATATTTGAAACTAAAAGGTTTCTCTTTTTCATGAAGGCTCTTTTTGCTAGTGGTATTCTGCTTTTTAACATCATTCCTGCTTCGGCCATCGGTTGTAATTTTGCTTCCCAAGTAACAGAACTCACTTACTTCTCCTATTGCATCCGATCCTATTTTTATATTTAATCTACTAGCATTGGTATCATTTCTGCTACATTTCATCACTTTAGTCTTGTTTTGATTTATATTCAGTCCAAAATCTTCCTTGAGTATTTTGTTCATGCCATTCAGTAACTTCTCAATATCCTCAGCCCTCTCTGCTAACAAGACAATGTCATCAGCAAATCGTAGCATACTGATTTTTTCTCCCTGAAAACTTATGCCAAATGGAAATTTTTCTTTGACTTTCTTCATTGCTTCTTCTACATACAAGTTGAATATTAAAGGGGATAGACTGCAGCCTTGTCTCACACCCTTTTTAACTGATGCATGTCTTTCGTGATTCTCTACTTTTATTATAGCCACTTGATTCTTATATAGTTTATAGAGTGTCGATACTTTAGACCTGACTTCTTTAAAATTTTGAAGATCTTATCCCACCTAACATTATCAAAAGCTTTTTCTAAATCAACAAATGCCATAAAAGTATCTTCGTTTTTCTTGATCCGCCCTTCAAGTATTAATCTTAGAGACAGAATTGCTTCCCTTGTACCGCGATTTTTCCTAAACCCAAACTGATCTTCACCTACTATCTCTTCTACTACCCTTTCCATCCTTCTGTATATTATTCTGGTCAAGTAATTTTGAAGCATGTGATGTTAGACAGATGGTGCGATAATTCTCACATTTGTCGGCTTGTGCTTTCTTTGGAAGTGTGAAGATGATATTTTTATTAAAATCAGTTGGAATTTCTCCTGTTTCATAACTTTTTGATATCTAGCTTGAATAATCTTTCGATTCCTTCCACTCCTAGGGATTTAAAGAAGTTCTGCAGGATCTCATCAATTCACAACTGCCTTATTTGCTTTCAAGTCATTCAGAGCTTTATTAAATTCTGTCCTCAAAACAGGATCTCCTAAGTCATCAATGGTGACATCGCCTTCCTTTTCCAATACACTACAGTTCAAGTCGTCCCCAACACACAGTTTCTCAATGTATTCCTTCCATCGGTTAACTCTATCGTCTGAGCTTAAAAGAGGTTTCCCATCGGCAGCTTTAATGTTCATACCTCTTTTCTTCATTTCTCCAAAATTCTGTTTGATCTTTCTATATGCAACATCTACTTTTCCTACGACCATTTCCTTTTCTACTTCTTCACACTTTTCTTGTAGCCAGTTTTATTTTGCTATTTTGCATTTCTTATTTATTTGATTTCTAAATTGCCTGTACTGCTCTCATCCTGCTTCATCCTGAGCATTTTTGTACCTTCTTCTCTGATCCATCAGCTCCAAAATTTCTTCTGTGATCCAAGGTTTTCGGGCAGCTTGTTCCCTAAAGCCTAATGTTTCTTTACCAGCTTTCATTATTGCGGTCTTTAATGCATTCCGTTCGTCCTCGGTTGCGCTCCTTTCAGAGTTACTTCTTAGACCTAAGTCTACCATTTCTGCAAATTTTTCTCTTGTGCTAGATTGTTTCAGTTTATTCACTTCCAGTCTGTTCTGCTTATACTGCTTCCTTATTCGCTTAAATTTCAGCCTGCACTTCATTATCATCAAATTATGGTCAGAGTCTATGTCTGCTCCTGGGTACGCTTTACAGTCTAGAACTTGATTTCTGAATATCTGTTTGACCATGATATAATCTAGCTGATATCTGCCTGTATCCCCAGGACGTTTCCAGATGTAAATTCTTCTTGCATGGTTCTTAAACAGTGTGTTTGCCACTACTAGCATATATCTTCCACAAAATTCTAGCAAGCTGCTTCCTCGCTCATTTCTTTCTCCTAGACCAAAACTTCCTACAGTATTTCCCTCTTTTCCTTCTCCTACTATTGCATTCCAATCACCCATAATTATTAGATTTTCCTCCCCCTTTCACTTATTGAATTAATTCTTCAATTTCAGCGTATATTTTTTCTATTTCTTCATTCATCTGCCTGTGACGTTGGCATATACACTTGTACTAATGTGGTTGGGACGGGCTTAGTTTCTAACCTTATCAAAATAATCCTGTCACTAAACTGTTCATAATAACTTACCCGTTTCCCTACTTTCTTGTTCATTACAAATCCTATACCAGTGACTCCATTGACAGCTTGTGTGCTAATTATCCTGTGTTCCCCAGACCAGAAATCCTGTGCGTCCTTCCATTTAATCTCACTAATCCCAACAACATCTAACTTAAGTTGTTCCATCTCCCTTTTTAAGTTTTCTAACCTACCTGCCCTATTCAGACTTCTAACATTCCACGCTCCGACTCGTAGAATGTTTCTATCCATTCTGATGACTCCTCCCTGAGCAGTCCCCACCCGGAGATCCGATTGGGGGTACTATTTTACCTCCGGAATATTTTACCCAGGAAGAAGCCATCATGATATATGTAATTTGAGAGGATTACATGTCCTCGGGATACCCTTTGGGTCTGTAATGCAGTGGTTTCCCGTTGCCTTCTGCATCCCCATGCCGTTGATCATTTCTGATTCATCCGCCTTTAGGGGCCGTTCCAACCCCAAAGGTAAGAGGGTGCCCTGAACCACTCCCCGCTGTTCCGCCCTCCTTTCGGAGGCCGTTGGCAAGCAGTGGGTGACTCCTTATACCGGGAATCTTTCAGTTGCCAGAGCCTTGTCCGTGCAAACAGGGTGCACCACGTGAAGGAGAGGTTGACATTTGGTTGGAAAAGGCTATTATAGTCTCTCTCAAACCCTTAAAAAGCTGATATAGGCGCAAGTATCTTGGTATGCTTTTCGTAATTCTATTACCAGCTCAGTTATAGTGTCTCCTTCTGAAGAAATGTTTCGCAAGGACAGAAAGTATATAAGTCACAGAAGTGGGGTCGAAGAATCATTTGTGGAGTTAATCCTTAGAAATTGTTTAGAAAGATGCCATCACAGTACATTACTGCCCATTGTCTCTTGCAGAAAAAATTCCGAATACTTCGGACTTGATACTAAAATACATCGCCATGATACAATGTAATATCTGACAGAGAGAGATAAAATTTTCTGCCCCCTCTCATTTCAGTACCCTGCCTGAAGATGTAAAATTTTGTTAAAGAAATTAGTAAATTTAAATTAATCTCGTAAAAACTAAACAAGACTGAGCGAACAATGAATATGAAACGTTAATACAAAATTACTCGCTGTTACTCTTATGATTAGCTGGAAACAATGTAAAAACGTAGTAATAAACACTAGCATTTTAAAAGTTATAAACCAAGTGTTGCAAGTAGCTCTGGATTAATGTAAATTACACATGGTTGGGAATATGCAACTGACATTTTAATTCTACTGCTGGCGATAATTGATTTAGGGAATGATATTATGTAATTATCCATATCCCTGAAACTGTTCTCATATAGGATAAAAGTGAACATACGTTATCTTATCTAAGATAAGTATCAGCGTTTGGTTCTCTTGCTGAATACTCTTGATGACACCTTGAACTCAGGATGAAATTCTTCTTCCTTGAAAAGTATGTCAAGGCAGAAATTGAGATGCAGATAACATGATACAAAGAACTGAGGGGGTGAGTTAAGACGATCTAGTACTACGCAACGGGCGCTTCTGTTCTGTTTACAATCAGAGAAAAATTACTACACAGATCTCTTCACCTGAGGACTTGGATTATCGTCTCTTCTGAATAATATCCATTGTTTATGACACTATGGGGCTCTGGCATGGTCCAAAAATAAAAATAAATTAATAAATAATAAAAAATAAAAAAGGAGAATCGATTGGTTAAGAAAGTTTTTGACAAAGTGCTACGTGGCTTAAAATGTGTTAGGTACAACCACTCATGTTTCTGATACAGTTATCGACACACAAAGTTGACATGTTCACCTTAACGGAGACCAGCAAATGTCACGGAACATAAGGACCAAATGTAAAATTGAATGTCGAGTTCTCGGAAGGTAGAAAAATCAAGCATTCATTGTAGTGTGCAGCCAAAAGATAGTTTACTGACTGTTGTCTTCGAGGTCAAAAATTAAGAATAAAGATATTAGTGAAAGTATCGTCTACCCTACGTATACTGTATCAGAAGTAATTACAACTGGGGGTGGTTTAAACTGTTACTTTCCTGTTATAGTTATTTCTGCCACTTGAAAGTCAAAGTGACGGAAGTCACAGTGATTGAGTCACGTCTAGTACCAATTTGTTCCTCCAGATGGCCACGTACAGGATATCACTGGTCGTTGAAATGTAACGGCGAACAGGTTTCACCTTTACAGTGAATACCAACTGTGATTCAGCCACGTCTAAACAGTGGTGGCGGTGTGTTCCACCACATGGTAACGCGAAAAAAAAAAAAAAAAAAAAAAAAAACTGACAGTGAAATGTACCAGCGAGTAGATTTACGTACGTTTTCAACGTTCCTCCAGGTTTCTCACTAGATATATGAATGACTAGAAAATTATCGATTTGTGTGTACTGTAAAATTATAAAAATTTAATATTTTTCAACGGCAGTCTTGAATTTCCACCTTATCATTAAACATGATCTTCTTTAAATGAAATTTCTATTCATTGTTTCCGCCAAAACTTTCGGTATTTGATAGTCTGCAATTATTTTTTTGGTATAATTATCAGAAATTATTTCAAGCCAAAGATTTTGTATTAATTAAAAATCGTGAAATTTACATAGCCGAAATATTTTTACATTTGTGAAAAAGACAAAGATACGCTCAGTCTAACAAATCCTGCCGAAATATCTGTATCGGTATTGGTTAGACGTATCCACCCAAATGAAAATGTACAGACAGATTATGCATTATTATGTTTATAACATTACAACTGTAATTTAAAATTTTCCAACTAGTGACTGCAGAACTTCTAGGGCAAATATTACCAAAACACAATAATTCAAAGCTTTTGCGACTTACTTAGAAACATCTTCTTTTCGGTCTTTGCTACTTTCCAAACAGCTTGTTGTTTGTTATTCATACTTTGCAAAATAAAACCTTAGTCACGTGAAGTTGCTCGATCACGTCTACTTTTCAGTAGCAGTCACTGCTTCTCATTGTGATTTTCAGATCACGTTATGAATGTAACTGTGACGTTAATTCTCGGTCGTCCCTAATAATAATAATTGATAAAATTGCGATGGTGCATCCGCTCCGGTGGCAATCTCCATACATCTCCTCCCTTTCCCCTTCCAACCTACTTTTGCCCTCTACTAATTTTTGCTTTAAATTCTTTCAGTGTTTCCGGTAAGTTATTCATCACTTCTCTTGGCAATTTATTCCAGTCCCTCATTCCCTTTCCTGTGAAAGAAAATTTTCTCACACCCTTATGCCTGAAATCAAGTGCCAGCTTGTGGTCATGGTCATCCTTACGCTTCCAAGCACCTCTCTTAATTTTCCCACCAATATACACAGTCCAGTCACATTAATGTGACCACCTCTCAAAAACCAGAATAACAACCTTTGGCAGAACGGATCGCTGCGAGGCGTGCAGGAACAGAGTCAATTAGGTTTCTGAAGGTGTTCACTGGGATGTTGAGCCATGCCGACTCCAGTGCCGTGGCCAGCTGCGCTAGATTGCGCGGTTGAGGATCCATGGCGCGAACAACCCGATCGAGGTGGTCCCACAGATTCTCGATTGGGTTTAAATCCGGTGAGTTTGCTGGCCAGGGGAGTAAGGTAAACTCATCCTGGTGCTCTTTAAACCACTTACATACACTGCGAGCTGCATGACACCTCGCATTGTCCTGCTGGTAGATGCCATCATTCTGAGGAAAAAATTATTCTCATGTAGGGGTGGATATGGTCCGCAAGGACAGATATGTACTTGTGCTGATCCATCGTGCCTTCCACAATGATGAGTTCACCCAGTGAATGCCAGGAAAACATTCCCCAGACCATAATGCTCTCTCCTCCACCCTGGGTGTTTGCCTTCAGACGTTTCACGCCGTATGTGCCAACGTCCATCTGTCCGATGGAGCATAAAACGTGATTCATCGGTAAAAGCCACCTGTCGCCATTCTTTGGACGTCCAGTTGCTGTACTGGCGTGCAAATTCCAGCCTTCGTCACCGATGAACAACAGTTAGCGTAGGTGCATTAACTAGGCGTCTGCTGTGGAGGCCCATGCACAGCAACGTTCGCTGAACCGTTGTTAAGGATACACTCTTGGTAATCCCTTGGTTCATCTGGGCGGTCAGTTGCTCAACAGTTGAAGGTCTATTTACCGGAACGCATCTCCGTAGCCTTCGTTCGGCTCTGTCATCTATCGCCCGTGGTGCACCACATATTCCACGCCGCTGATTTTGAATAGTGCCATTTTGCCATGCACGGTATACTTTTACCACGGCGACACGTGAACAGTTCACAAAATTAGCCGTTTCCGAAATGATTCCACCCTTGGTCCTAAAGCCAATAACCATGCCCTTTTGGACGTCGGATAAATCGCTACGTTTCTGCATTACGCCAACGATTGAAATGCTTTCCGATGCCCTAGGACATCCTTTATATACACTCCACTGTATTGTGCTGCCACCTGCCTTCTGTGATTGGTTATCTCACGTTGACGTCAAAAGAAGGTGGTGGTCACATTAATGTGACTGGACTGTGTATTTCCATGCTTCATCACCAGTATAGGCTTTGTACAATCCCGTGACTCTCTTCACCCTCCTTATATCCTCCAATGAATCCCACTCCAGCTCCTTTATCATATTAGTTGCTGATTGTGTTCTGTGGTAATTTCCAGAGACAAAGCTAGAAACCCTTCTCTGAACCCCCTCCAACGCCTGTATTTGATACCCAAAATGTGGGTCCCAAACTACACCACCATATTCCAGCAGTGGTCTGACCAAAGTTTTGTACACCAATTTCCTTACTTCACTAGTGCATACCCTCATCACTCTTTCTAACAGGTGAAGAATTCTGAACCCTTTCCCTACCACCAGTCCAATGTGTCCTGCTCAGTTAAGTTTGCTATCAAATGTAATGCCAAGGTATTTACATTTCGAGTCTTCAATAAGTAGAGAACACATATCATCGGGTAACTTTTTGCGTTTGGTTGTAACATTAAAAGCCATTATTAAAAAAAGTGTTCTACCAAACAAATTCGTGTGGTCTTGCGAACTGGTGACTGTTTAGATTTGCCACGCACCCCCTCTCTATCATAGCTGTACATAATGTTGACCGTAGAATCTCAATCGCAAAGCTTTCTAGGGTTTCTCATATGATAAAGCATAGCTCTTAAAAATTCCTTGCTGAACTGGTACTTTAATCCGAAACCCTGAATATAGATATTAAGAGCGTTAACCACTATGACAACATATGATATACACTCCTGGAAATTGAAATAAGAACACATTGACGCCGGTGTGTAAGACCCACCATACTTGCTCCGGACACTACGAGAGGGCTGTACAAGAATTGATCAAACGCACGGCACGGCACCTGGAACAGCAGTGTTGGCCGTCGAAGGGCGCTAGCTGTGCAGCGGTTGGGCACCGCCGCAGTCAGTGTCAGCAAGTTTGCCGTGGCATACGGAGCTCCATCTCAGTCTTTAACAATGGTAGCATGCCGCGACAGCGTGTACGTGAACCGTATGTGCAGTTGACGGACTTTGAGCGAGGGCGTATAGTGGGCATGCGGGAGGCCGGGTGGACGTACCGCCGAATTGCTCAACATGTGGGGCGCGAGGTCTCCACAGTACATCGATGTTGTCGCCAGTGGTCGGCGGAAGGTGCACGTGCCCGTCGACCTGGGTCCGGACAGCAGCGACGCACGGACGCACGCCAAGACCGTCGCATCCTACGCAGTGCCGTAGGGGACCGCACAGCCACTTCCCGGCAAATTAGGGACACTGTTGCTCCTGGGGTATCAGAGAGGACCATTCGCAACCGTCTCCATGAAGCAGGGCTACGGTCCCGCGCACCGGTAGGTCGTCTTCCGCTCACGCCCCAACATCGTGCAGGCCGCCTCCAGTGGTGTCACGACAGGTGTGTATGGAGGGACGAATGGAGACGTGTAGTCTTCAGTGATGAGAGTCGCTTCTGCCTTGGTGCCAATGATGGTCGTATGCGTGTTTGGCGCCGTGCAGGTGAGCGCCGCAATCAGGACTGCATACGACCGAGGCACACAGGGCCAACACACGGCATCATGGTGTGGGGAGCGATCTCTTACACTGGCCGTACACCTCTGGTGATCGTCGAGGGGACACTGAACAGTGCACGGTACATTCAAACCGTCATCGAACCCATCGTTCTACCATTCCTAGACCGGCAAGGAAACATGCTGTTCCAACAGGACAATGCACGTCCACATGTATCCCGTGCCACCCAACGTGCTGTAGAAGGTGTAAGTCAACTACCCTGGCCAGCGAGATCTCCGGATCTGTCCCCCATTGAGCATGTTTGGGACTGGATGAAACGTCGTCTCACGCGGTCTGCACGTCCTGCACGAACGCTGGTCCAGCTGAGGCGCCAGGTGGAAATGGCTTGGCATGCCGTTCCACAGGACTACATCCGGCACCTCTACGATCGTCTCCATGGGAGAATTGCAGCCTGCATTGCTGCGAAAGGAGGATATACACGGTACTAGTGCCGACATTGTGCATGCTCTGTTGCCTGTGTCTATGTGCCTATGGTTCTGTCTGTGTGATCATGTGTTGTATCTGACCCCAGGAATGTGTATATAAAGTTTCCCATTCCTGGGACAATGAATTCACGGTGTTCTTATTTCAATTTCCAGGAGTGTATTTTTTGCTACCAGTCGTCTACGCTTTAAACTAAAACCTATTTCGATATTCTGTTTGTTGTATTTTTTTTTTAACTGGAATTTAGGAGTATCTCACATAAAAACAGTAATCAGAATGTTCGGGTTTATGGTGACAGGATTTTACCTCGAGACTGTCCCGCATGCCGACTCCTCAATGCTGCTAGTTTACTCGTATGAAAAATGTTCTGTCACAAATAATGATAGATGTTGCGATGGATTCACTTCGTGGTAAACAAAACCAATGAGTGTTAATCCCATACATTGGAAACATTTGATAAGGGAACAGTAATTTCGTATCTTTAGAGACTTTATTGAGAATATCCCTCCCGTTTTTGCATTTTTAATCCTTTATCTTATATGCATTTGTTAGGTGTTGAAGTAACAACCCCGATTCTTACACAACATAGCTAAAGAAATTATACAAGAATCAAGAACTGACTTGCCTTTCTTCAATTTTTGAGCTAAAAGTAGAAAAACAGTTTTACGTATTATTCGAATGACTGATCTTTCAACATGTAAGTAAGTTCTCTTGCAAGTACACTAAAGAGCAATTGAATAGAGGCAGCTGCGGTTACGGAAATACGCAACTGTACATGGGAAGTAAATCATCGTGAGCAAATTGCTTGGACCCGACAAATGGTTCATTCATCTCGGAAGTAGTACTGACACTGGCATTTTCACGAGCTAACGTGTCAAGGGTGAACCGTGAGAACGCCGATTCCGGTAGTACATTTTTTCTCAGGGCCAACTGCTCTGCACAATAGCGTGTGGATGACCCGTGTCACCGCCGATTAGCTCGCATTGCGACAACGGCTAGACTAACCACCATGCAGCAGTTCACACTGCAATGTAACGTTAGTACACACCATCCAGAACTATTTCCTCGATATGCAAATCATCGTTCCACACGTTAATTACACTGACAGAGCGGTCTGGTGGCTCGAATTGGGTGAAAGGTACGTTGGCGTTACTAAATAGTACTACAAATTACAGCTTAAACGTTGCCAACATAATAAAACCGGATAAGTCGCTGTATCCAATATCCAAGAAATACTCCATGCTACGTATTATGGGACAGTTTGTAGATTTTGTAATAAGGAAGAAAGGCATTGATTTAAACGAATTAAAATATCACATTCTAACAGAATTCAGTACTGCGGAAAAACATAAAAACTACTCAACGTGATATGGACAATTTCTACGGACAGCAATCCAGAGAAATCTATAATTCACTACGGAAGTATACAAACTACTTGACGATCCCTCGCAACATGCAGAACTTCCTGAACAACACATGCCGTGACAACGGAGGACCTTGGGAATAAAAGGATGTCTACTGGCAATTATCTTCTTCATCATCTTGTAAATTTATGATATTGAATGTAATTGAGTTTTTTTCCATTAAATAAACGTAAAAAAAAAAAAATGGTAACGCCCTGACTTGTGGATCTGTTGGTCCTAGGCTCGATCCCACTTGCGGATGAATTGATTATTTCCTTTTCACTTGTTGCAAAATACATATCATATGTGTATAAAAAAGTTATGATATTTTACAGCAAATTGTTTAAAAATAAATTCTAATCTGAAGCGCGAAAAAAAAAGAGATTAAGCGTCTGACTGGAGATCGAAAGGTCCCCGGTTCGAATCCCTGTCTCGGTGGAGATTTTCAAAGGCGCTTAACCCGACCTTCCACTCTGCCACAGCTTGCTATGTAATGTAGGTAAAGTACGCCAGAGCGCTTCCGTGGTTCGGATTCCACGTTAAACTGTAGGTCCCCCATAGCCGGCAGCAGTGGCGGCTCTAGGCGTAGTGACAGTGTGACTTGTCACTACCTCTAATCAAGAATAAATAAATTAAAAAATAAATGTAGTGAAAGAAAAACAAATATTTATAAATGCGGCATTCTCTACTCTACGTTAACTTAGGACAGCAAGGAAAACATGGAACTCCATCTGTTGGCCACATCAGTGAAGTATTTCGCTGTTGTGGAGACACTCCCAGTGTCACCAGGGCCCGCTCTAGTAGTATTGTCGCCCCGGACAAATAGATAAATTGCCGCCCCTTAAGATTATGTAGAATTATATATTTTTTAAAAAATAATTAATTTTTAACCGAATAAAATATTTAATTTTAATAAAATCATATATTCATAAATAAACTTATTGAATTTTGATCTAGCGGCACAAAATAGATAAATTAATTATGAAATATCTGTACATAGCCACAAATTAACCATATTTTTACGTTTTTAAATGCTATTACAGATGGATATTATCACACAAACAATCTAAATGCCATTATTTTGAAAATAAAACGAGATTACATCAAATACGTTAAAATCACAAAAAAAACTTTTTTTTCTTACTTTCAAGTTGCGAATTTTTTATTACATCTTAAAATTTACTTCATCAGCAATTTCATGCTCAATTTCCAAAATGGCTAAATCATTAAATTATCAATGCTTAGCAAGGCGTCGTGTACATCTCCAAAATAAAATTTTAAAGGTTTTAATGCCTCTATCCTCTCTATCCTACTCTCCCATCTAGTGTCACTCCATGTTTTCAAAGTTGAGCCCTGAACATGCTTTAAAAGTATTGCCCGTCGAAAAGTAGATGCCAAAAAGAATAAATATATTTTTTGGACCTTGTTGAAGAAATTAGCGGCTTCCAAGGATGCTTTTGCCATTAATAACAAGATTGAGAGAATGGCTACTACAAGGAACATTGAATGCTCGCGAATTATATTGTTTAATTCTAAATTGCACTCCTGCTTTATTGCCCCTCATATTGACCCGTTGTCAGTCCCTGTCCTCTGATATCCTGCAAATTTACACAAAAGTCATTAAGTTCTCCAACTATAATGTCAGACATTTGTTTTCCTGTGAATCTTTCGACTGGTAAGAAGCCTTAAAAGCTCTCATTAATTTTAATTTCAACATCAGGATTAAATTTATTGGTTGAAACGTATCTGATTACAAGAGTAATCTGCTGTATCTTACTAAAGTCAGGAGTACAGTTTAAAATTATGGAAATATATTTGAATTTTTTTATTTCATTAATAACATGAGACTTTACTCTTTGATGCAGCAGATCTAATATCCCGGTTTGTATATTTTTCCCAAGATATTGAGCTCTAGTCTCTACTTTTTAGAGCACTCAACGGACGTGCTCTTCCATAATGGGATCGTATTCAGACAGTAACTCAACTATTTTTAAGAAATTACCGGTATTATGCTCAAACAACTTGTCGCTTGTACGTTGAAAAACCAGTCAACTTTTACCAAGCATTTTGGTAATTGCAACGATTCTTAGAAGCACTTCATTCCAATGATTTATTTCGGGTATTATTTTGAGTGGGAGCATCTACAGTTTTACAACAATTCAATTTTGCCTGAATATGATTTTTCGAAATTTCATGATCTTTTAAAGTTTCGTCGACGTGCTTCCAATTTTTAAAACCCTCCTTTGAGAGAGAACTAACTAAACAACTGAAAATTTTGCAACAGAAGCAGCAAACGCAGTAGCTAATCTCGCAATATTTGCTTTGCGTTGCTGAAAATTCGTGCATAATATTTTGCGCTAAAACGTCGATCTGTGTCATTGGAAGGAAATTTGTAATTATGCAATAGTTTAGGTGGACCTTGCCTTACTAAAATGCTTCTTACGGCGTCTCATAAAATTCTTGGCCACAAAGTTTTAGAACGCCTTCTGTGCGTCTCACGTTGGTGTCAGTTCCAGTTGGTTTACAAATTTCGTTCATTTGTTCGCTATTATTCTCTGACGATTCTATACTTCTTTTGTATCTTGACCTGATATTGGATTCTAAGATTTTTTTGGTAAACCCTGAATACAGTATATTTCTTTAACGCGCCAGATTGATTCTGCCTTTACGCTTCCTTTCCCAACCTTCTTTTTTTGTACTGGTAACCAGATAGTTTTCATTGACCGTCAGGCATTTTGGAAGAGGCATGCACGTAACTCAAACAATGTACACTATAAAATAATATAAAAAGTAAATATTTATCCTTGCTCTAAATAAGCTAAAACCATAACTAAGATAAATTATTCTCAGTCGATATAAAAAAATATTTATGCACAACACAAAATATTTTCCATACCCTGTGAACATAAAGAAAGTCTAGTGTTACTACACAGTCAAAGCTTATTCGCGGATGATACTATCCGTAAATTTGCTGCAAATACAGAAACCGTGTATACAGAATGGCAATTTCTATAGGCTTAAGCGGAATAGGTTCCAAGTTCACAAACAAAAAAATGATGTTGTGGAGTGATTGTCGCGCAATGCACTTATTAAACGAACTGACAAAGTTATTCACATTCACTAAAATAGTTAATGAATTTCTTTTTGTTGAGACGATTTACAAATGCAGTAATTAGAGTATCTGTAAACCGCATTCGTATATATAATAAACATTATGGATTATTATATATTAGGAGTTAGCATTCGAAATTAAATATACTAATGGTATGTGAAGTAACTAATCGGTAATCAGCAGCTGGTAATATTATTTATTTATTAATGATTGAAACTACTGTCACATACCCACTAAACTACAGTATTTTCACAAGCGATCAAAGCTAGCGTATGTAATTTAACCTAACCAAAACACTTTCAATGTCTGTATCTAATTTGTACAACAAATCTGTGAGGCTCGGATTACGAGAAGAAATTATTATGCAAATTATTCCACTTCGATTTCCAATAACTAAGATCCATATTGATTTGGTTCATCAATTCAATAAAATAAATACTCAGCATCTCCCGCCAAGCACTATCGATTCCATGTATTAGAGCCTAGCTGCAATTGCGAAAAACACTCCTTTTCACCGCATCTAGTAACTTGTGGGCAGTATAACGTCGGAATCAGTGCAGGTAGCCGAGGGCAGGTGTAACAGCCTCCACCTTCTGTTGTGTGCTTTTGTCGTTGTGCGCCTATGTCGTATATCCAACTAAATAACAGTTTAACCATAGATATACTTACCTTTAGAAATTATGAAATCCTGAAGTAAATTTTATGAACTTCCACTTATCACTAATAACGTAATAGTAAGACTAATGCTGTTGTGTAATGAAACCACTTTTGTAATTAGCAATAATAAGCAAATTGAGACAACAACGCGTTCCACTCGCGTGCTAAGGCCCAATTCACACAGAAGAGACGTGGCGCGGACTTCGGCTGAGACATGGCGTGGACGCGGCGCATTTTGAAGTTGCTCCTATGGCGGAATTCACGCAGAGACGGCGAGGCAACGACGCGCCACTTTGAGGTCCGCGCCCCGTCTCTTCGAAGTCTCTAGGGGCGCACCTAAATAGCTAAGGACTATAAGTTTTTAACGAACGAAACAATAGGTATGTGGATTTTTTTTATTAATTGGGTATTTAACCCATTAATATTATTAATATTTTTCTCACACTTACAGACGAAATGGCGCCCCTAAATTTTAGCGCCCCGGGCAAATGCCCGGTTTGCCCCCCCCTAGAGCGGGTCTGGTGTCACCAATCGCGCATGCGCAGTAGCATTTTTGTGGCAAGTGACGAATGGAGACAACTTTGTTCTGTCACACGCAGCTCGATAAAGTTAGTAACACTGCCGGTAGAGCGCAGCATCTGCTGGAACAGTGCTTCTCAACCTGTGGTTCACTGATTACTGGTGGTCCGCGAACACAGTTTAGGAGTTCCACAGGCATAATATCATAAACTTTGATACCATATTCGTATGCCCAATTGTTTATAAAAAAAAACCTTTAATATTTCAATGAACTGGCAACCATATGGCATCAGAAAGAGATTAAGTAAATGACGATTTACTAAGCGTTTTAAATGGGTATGAGGAACCGCGGTAGGTGGTATGATTGTTAACGCGAGTAGTATTTAGTTTATGCGTGTAGGCTGGTGGTATACTGTAGTCCAGACTGTAGTAACATTATTTATCTGGTTGGTTCTGATTAACATGTAATTAACTTTTGATAGTTCACAAAGTATAATATCTGCTTTTTTATAGGTATTCAAAACATGGTTTTAGATTTATTATGTTATAATGTCCTAGATGTTAATAATAACAATATGGAAAATAAAATTAGGCCTAGGGTGGAAGACATTAAAGACGGGGAACTATTCAGAGGAAAAATTGTGGAGGTAACTGGCGACGGAGAAAGGAAACTCAGAAGAGGAATCGAAATAGCGTAATCCTCGGCTGAAACAAAAGAAAAAAAAAATAGCTCTTGTGAGTTAGAGGTCCGCAGCATTCCATTTGAAATTTTACTGCTCCTAGGGTTGAAAAAAGTTTGGATACGCTGGCTTGGAAAATTTGTCAATGCGAGCAGGCAATATTCCTTGTGTATCTTAGATTCTCAGAAGGAGAATTACGTGAGTTTATGAATGCACGTAACATGAAAAGATTCTGAAGTGAAATGTATTTCATTGTCGTCGTGGTCATCAAAGGAAGTGCCGGATAAGAAAGTATGAGGCACTAGACACTCTAAAAATTTTGAAAATAATTATCTGTATTTTATAAGTACATAGAAAAGGTTTTATAGATAATTAATAGATTTTATCATATTTTTTATTGTTAACAAACGAATTTTACAATTTATGGTATTTTGAAACTTACTCTTTTTATCGTACACTACAATGAAACAAATAATAATAATTTTCATGCCTTTCATATTACTTTGATTGTTTTATTTTGGATGATTTTCTATTTCATTATTTTTATTTAGGGAAAAAAGTGAACTTTCAGGGGGTCTTCAAAACTCAGGGGCTCCAGGCTACTGCCTAGTCGTGTCTAGTCCTGCCTATTGGGTAATCCAGCACCGCTTATAGATCAACTTGTCGCTTTTTGGCAAATCACTAAATGTTTGGTCAATTTCAAAACATTTGTCTTTGATTTGTTTCGAAATCATTTCTTTAATCCGACAGTAATTGCAGATAAAGACTTTCACAGGTTACAAATCTTCATGTCGCTCCGAGCTGTTTTTCCAGGCACCTTTCACTTCAATAACCAGTAAACCGTCGAAACATTTTATTGTTGTCACTACCTGATCAAATCACTTCGGCCGCCACTGGCCGGCAGGATTGTCGGGTTAGGTTAAGGCGGCTACGATAGGGGCGGAAAGCGCAGCCAATTAAAAAAACTCTATCTCCAGTTCATTACGACCACACGGAATTATTATTATTTATTATACTGACCGCAGATCACAGTGCGCAAAATTAACATGGGTGCGATAACAACGTCAATGGACACCAAAATTTTTTTCGCATGCTGGTGAGTTGAGGCTCATGTCGTTAAATTCCTGTAGCAAACAGCAAGAAGCGATGGGTCCTTCGTCTCAGCATGGTACTCTTCAAGCAAGTAGACTGGTATTCTGTCTGGGCACTGGTCAATTCGACTGAAACGCGACCATGGTTTGAGTAACATATTCCCTCACATATAAACGCTACAGGTACATCATTCATCATGAACTCCAGTCACATCATCTGGGACATCTCCCAGTAAAACAACGCACCATGCTATCGCTCCGGAAACGTACAGGAACGGTGGAAGGAATGATTCACAGACATGAATTTTCTTTCCTGGACAGCAAGATCACCTGACCCCAGTCCCACGCACTTTCGGAATGCCATCCAAAGAGACATTTAATGTTGTTTTTTGGACTTTAGGGCGCGTCTACATCCAGGGAAATGTTCGAATAAGATTCCACTGCCTTGTCGAGTCGATGACGAGACGAATCGTCGCCATCATCAGGGCGAAAGGCGGTGTTACTCGATACTAAATAGGTAGGGTCTACCTCCAATTCAATTCGATTAAGAGCCAAGGAAGCTTCCCTTTTACGAGCCAGAGGCATAGGGTTCTCGTATAACAATAATCGTATGTGATAAATACATTTTTTTTTTTTTTTGTAGGTGGGATTAATGTGCAGTTGAGAGAAAAAATCAGACTGTTGAATATTTTAATATTTAATTAACGTTTAATAATCTGTCTGTCTCAGCTGTAAGCATTTATCAGATATAATTGCCTTGGGAGCCAAAATTCGGCTGCATGATTTGCAGTATTTCGATGAAGTAAAAATGTGATTTTACTTCGTTTCATTGTATAACGGGGTATGATTGTGACGTAATTTTCTGTACTTGAGCTCCCAGTAGACAAAATAAGTATCGTAGTGTCAATAACAACGAACATACGTGAATTAAGGTAATCAACTCTGTATATGTAAATGTTTCACCTGCGCCGCGAATTGTTCTAATTACTGTGTTATGCTTAAATGTTTGCCTGTCTGTTTATTGCCCTAAATTTTTGCAATGTCCGAACGGAATGCACTCTGTCCTGCTGTGAACTAACTGGCTGTTTGGAAACATGCATTGAGTTGCTTTCAAACAAACTAAATGTCAGCAGCATATCGACACAAGTGTTTGTTACACACACGCACGCACAAAAAGGCTGTTGTGCGCGCACAGTCATTCGACAGCAAGTACATAGCATCTTTCAGTAGCTTGTTACGCCGCACCTGTTTTATTTATTTAGTTGTGATCTGTATTTATGTTTCACTGGTCTGCGCTTAAACTGGTTAATGGTTGGGATCCCTATTCCTAGCGATGATGCGGAATATGAAAGCAATATAGGACAATGCATACAGTAGTCAGCAGCTCTCCGGCTATCTATTGTCAGTCTAGCACTGTACACATCACTTAGGATGCACCTAATTCGTCACGTCATTATGCCCGACACCGCTTAAGGAACAGAAAACAAGAAAATTAACACACCCATTTTGTACTTAGCGGCATTCTCACATGACAACTTTTGTCGATGGAACCAAATAGAGCCAGTTTCTCAAGACCCACGGTCTTTTCGTTAGGTGCATATTTTGCACTTGACCATGTCTTTAAATATTTGTTTAGAGTTTCATATCTTGACTTTAATGTCACAATATTATAGCATACAAAAGTCAATTTGACCACCTGTCTGTTTTTATTTAAACTAGAGCTTTACGGCTCTTGAAGAATGAGTCTATTAGATCCGGAATAGGACAGTTTCTAAGAAACGTATTATGATTCGATAATGACCTTAACTAAGGAACCATCGTGGCATTCGCCTCGAGTAATTTAAGCAAACCATCGAACAGTGAAATTTCGACGGCTGGGTGGGGATCAAAACGTGGTTTTTCCAAAAAGCATACTAGAAAGGACACAAGTTATCATCAAGCTTAGTATATGTAAAACGGTTTCAGATTTGTTCTAATTTTTATTGTTTTGTTGCGCCTATGGAACTGTTAACATTTATTCGACAACTGTAACCAGGACGTCAGTCACAGCTGTGGCGGCATTAAAATCCAAGTAGGTTAGGAAATTTTTGACATTGGATATTGTTTTACCAGTCTGGAAGTAACACAGGGTATAGACAACACACTTTTAAAACTTCTGTTGCCACAAAGCCAATTCATGGCTGTGGCTCGCCCACAATGTTCATGAGCACTCCTCACAAGGTGCCCTTGAAATTTGAACCCTTATTTATTAATTGATATAGTCCTTATGCCCTGGTGGCCATTTCATTAAGCACATTTACACTTAAGATTCTTTCACTGTTTGAGACAAATTGTTCAAAACCTTCCTCAATAATTTTTGCCATCCCCTGATTTTCTCACCTGCAAATTAAAACTTTTCTGTTTCCTATGGCTGAAAACAAAAGTTATTTTGTGGTCATTGTTATTTCTTTCTTTCCACTCATCACTAATAATTATTCGCCCAATGTCAAGCCAGGCCTTATCACCAATAAATGACCCATAAACAGTTAACACTCTCTTCAGCCAAATCATGTCTTCCAACGATTCTCAACCCAGTTCCTTTATCGTATCAGCAACTGGTTCGGTTCTACTGCAGTTTACGTAAACGAATTTAGCTGCCGTCCTACGCACCGGCTACAGCTCCTGTATTTTTATGCACATGATGTCCAGTGGGACTATATTAGAGCAAGGGCCTGACAAGTGATTTGTATCCTCGGTCTCTCACTTCCCTAACACACTCTCCAATAGATGCGGAACATTAAACCTCTCCCTGCCTAATCTGTACTACGACTCTGAGTTTAATATCGAATGACATGCCAAGATATTTGTATTTAGTGCCTTCAGCAAATAACTCCCCTTCCACCATGTAATCATACAAAATGTTTATTTTACTATCGATGTAACTTATAAGCCAACTATTTTGACATTTATCTTCATTCCATGTTGATCAACCCAATTAGATATCCTTTATAGTTGTTTTCAATTCTCCGTTGTTTTAAACAATGGCAAAAATGTTCTTTCAAAATCATGCATAATAAGTATCTCATGCTTTTATGAGTTGCTATTACGATTTTTCTTCAGTAAGATGTTTTTTTATGTAACAGAAGAGAGCAGAAGACGAATTCCGAAAATTTGAAGAAACAGAAGTTTTAATTCTATTAAAATTAAAGGGTGACGATATAATACGAAACATCGCTTTTCTTGGTAGGGATATTACAGCAGAAAGCGGTGCAAAGGTAGTGTTAGATAACAGCCGTTCTTTAGTCCGTTTGCAGCCGAATCGACAAACTAGTTTAAAATATGTTATCAGTTATCTGAAGCCTAAGTTATTTACTCTTTTACGAAGGACAGCTTAATAAAAAGACATATCGCTTAACCTCTTTTTGGAAAAAAATAGAGATAAAAAAATAAAGTGATATAACATCTTATCTGAGCTGACCATTGAAGTCAGTTTATTAGCGCACTGAACACTTTACTAACAGCCAGTGCAGAGCGTCGTGAAAAGTATTCGACCTTGGCAAACTACGAGGCAGGAAATTTCACGATGACTGGTTTAAGCTCATCTGTTAATTGATGATAAGCAACAAACCAGAAACTTCCAAATGGCTGTATTTTCTGCATATCTAGTTCACACGTATCATGAAACAATGCCTTGGATGGCAGATTCGCATTGCTGAGATCAGGAGCATCCCAGTGGGTAATATATAGTTACAAAGCTGAATTACTATCACTTGCTCTAGTAATCTCAATGTAATGGTTTGAAATGTCACTTTTTATTTCCTGTAACTTACTGTTTCTTTGATTAAAATAAATATTTAGTGGCTTTCTACATTCCGTAGTATTTACTCACAGTTTCCGTATGTAAAAAAGATGTTACTCAATACGTCATATAACTGGGCTGCAAGGTTAATTGTGCTCCCAAGAAATTTTTAACGACCTTTACACATATTGATAGATTTCGTTTTCCATTCTGGTTCATAATATTGAACGGTTCTTAGGAAGGACAATTCTTGTATATTGTGGTGTGACAGCGTCACCCACAATGAATATAATTAAATTGTTATTAATTATATTCATGATTTTACTAATTATATTCAATTTTATTTATTATATTCAATCTTGTGACGTGTAAATACCGTAAATAATGGGGATTGTATGGATAAATTAAATATATATATTAAACCAGGGCAGCCAGAGGTAGAATTGTTGTAAATTTATTTTCTGTAAAACTCGTGGCTCAGTAAGGTAGTGAATATTGGAGGCTGGAAACTGCCATTTTCGGACGGTTGAGAGAGGGACAATAGATGAGGCGGCGACGCATCGGCGCCAGGGCCGCACGGCTGTAGTTCCGTTAAGAGAAGGGAGCTGACCTCACCCCACTCCGCTGCTGCACTGAAGGCCAGGCAGAAAACCCGCGGAGGGATGCAGCGAATGCGAGGCGCGATATAATACACGTGACGACGGACATGTGTAGATAGCCAATCATGAACGTTTATTGGGGTCCACAGTACTAATTCTAGGGAGTTTGTTACATGTGGAGAGACGACTTTCCGAAGAAGAAGGAAGAAGCCATCTTAAGCGACACTTGCTGCCGGGACGATTTGATGAACAGACGTGTCAGCCGACACGCTCTCGTCTGGTGATCATTTTCTGGTTCTGATCACTCTCTTGCGTTGGGGAGCGAGAGGTTATATGGCATGCCTGCCATTATCTGGAAGTCGTTCTAATAACGCGGTCGTACCCGCTTTTCTGGCTTCCACAGCTGCAGTAACATTGAGCATGTCACGCTACTTCACGGCGATGCGTTTATGGTAATGTAACGGATGCAGATGGTCACTATTCATTGGGTTTTAACGGACTTGTGAGCCCTTAAGCGGCACTGGGATAAGACTCTGCTCCCGCAACTAAATCACTGAGCTAGCTGATTTTATGTTTCACTGTAAATTTCAAGCATCTTGCTAATTGTAAATTCATTTGATGCTTTTCTTTAACTTTATACGGCGCCCCTGGGATAATCCTTTGTTACAGTAAAATGTTAGCTTCAATTTGATGGCCTGTGTTGCCATGTTGTTCATATGTTAACTTTGCTGTTTTATTTGTTGAAATATTTCATTCAGCTTTTGTTTGCTTTCATCGGCGGATTGTAAACGCCGGGTATTGCTTGTTTTGTTGGTCTAACTATGTTTAACGTAAAGTTAATTATTACCCGGCCTTGTATAAGCCATAAGAATCAATAAATGGGATATTATTTTGTGTCTAATATTCATGGTTCTGGTTCCTTTTAGCTCCCTTTATTATATTTTAAATGCATTTCATTTTCAGATGTTAATTATAACATTTTATATTATATTATTCAAAATCCCCCCTCCCTTTTTTTAGGCAACTCACGTTTTTCTAAAGCAGCAGCCACCAATTGTCTTCTTCAATATATAGGTCCTGAACGATATGGATTTAGATTCAGTTTTTTATTTGTATCTTTTAAGGATATTAATAAGTAAAATTTAAGAACATATGTATTATATAATAGCAAATTTCCTGTGAGGATTTTAAAAAAGCAGTTACTCGTACGTCACACCAAAAATCAGAACTATTTAATGATTGCAAATAATATTGCTATATTCTTAGAGCGGAGCAACAATCCATTAAGACGCCTTGTTATATTTTTAGATCATCATTCGCTTCTCCTTTAGTCCTGCCCTGAAACATGTCCTCACTGTAAAATTATTTGAGCATTAGATAGCTCACAGGTGACGTATCTTCGTTGGAAACTCAGTTCCCCGCTTCCATTCAAGTACAGACCTGCAGTTCTTACAGAGGCAACCTTCAACTCTCACAAAGTTTGTGTAATGTGCATAAAGTTAAGCTCTGTGATTAGATTATTTATCTTAAATTTACACTTCCTTTTAACAATATAAGCGCAAATACAGCCAGTGCAGGTATTCGTTTGAAATTTCCTAGATAGCCAAGCAGCGCTGTCGTGGCAGTTAGAGTAACTAACACTTCGGGTGTTATCGAGAGTCACTGAAGGTTGCTGAGCCATTGAGGTGAGTCCAGTTTCCAGGCACAACGCATTTTATTAAAATGGATACACGTAATTTGTAATCACAAAATAGAAGTTACAAATGGTATTAACCCAACATAAGCAATAAGATCTTCAAACTGTTTTATGAAAATAATTGTGACAAAATTTGCCATTGTCTCTCATCACTCTTCGTAAGCATTATTCTTTACAATGCAGCAGGAAAATCAATTTATTTATGGCATTACGCTTCGTCGACGTCGAGGTCATTAGAGACGGGAAAGGACTTGAACAAGGAACGGGAAGGAATTCGGCCATGGCCTTTTGAAGGAAGCATCCCAGCATTCGCCTGGAGTTATTCGGGGAAACCATGGAAAACCCATATCTGGATGCCCGGACGGGGATTCGAACGCCGTCCTCCCGAATGCGAGGCCAGAGCGTTAACCGCTCACCCACCACGCTCGGTGGAAACATCAATCTTATTCTTTTTCGCAATACATATTGGTTCCTAATCGTCATGAAGAAAAGGATGTAGTTACTGAAAGCAATTTATTGGAAACAAATTACTCTTTTTTTGAATGTCGAGTGCACTTGTGAAATTGAATCTCATCTCTTGGCTTCAAGAGAGAAAAGCAAAGGCTTAAAGTAGTGCCTTAATGCAGGTGATCCGCAAGTAGAATATTAGAAATTTTATTCTAATTGAATAAAGCTAGCATAACAAAAAAAAAATAACAATGAGTAATGAGATAATATTAGTCTTTCTTTCTTTCTCGTAGATTACTCTCTTTCTTTGTAGGTTAATAGAATTATTATTCATTTGGTTGATGAATATTGAGATTGTTCAATTTGTGATTCACTTTTTCAATTCACAATTTCTTAACGGCATATCCGTAGGAATTCAAAAGATGCTTTTAGATTTAATGTATTGTCCCAGATATCAATAATATGCACATTGGTAAAACAATTAGGTCCATATAAGATAGTGGTTCGCATTATTATTTTTTGCATTTACTGGTTCTGGGATTGAAAAAAGTTGAGAAACGCTAGCTTAAAGTGTTTGAGCATCGGTAGTGAAATACTGTCTATTAGAGTCGAGGGAGGATGGGGGCAGGGAACAGGAAGGAATTCGGTCATAGCCTATGGAATGAATCATCCCTGCATTCACTTGATGTGATTTAGGGAAACTTTGGGAAACCGAAATCTGGAAACGTGATTTGAACCATCGTGTTCCCAAATAACAGTCCACAACGTTATCGCTGACGCACCAGATTCGGTTGTTACGGTTTTTCTGCTAGAATGGGAAACGATTTCGGAAAGGAGTGACTGAATCTGGAAGCCTTTTGACTCAGTATAGGTTGGACGCTTGTGAACCATGTTGCTTGCGTCAGATAAACTCGTTACTATTGTAGTAAATGGTAGAAAAATAAAACATTTGTCAAAGCCTCAGGAACAAAATAAGCACTGCTTTTGGTACAGCAATTCGTCGCTGTGCCTTCTTTGAATGATCTGCCGCTTCAGGTATCTCAAAACTATTATTTCGATCCTACAAATTACGAAATACAGAGCCAAATACCGCACCGTTCAGTAGGAACATCTTTGTTACACACTTCTGAAACAACATTTCCATAGCACGATAAAAAAAAAAAACAAGTTGGGACAGTTGTCTAGTCACGATATACATTATCTCGCAGGACATACGTTGTGGCATTCGTAGCCACAAAAGGTAAACGTGCAAGGAATAGTGAAACCACGTGCGAACTCTACTTATCATAAGTAAAATCAATTCGTCAACACTCAAATGCACTGAAATTCCACAGCATGCTTAACCTTTACACTAAACGAGCAGCATTGAATTTTTAATTCCTCTCATTCTACAGAGTACAAGTACAATAATGATATAAACTTTAGTTTTCACATTCCAACAGATATCTATTTTGAGATCCGCTGAGCCAATTTCTTTTATACACGGGATGATATCTGTATGTCTGTCTGTTTCTGAGTTAAGTAAACATGGTAACCAGAGAAACAGTGAACTGACGCCAATGGAAGTTTGTAAAGGGTACACTCTTTTTAATTGTCAATCAGACAAAATTTTAATGTTTTCTGTCCTTAATTGACCCAAAGCTTGGTAGTAATTTATTCAAATGTATTGCTCACGAATTTGAATAACACTAGTAATAGTTTCGACAGCTAAACAAACAGAGGGTTCAGTATTACAATTATTGATGACACACTTTAACCTATTGTGGCCATTGTAACTCATTTAACAATAATCATATTAGCATGATATTTCTTTTTTAATGACAACATTCATTCAGGTTTTCAAATAATACATTGCAATACTTATGCCACTATTTAAATGTCTAGTGTAGTAACAGCTTTTTCAGAAATAACTTCATACGAACAGCCGAAAACTGGCAGTTGGATAAAAAGGAGATCAAGACAACTGTGATCTTCTCAGTTGGGAATATATACTGGTGTCCAGAATTAAAGCAACGAACCGCTATTTCTCCGTCCTCTGTCTAATTCACGATATAATCTTACAAACTGTTAACAAATATCCGCACAATCGTGTTCTGCGCGGAAGATGGCATTCCGGTTATCACGATGACTTCAGGTCACCTATCAAACGGGGTTCTGTTTCTGGTTAGTCTCATATCCACGATCGCTGTGTACACATTCAAAGACGGCGCAGTAAAGCACAGAGAAGACGCCTACCAGACTCTCTGCGGTGGAGGACCTTAGGAAGAAAGGAAGCAGGACAGTCTCAAACTGATGTGGTCCGATGGCTTAATGTGAACCGATCTGTTGATTCTCGGATGTGGCAAAAGTTTTCGGCAGAGTGACCTTTATTGTCGGAGACCTGCTGTATGTGTATGCCTGACGCGTCTTCACAGAAGGAAACGTCTAGAGTGGAGTCTTCAACATGCCCAAATGGATGGTCGAACAGTGGGCGAATGTTCTTTTCACAGATGAGTCACGATTTGGTCTGGAGAGTTATTCTCGATGAATTCACATCTGGAGGGAACGTGGAACACGATTTCTGGACCTAAACCTTGTGGAAAGAGACCGATATCTAGGAAGACCCCTAATGGTGTGGGCAGGGATTATGTAGACCACTCGAACACCTCTTCATGAAATTGTACGGTGAATCGGCTATCAGGTATCGTGACGAGATCTTGGGATCTCATGTGTGGTTGTTGCGAGGTGCTGTGAGCCTAGACTTCGTATTGACGGATGATAATGTTCGACCTCATAGAGCAGAGATTGTTGATGTTTTCTTGGAAACGGAAGATATTGCACGCATTGTGTTGCCTGCTTGCTCTCCCGATTTGAATCCCATAGAGCATGTCTGGGATACACTATGGAGACGAGTCGCATCACGTCAGCACTCACCAACCACTCTCCAAGACTTGCGAGTAGCTCTGCAGGAAGAATGGGAGTTATTGCTTCAACAGGAGATTGATAACATCATTCACAGCATGTCCCGCCCTTGTCAGGCTTGTATTGCTGCCAGAGGTAGTCACACCCCATACTGAGGACATTAATCAGTTGTCGGAATGTGTATGCATATCCATTAAGTTGGGAAAAACGAAGAACATTTTTGTCAACCGTTATGCAAGTTGCAGTTGTTTACGTTTTGTATTCTTTACATTGTTTCTACTTTTCTATTATCTGTTTATACTACTTTGTGGCAAAATAAACGAAGCCTTGCATAATTTTCGGTTGATGCTTTAATTTTGAACGCCAGTGTACTTTAGATTATTCGCCAGTTAGTAGTTATTAGAAGGGACAAGTGTTTATATCGCAACTGATTCTACTGTAGTGAATGTTTTGTTTAGGGTTTCCCAGTTCGGTCAGTCGACATAGGAAAGGAACGTGATTACGATGTTTCCGTATTTTATTTGACTATTTACGAACATTAAATTCATTATTCTAGGAAGAATAGCCGAATTGAGCTACACTCTACTTCAAGATTGGGGACGGGGAACTAAGGATAACAATCATTGAATTTTTAAGGGCCCCTACAGGCATTCAGCTAGAGTAATTTAGGGAAACCATTGGAAACCTAAATCAGGATGGTTGGAGCTGGGATCGAACGAGCGTCCTCCTGAATCCTTTGCCCGAGCATTGAATGCACAGACACCTGACTCGGATTTAGTTATATGTTATTTACTAACACTTTTATTCTTTAAATTAAATGTTAATAAATAACGTCAATGCAACTGTTTTTATGTGGTTTAATGCTGTAGGCGTTCCGCCTCATCGAGGCATTATCATAGACAATCTATGCTGAATTTTACATTCAGGTTACAAACTTGTTATACAATGTTTAACTTAACTGGATATTTATGAGCTGACATGCCAAAATTGTGAAGCAATATACATAAGACAAACAACAAGACAGCTCAAAACTAAATACAAAGAACACATGAGGGCACTTAAGTACAGCTACCACTCCACATTCGCCAAACATCTAATAGAAAATTATCATTTACCAAGAGAAATTAACACATACGCTAATCCTCACAATCAACAACCACAGACACAACACCCTCACGCTACAAGAAAACTATCAAATTCACAAATCAATGAAAATGAATGACCATGTAAATCTAACAAAACCCTACAGAAAGGAAAGTACAACAAGCACGATAAATAAACAAACCTACTAAACACATGTATTCACGCACCATACCGGTACATAAAATTGAAAACAGTATAGCAAACATCACTCTCTCACATATTTTCAAAACTGCCAGCACTCCACTACCACAGTAAGAAAACAAGATGACCATCTTAAACAAGTGAATAGCGATAAGGCACAATATTTACATCCAGATGACAGCATTTAAGACAAATGGTTTTAGCGGTAAATGCTTTGGGGAATAAGCAGAGATGTGTGATTACGAACCATGAGAACAATGTCAATACTAAGTTGTAAAAAAATCAGAAAATGTTTCAATTTAGGATTAATTTAAGCATTATATAATAAATTTGTAATCTAAATGTAAATTTCAATATAGATTCGTTGCTGATAATGCCTCGATGAGAAGAGAAACGCGTTTGTCATTAAACCACATAAAAACAGTTGCATTGGCGTTATTTATTAACATTTAATCCACTGAGCAACTGCGAAGAAATAACATTGCATCACATTTATTCTTCTCTTTAAAAAGGAAACTAAAGATGTATTTTCTCTTTGCTATCGTTGTTCTTTGTGCTTGTCGGAAAGGTAGTTACCACCCTAATTTAAAGTTAAAAGTCCCGTATAAAATTAAAATCTGATTCCAGATGAGCATGAAATTGTGACGCAAAAGCAAACACAAAATAACAGACAACAGTAGAATAAAGTAGAACACGCTTGTCAACGTGTACTGGTCAACACAAATTGAGTAATCATAACTGGCGTAAAATTGACAACTATTCGACCATATGACTAAAAAAAGGTACACAAATAAAAAAGAGAAACGTCTCATTATTTTGGCAGAAGATATGGTTGAAATAATCAACACTGCATACTGATCAAGTTAACATGATAATTTCATCGAATATGGAATATATCAACGTCATAATCGAGATCTCAATGGTTGAAATAATCAACATTGCAGACTGATCATCGTGATGACTTTATCGAATAAGGAATATATCATCGTCAAAATCGAGATTTGAAATGAATGTAGATTTGAATACATACTATATCGAAAGCCATGTACTATTGAAGGTGTAAAGCTCTGGCTTCATATTCGAGATGATGCGGGTTTGAATCCGCGTCCAGCGAGCCAGATGTCGGTAATCCCTGGTTTCCCCGAGATCACTTTAGGTGAATGCCGGGACGGTTCCGTCAAGAGGCCTTTTCAATTCCTGGCCCCCATCCTTTCTCATCTCTGATAACCACGACGTCAACGAGGCGTAAAGCCATTAGCAAATATCAAAGCGGCACGACATAAAGATCACATCCCGATGAAAACGCATGCTGTCGAGTGACCCATGACTCGTACGAGCGGCACCAGTTCTGAACCGTTGCGGCGTCTCTTCTGACAGTATCGCAGGCTAATTAATAACAACATCACCTACCCTATGTCTATAGCCACAACTCCAGGCCCTTACTAGTAAACGTTCTATTTCCACTAGACTCCAGAGCTAAAAAGCGTTTTCGAAGCATGGGAAGGAAAAGTGAGCCGGATTAGTCGGATATGGTGGAATCGAAGCACATGAAAAACTTCGTAAAAGTAGGAAGGTTAATTTCATGGGAGCGAAATTGGAATATCATAATACTTGGTAAAAAATTTCTCGAGTAACTAGCCAAGCGAGTTCTTTACGGTGGTCATAGTTTTTGACTGACGATGGCGGAAAAGTTATGACCGCCGAAACATCGTGTTTTACGAACGGACTCACTCGACTAGTAACCCGAGAAAAATTTACCTACAAATAACGCCGAGAAAAACATCATAAAACTTGATTGTATTTCATAACAGTCCGTCGATTCGACTTGTTACACAACGTTAGTGTTATTAATGAGTCATCTAGCGTGACGCAACGGTTAGCACGTTGTGCTGAGTTGTGAGTGAAACAACATAGCCGGGCGATTGCAGCGATGTTTGTTAGGAACTGGAACAAGAGTGTGGCTCAATGTGTTAACACTCTACTTGAGTCAGCTTGGTGGAGGGGGGGGGGGGGGGAGTAAAAGATTACGGAAGCTGGCGCGTCAATCAGCTGAAAACAGAGTGTAAACTATTATCTGAGATTTTTTAACTGTTTTCATTTAAAACAAATACAGCAGGCACAGGATTTTTAAAAGTTTGAGGTGACTCTTATCTAAGCCCGCCAGTGTATGAACTGCCCAGATGATCAGGTAAAATAAGTCAAAGTCGGAAGAGAAAACGTCGAAATACATTCATTTTCATTCAATATAAAACATGACAATACAACAATAATGTAAAAATTACAATCGCTGAAATTAAACCGCAGACTAATTGAAAGTACGGAGCTTCCAGTGATTTCTTTTAACCCTCTACTTTTTTTTTTTTTAACATTTATAGAAGAGACACTATTCGTGAAATAGTCACAACAAAAAATAATTAATACTTGGCTCATTCATTTTCCGTTGTTATATTTCTGTTCACGCAAATTGTACTGTACATCCTCGTGTGTAACTGTTCATAGATTTTTATTAATGTACCTGGAGTAAAAATTCTTTGTGAATTTATTACTGGAAAAAACCACTATTGTTTTGAAAACCGGACGCACGCAGTAAGCGAGCACTAAATAGTTTTTTCCTGTAGAAATATTATGATACTGTAACCGAAACGTTACTGAGAAATCTATTTGAAATTTGTGTAATTTTATGAGACTATCTTTGGGAAACGTATGAGTATTAAAACAGAGGAAGAAACCCTAGATAGTGTTCAGTCAAAGAAAGCACCGTGTAAACGAAATGTGAACACTTCATTCCTCCGTGGTATTGGAACATGTCACCAGCAAACAGGTTGACGGGTGGAATGACAAACGTAAAAACTTCCAACGTACCCACAAAGCGAACAGACCACTTGAAATTTCTTACCCCAATTCATTTTCTGTAACACTGCAAAGTACATTGAATGTTAGAGTTAAGTCGTACCATTTCATATTATAACTACATGGTACACACGCCTCCGACAGACGTAATTTCTTTTTAATTTTCACCAAACACATTGGCTGTTTTTACTACTATCTCTTGTTAGTCACAATTTGTCCTCTTCACGGAGCCGTTAGAAAAGCATGCTGACATTAGATCGTTACGCAACATTAAATCACTAGGACCAGTTCGACACGAACAAACAAAACGTGAAGAGTTGCAAATACCTGCCGGCAGAGTTATTTGAAATGTCCCCGCGCTACAGTTGCGCGCAAAGCGCATGCTTACCATGTTCCAGAATGTGAGGAACTTCCACTCTCCCAGCTCCCTGAACGTGTGCGAGAGCAGAGGACCCTCAGGCGGCAGCTGTACCAGCGAGACGCAGTAGATGCCGAACAAGTAGTGGGCGACGGCGGCGGCGTGCAGTGTGGTGGTGAGGACGGACTTGAGGGACGCGGCGCCGCTCGCGCGGGTGGACACCTTGGCCATGCCGCAGCGACCCTGGTATTGACCGCACGCGCACGCGTCTCGCGGCACGCACTGCCAGCGTCTCGGGGGAGCGCCCCACCGGCCACCCCGCTAACGATTTTCAGCCGGCGCCAGCGCTGGCGCTGCCGTCCGTGCTTCAACCCAAAACAATAGTCTGCAGGCTGCTGACTCGGCCGAGAGGGCGCTCTTACACAAGAGGGTGTCTCGCAACGTCCACAGCGTAATATTAAGCCTCACAATCCAACCTTGTAGCATCGGTTGCGAGTACTTTTATATAAATATATGTGTGTGAGTGTGTGTGTTTAGAAAAAAAAATGATTGTATTCAACTTAAAACTAGGAGGAATTCACTAATATTGACAGACTCTGATAATAAATTTGAGTTTTGGAGTGGAATAAGTGAATTTTTGCGGAGATAAGAAAAATACGCCAACAATTAACTAGCGCTTGAGCCCGAACGCTTCTTAGGAGAAAAAAACTTTATAATGGTGAAATTTGTAGGGAATTTTATGTACTTTTATTTTGAATATTGAGGTTATTTATGAAATGTTGATAGATTTAGAATTATAACCAAAAACCGCCAAAAATAAGATTTTTGGCCCTTTTTCATTTTTTCAATGTTCCGTCACTAAATTTTGTTAGCAAACCTCAGATTCGGATCCAGCACACCCAAAAACATATAGAATGGAAGAAATCAAAACTACCCCACAACTTTCCAGCTAAAAACACTATTTGACTGGACAATTTCCTTCATACGCTTGCTGTGGGCTTCTTTTCTCTCATCTGACCATGTTGTTCCAGGTCTTTTCTTAGTTTTTCCTCTCGGTCAACTTGCCACTTGTGAATTTTGGATTTAAATATGTATCTGTTTTCAATAATTTCTGGAACAATTCCTGCTAATTTGAGGTCTTTCTTGATTTCCGATACAACCAATACAACAATTCACACCACAAGAACCTAAAGCACTAAATCCAGATTCATCACCACCTGATGAAAACGAAATTGTTAGGCAAATCAAAAGACTCGAAAACAACAAATAAGCTGGTGAAGATGGAATCACTGCAAAGCTTCTAAATTCAGCAGGACCAAAAACTATAAAAGAGATCACAAAAATGATCCAAGACATTTGGCAGAATGATCTAGCGACTCTAATGTTAAGGCGTCAGATTGGAGATCGAAAGATTCCCGGTTTAAATCCCTGACTCTGCCGGGATTTTCATAGGCTCTTAACTCGAGCATTACCTCTGGCACAGTACGCCAGAACGTTTCGGCGGGTTCGTCAGATTCCACGTTAAGCTTTAGGTCCACTGCACCAGATGGGGCTGCCGAGTACACTAGGCGACTACGATAGGGACGGATTGCGCAGCCGATAAGAAACCTCGTCACCAGATCATTACGACCACGCGAGTTTACTTTATTTTTCCAAAAGTTAGGAATCATAAAAGACATGCGAATTCCTATATCCAAAAAAAAAAAAATATTATGCATTATGCTTTTAAAACTGTTAATTGTTCCCCTTTAATAAGAGCGATTTCGAAGGCTTATTCTTCATAATTTTAACAGGCTCCTTTTAGATGATCGTATTCATATGACCATAACCATGAAGTAAGTCGTCATCCTGAACACAGAACTGTCCTCCTAAAATCCTTGTGTTTCTAAAACAGTTAGAATGCTTTGGTAACAGTATTAAAAATTATGAACGAAGTCTTTCCCGGCGTTAAATATTATTGTAATGTTCCGAGGTATCAAGCCCAAAGAAGGCGTTGTTTTCGCGCGATATTTCGGCTACCAAAACTCTGTCGCCATCTTGATTGATTACCGATCACCGAAATTCCCGGAAGCATTAACAAATTTTCATTTCCCGACAATTTTCGAAAAAAGTTTTTTTTAGAAATATTGGGACTAAGGATTGCAATCCCGCAGTGTTTTCAATCCCGCGGGATCCAGCGGGATTGGTACCAACAGTTTTTTAACCCATATATTTAAAACACAGTTGTTTAAAGCGTGAATAGATTAAATAATAAATGTCTGTTAATTAAATTAATAAATCAATTTTAATGTTAAATGATAAAAATTAACAGTTAAAAATATTTTAATTGGCAAAATGACATTGAATATTTTTAACATGTCTTAAGTATTTTCAAGGTTTTAGATTTTTGTTTTTAAATATAAAGCAATTTTTAAATAAACAATTGAAAACGGAAAATATTCAGTGTTAGATCATGTTATGTGTCTTATACAATACATCACATCAGTTTAAAAACATGGTATGTATAATGACCAATTCCACAGGTTGTTTTATTATTATTATTCTAAATAAATGTTCCATAATACCGACAGTAAGTATTCTATTTAACAAAGTGAAGTGAATATACCCTGTAAAGTGTAGACTTGGCTCAGAACAAGATCTCATAACTTTTGTCACTGCACAAACACGAGACTTTGCCTATTTTTACAAGAATTGTTTTTTGCGGGATTCAGTATTATGTATCCTGATTCATTGATTGATCTTATAGTTGATTCATTGTTATTAACCAAGACGTAAACTGTCAAGTATTTCAGTTTTAATATAAGTGGCGTAACGACTTTTTTAGAGTGGAAAATACTTTTTTTAATAAGAAAAGAGACTTTCTCGACGTATGATTGCATTGAAGTCCTCACGGATGTATCGCCGGATTTCGTTGTAAAATACGAAATTTGACACGTAAAGAAGACGGCGGAGGCAACCGTCGACGTTTCGTGTTTTTACCACACAATTCGGCGATACGTGAAGACTTCAGTATAACTTTGTTTTGTCTTTCGTCAAAGAATCAAAGAATGTGTGTTTGAAACGCACGTGGTTTTTTTTTTTTTTTTTTTTTTTTTTTTTTTTTTTTTTTTTTTTTTTTTTTTTGAGGCGGCGGTAGACCAACAGTAAGGCAAAGGATATACAGTTCCCTTTTGATAGCTACTAAATAAAAGGTATGGGATCGTTAGAATTACTACAACATTAGTTTCGTATCATCGAATAAACAAATTTTCGCCGCAAATACAGGAAGTTGTCACAATTACTTTATCTGCAAATGCAGAAAATGGGAATAATGAAACCGTGAATAAAAAGCTTTAATTGTGTAGTTCAGATGACGTGTGCGACACGCAAAAAATTCTTATTATATAGTTAGAAAATCCCACTAAATACGCAACATAACTCAAATTATAGAAATGTGTACTCAAAACAAAAGTTGGATCTATTTACTTACGAATGATAAAAGTTGACAAAAACAAACGTTTATTCACACGAGTCAAATGCCAACTGCAAGGGTACAGGCAAACAGTGCAATACATCCGATAGCGACCGAGTGGGGCCGGAAAACAACGGCGGGGCAGCGAGTCACGCAGACTGACACCCCTTTTCGCTGCATTTTTGCGGATTGCGGATCCACTTAATTTAGTGCGGGATCCGCCAGATTATCTAATGATGTGGGATCCCGCTTTGTTGAATTGCAATCCCTAATTGGGACATTAAAATGTTTTCTTGCAGCCAATTTACAAATACTGTGATGAACTGTTCACGCATATTCTTTAAAATCAGTTGAGCGACTGAAATAAAATTGTTATATATTTATTTTTAAAATTGTGGAGACATTTAATCACAATTTCAACTGTTACATGAACGTGAGATATTAAGTGCTTGATCTGTACAGGTTGTTGTCATTTAAAGTGAACAAACTTACTATTTACGGAGAAGGTAGTATTCAGAAAGAGCCACAGAGCAGCAGACATAACTCATATTGGCAGAGATAAATCAGCGTTATGACTTCTTCATTCGATGGAAATGCAACAGAATTGTGGCCTCCTGATACCAAGATTTGCTATTCATGGGCTTTTCTAAGAATCGTGTAGGTTACGTATGGTGTACAAATTCTTCTCTCAAGAATCTAACTTAGTACCCTTCATAATGAAGAATTATATCTTATATAAAGGTTTAAATACATCGCAGTTAAATATAAAAGCCCAAAAAATAAGAAAAACAGCAAATACTACAATCCAGTCGATTATTTACTCTTAAGTTTCAACTGAATTCGTTAATCTACATTTTTAATTTGGCGCAAAATTGTGAACGTTTGAATTTTATCATTTATTTTTCTGGAATCAGCGCTGTAGGTGAAAATATGGTATAATTAGCATTACAAAGAATGACGGAGATCTCTCCTTTTCCGTAAAAATTGTGAAATAAACGCACAGATCCGAAAACTTTAAAGGTAAATAAATAGGAGCTATATAATCTTAAGCTCAATAGAATCTATGATGAGAAGTTGAGGTGTCAGCGTATTTGCTTGTGCTTAACAGTTTTTAATTTGTCTTTTATTTTTAAGTTTCTGGAAGAGCTTTGGAGGTATGAAATAAGCAGTCTCACCGAATATTATCATTAATATTTGCTGTTAAGGTAGAAGTGTCCTTGTAGTCTGGGAACCTGCGACATTAAACGACCTGATGCAACTTCAGTAACGAGCAACAGTTATTATAATAATGATATCAAAATGAGAAAATCTCTTTTCTTGTCCAGGAAGAATTTCCAGTTGCCAGGGTTTTTAATTTAATCTCATTTAATCGCAATAAAGCGCACGCTCCGGTGGCAATTTTCCTACCACACACATTCATAGGTCGGATTTTGAAAACTTGTAATACACAAACAAAGGAGATAGCGTATAAAACTCTCGTGGATCCACATTTGGACTACTGTTACACCGCTTGTGATCAGTTTCGTAGGGGACTGATTGACAGCATAGAGAGAGTACAATGAAGAGCTGCTCGATTCCTGACAGCTCGCTATCGTCCTTATGAAAGCGTTCAGCATTGATTCGTAGATTGGACTGGGATACTCCGGTAAACAAAGATTGTAGGTACGTTTGAACTTATTAGTAAGCATGCTTACACCTACTTTCATTTACGAGTGCGATGAAATACTTCGTCCTCCAACCTGTTCGGGCCGCAATGATAAGATTAGAGAAATAAGATGCCGCACTGATGCTTCTGAATTCTATCTTCCCTCGTGCTGTTCAGGATTTGAATGCACGGAGTAAAAATTAATTTTGGTGCAAAGCACCCTCTGCAATCCAAAATTTTGTGAATTGCAGACCGAGCGTGTTGGTGTAACGGATAGCGTTCTGGCCTCGCATTCGGGACCACGGCGGTTCGAATCCCCGTCCGGGCATCCAGATTTGGGCTTTCCATGGTTTCCTAAGACACTCCAGGCAAATGCCGGGATACTTCCTTAAAATGGTCATGGCCGAATTCGTTCCCATTCCTTGCCCCCATCCTTTCCCGTGTCTAAAGACCTCGCTGTTGAGAGACGTAAAGCAGTTAAAAAAAAAGTGAATTGCAGAGTATATGTATAGATGTAGATTTTTCCCCTTTCTTGATACCACCTACGTTTGCCCTCTACGATTGTTAATTTTAAATTCATCCATCATTTTCATTGATAATTTATTCCAATTCCTTACCTCTTTGCCTACGAAAGAAATTTTGCCAACATTCTTATGCCTGAAATCGAGAGTCAGCTTGAGGCCATGGTCACCTTTTCTCTTCCATGCACTTCTCTTAATTCTTTCACCATTAACATTGCAAGATTCATCGCCACCATACGTCTCGCGCACTCCCACCACTCTCTTTACCCTCCTTCTATCTTCCAACTCCTTTATCAAAACAAAAAAAAAAAAAAAAAAAAGTAAAAGACTGAGTAAAAATGCTTTGTAGGAGTATCGTAATCAGTGGAGAATCAAAATGGAACCACAGAACTGAGCAGGAAAAAAAGAAGTTAACAGTGGTTTATGGAACCTAATTCAGCTTTCATCTTTTCTAATTTCTCGCAAAGTCCTAGCTGTTAACTTTATTAACTTCCAATACTGATTTCTGCTGTGATGTTATCCGATAAACTAGAATTTCTTTGATCCGTCAAGAAAGAACTCTAAAACACATCAAGATGAAAGGTTTTTAATTTATTAATTACTGTAGTAAATGTGGACATATGTAAGAGCACAGAAAAGAAGATCTAAAACTGCGAAATAAAAAATAGTCTCAATTGAAATCTAATCCCGACCTAAAGTGAACATGTATTCCTTACTTATATGCTAGTTACTGTGCTTACAAAAATATCGCATTGTTCAGCCGACCAAAACGCTGAAGTTTGTCTTGAAATCGAACATTGCTCTCTGTAAGTTGTCTTATACATTTTATATTATCAAACTGGATAAGTCAGAGAGCTTTAATTTAGACACACATCATTTTATACATATCAAAGAATAAAGTACATTAAATTAGTAAGCGTTTTCAATGAATTGTTACATTTAGTTTAATGAAATGAAATTTCCAAAATGAATTTTTCACGAAAGGATACTCTTTTACACCTTTGTAGCTAATTACTGACTAATCCGCACGTATTGGAAAAATATCCGTGTTAAGAATAGGCTGTTGTATGAACAGGGTGCGGCAGAAAGAATGACCCATTTTAAATTGCGCGCTATAGTTTGACACGGCTTCCTAGACAGTTGGTGTGTAGTGCAGTTGAAAGCATTGCCAGTCAGTCTGGAGCGTTGGTAGAATGCACATAGCCACTCGACTTTTCCGGCGGGAGCTGCGGCAATGGTGACGACCCGGCTATCCCTACCGGACTTGAACACGGATGGAACAACACAGACAACGACTAGACAGTTTCCACAGGACTTGAGGGTGGACCCCGACGGAATTGTAAGGATAACGCTCACGACGAATAAGCCTGCCCACGGATCAGTAGACCCCCGCGCATCGAAGAGAAGAAACCTCACCGATCACAGCGGGGAAAGTAAAGCAACCGAGGAACGAACAACGCGCAAGTGGTTCGAAAGTCAGCGTGCCCGTACAACAACTTTCCAGTGCTACAGCCAGTAAGAGAAGAAAGCGAACAAGAAGAAGAAGGGGACGACCGAGTACTCGGCCGCAACATTCCCATTCAAGACGCCTTATACACCACCGCAGACAAACTTCAAAAAGCAAATACCCCCAAGCAGACGACTGCTGCCGCAAGTGGAGGAAACCGACGCAAAGCGCAGCAACCAGACGCGGAAGGATTTATAAGACCCCGCCGCACGGCAAAGCCGCCACCCGCACTAGACCCGGAGCTGGTAATGGAAACCAACAATCCATTCCAGCCCCTGCAGACAGAGGAAAAACCAACCCCGCCAGCTAAGAGATCGGCCCATATTCCACCTATAGTGGTCCAATACGAAGAAAATTTCAAGACGTTGCACGACCAAGTGGAAGCCGACGTCAAGGACCCCTTCGCAGCCAAGTCTGCAGGAGGGGACAAAATCAAGTTTACTTTTACTACGGTGGCCGACTACTCAGCGGTCACCGAGATGCTGCAGCAAAAGGGCACCCCATACTACACATTTCCAACTGGGGCCTTACCCCTGCTGAAAGTGGTATTCAGAGGAATACCCAGAACACTTCCAGCCAGCGATCTGAAGGAGGAGCTAAAGGGGATAGGATTCAACGTCCAGACAGTAGCTCAACTAAGGAGGCCGGGCAGCAACGTAGCAATGCCCCTTTTCCTCGCCGTCTTGCCGGACACACGAGAAAATAGAGAGATCTTCAAGTTAGAGACAATATGCCACCTCAAAGTAACTACAGAAAAACTCCGCTCATCACCTGGACCACCTCAATGCTATAATTGCCAGCTCTACGGGCACATGGCAATGAATTGCAAAATGCCACCAATTTGTGTCAAGTGCGCTGGTAAACATGATTCCAACCAATGTACAGCGCAGAGAGGACGTGACACGGCGAAATGCTCCAACTGCGGTGGAAACCACATCGCAAGCTACAAAGGATGCCAGGCGTACAAGAAAGCCCGCGATCGACAAAGAGGACTGACCGCGGAACAAGACAAAAATCTCCATCGCCGAAAGAAACCACAAGGGAGAAATCAACAGGAGATCCCGCCAACGGATGGCCAGCAAGAAGAAGAACCAAATGACATTAACAAGAAAGAAGACCCACGTCAGACTCAGAAAAACCAGAACCCCAAACGTGAGAAGAATAATAAGAAACACCCAATGTGAATGGGAGCACATACGCGGACACCTGTGCAAACCAGGTCGCCAACCACGCCGAAACACCAAAGGCAGATAGGAAAAGTAACCTGACTGCGGATCGAGCTGAAACGGTCGGCACCCAACCTGCCCCTTCCAACCAGCCAAGTAAACAAGGAGCAGCTGATAGCCTGGTGTATGGTCTCATGGATAAATTGTCTGGAATGATGGACACCATGATGAAAATGATGCTTAACATTATAGACATGCTAAATCGCTTGCCAATGAACATACAGGCAGCAGTTACGTCAGCTCTAGCTGCAACCACCAGCACTACCCAAGAACATAATGGATAGAGCTCCTCATATACATGGAATCGCGTTTTGGCTGTGGAACGCAAACGGTATCTACAACCAGTCAACTGAGTTCAGACAGTTTATGCATGAACAGGAGTGGACATCTGCTTTGTGTCTGAGACCCATCTGAAACCAGGCATCCGAGTAGCAATACCAAATTACCACTGCTACCGCTATGACCGACCAACAGCAGACGGTGGCGTAGCTATATATATTAAACGGGGACTCCCACACAACGAAGTGCCTCTCCCACCAATGAACCAACTTGAAGTGGTGGGAGCCGAAGTAGCCACCGCGAATGGAAAAATCACTGTAGTATCAGCCTATCGTCCACCACGAGCGCAGTTACAAGATGAAGACATCAACAACCTGGCCAGCATAAGGGGCAGGCTGATCATAGGCGGCGATCTGAACCGTAAACACACTGATTGGAACAGTCGAGCGTGTAACAGTTCAGGAAGATAGCTAAGGAGACTGGCAGAAAGGCTAAACATGAATGTAACTGCCCCCGAAGAGCCTACTCACTACCCGGCGAATGGAAGACGTCCCGACGTCTTGGACATTTGCATCAGTAGAAGCATCACAGGATACCTAGCAGCCAGCACCATCAACCGGCTGTCGTCCGATCATTGTCCTGTACTCTTCGAGATAGCTGTAGGACCATGGCAGTTTGAACAGCAAACTGTTCCGGATTACAAACACGCCAACTGGGACAGATACCGACAGATCATCACCCACGCCTTCGAAACAAGACATCACGAAAATGTGGAGGAGAGCCTGAAGTTCTTTGAAACAACCGTGAAGGTAGCATCGGGGGCCGCCATCCCTTCGAAACAAACCAACAGCTGCTTTAGAGCGTAGTCCAACACGATCAGTACGTTGGCATTCGCAAGTCTTTAACATCTCAGACGGAAGTGTGCAACGGATATTGCATCTGCATATGAAGTTCCATCAGTACAAGCTCCAAGTAGTGCAACAATTAACGCACAGAGATGAGCAGGCACGTCAAGCTTTTTGTACACAGCTCCTGGAGATGATCAACACTAAACCCGATTTCCATGATGTCGGACGAGGCCCATTTTCATCTATCGGGCTATGTGAACAATCAAACTTTAGATACTGGACGCCTAGAAATCCCAACTAGATTCACGAAAAACCTCTTCATAGTGAAAATGTTATTGTGTGGTGTGGCGTGTCTGCGCAGGGTATTCTTGGTCCTTATTTTTTTGAAAATGATACAGGTCATTGTGTCACTGTAACATCAGATCGATATGATGTTATGTTGCAAGAGTTCGTAATGCAGGAAATGCGCAGTAAAAAATATCCATGTGCAGTCGTTGTTGGTTCCAGCAGGATGGCGAAACAGCGCACAATCAGAAGATCCATGACAGTCTTGCGCGAAATGTTTCCACCGCATCTCGTTTCTCGCTTTGGTGATTGATGTCCACTGGCCGGCCCGTTCGCCTGATTTATCGGCGTGTGATTATTATCTGTGGGGTTGCCTAAAATCCAAAGTGTATGCGAACAGGCCAAGAACTATTCAGAAATTGAAACACAACATTCACGCCGAAATCGAGGCAATAACAGGCGACACCCTCCGTAAGGTTATGGTGAATCTGCATGTTCGTGCCGAAGCTTGCATCGCCAACAACGGTGGACACCTGCAGGACATAATTTACAAAAAGTGACATGTGTAATAAATTGTATGAAGTGTTCTTCCAAACAGTACACACTAATAATGTGTAAGTGTATTTATCCATGCTTAAATAATATGTGTAAACTGGGTCATTGTTTCTGCCGCACCCTGTAATAGTAATATATGAATATCCAGTTTATGAAGTTCTCTGTGAAAAATGAAAGCTATTTTTGCAGTGTGAATTCATCTCCTTTATATAGAACACGGCATTTCGGTAAAATTAATTAGATGGCAGCAGCTCTATAAATTTTATGAATCTAAAAATGTAGCACACGTAAATGGACAATGTTAAAAAACGAAGTCTCATGGCTATTTTTCCTCTGCAACCTATAGTTAGCTACTGTTAAGTAGAGTAGCAAACAATAATTTCAGCTGTTATTTGAGTTATGATTATGGCACATTGATCAGATTTTTTTAATTGGGTTATTTGCTCCGGTGGAAGTTCATCACATACCTATTTTTGCAATTTGCTATTAAAGTTCTTTCAGTGTTTGAAATAAATTGTTCTTTATGCCCCCCGATAATTTGTTCCATTTCCTTACTACCCTCATTACAAAAGAAAATTTTCTCTCATGCCTGGAATCCGGAGCCACTACATGTCATGGTCGTTTTTTCCCTTCCTCATACTGTGTTATTGACAGAGAAAAGTTTTAGAACAAAAACAGTTAAATATTGCACTGAAATTATGTTAAAAATTTAAAATCTTTCACCGAGGCTTGTAAATGTGAACAACTTTTTTTCTTTCAAATTAGCTCTTTACTCCTCAGGCTATGGTGTTTCTGAAAAAAAAAAACCTTTACTTCAAAAACTTCACTTAGAAATAAAATAAGTAGGGGGTTCCGAACCACCTTCGTTAGGGTCCGGAAAGCAGAATACGAAGCTTTTTGAAAAGGAAAGGAATATTTTGGCAGTATTGCCGTATATGGTGTGAAAATGGATTTTTTACTAACCGGATTTCAAATGACAACGCATCAACACTGTCCTCTTAGAAACAAGTTTATGCTTACCCTGTCCTGTAATGTGTAATATGTAACAGAAGCTGCAGTCAGTTTCCTTTACTCCTCATTTGTCGTTAATTTACGCCTAAATATACTAGTGGACTCATCCAACATAGAGAGAACAAATGATGAATAAGATTCTTTTAGTGGACTGTAACATTTTTTGGCACGGCTGGAATTCTGAGCTCTGTCTTCATGAATTATGAGTTTAGTTTATCTTGAAATAGAAGGTAAACTTGGTTGTAAGATTAAGGTAAAAGTTATATGAATTGCTTCTGCATTAGAAATGAGAATATTGAAACGTTTTGGGTTACTAAATAACGACGCTGTGTAGTTCGTTTTTATTTAGTTGTATATTAATGTATACCACGATGCAGAGTTCAAGTTTTGGATCACTGTAAAAAAGAATACTTTTGGTGAGGAGATTTTTGAGATAAAACTACAATCTCGTCAACTATCAAGACAGTGACTGTAATGTTCAATGTTTGTTGAAGCGATAGACTTCTACAGTCCGAAAAAGAAAAATTCTACATGCTGAAAGTTTTTTAATTAAAAAAAATTAGTGGCCAAATGGAGCCAATACTATTAACAAGCTGAAGACGTAGGAGCGTGCTTACCAGGTTCCACATAGACAGGTACCTCCACGGGCTGAGCAGCCGCGTCTCTCGCAGTGTTAGGGACGGTAGTTTGGAAGTACCGTTTCCTGCCAGCACACAGTTGAGCAAAGCGACGGCGTGGAAAATCTTAAGAGCAGCATCCCGTGCTAGTTTGTCTGAGCTCCGAAGCTTCCAACCGCGTGCCATTGTGTGAGTGAATCGATAACTCGGCATTAAAAGATAAAAACAAAACTGACGGCAGATAAGATTTTATCCCTTTGTCTTGAACAGACATATACTGAACTCTGTACCCCAAGAGATGTTAACTTGGATATATTAACAAAGAAAAACCGTTTGCATTGTCAATTATGTAGGACGATTAATCGAATGTTTATTTCTTTGTCTGTTAATTTTCAAACTGTAAACATAAAACAAATGTAGTACATAGCTGAGACACTGATATACAGTTTTCGCCTTATCTTCACGAATAATTAACAGCTATCCAAGAGTTCAGGTGCGGTGGGAAAATCGCGTAATAGATCGATTTTAAATCTCAGATTTATGTTGGTGAGTGAGAAACATCTTAACCATCTAAATGAAACGGTCCATTCTATTCAGTGTTAGACAGAAATATGAATTTAACAGCCTATTGTTCCAGATACAACTTAGATTTATAACTTCTTTGTTCGTGTTAACTTTGTTCAAACCTGTGACCAAACTGTAGCATTTCAGTAAAAACGGTTAAAGCAAACAAGAGATTGTTTGTTCATCCGTGAATGAGAGTGAAATTGACAAGCAATTCAAATCGTAAGTATTTTTGTAGTAATTGTAAAATTAAGATGATTACAATAACGAATGGACAACAAATTTTTTAGAAACTTATCTTGGAATACTGCAGGTCACTATGGTTGACCGATTGACATGTAAATAATGCAATGCTAATAAGTATTCTAGGCCAACGAAAGCCATACGAAAATCATGGGAACTTTCCCACTCTACTTGCTTTACGTTAGAAAGAGGGTGGTGCCAAGGGAAAGCTACCATATGACTCGAATTCTTCAACAAGTGCGACGGTTCCAAATATTAAAATATGGTGAAACTGCTGTATTCATCCAAAATTTCGAAATCTATATTTCCCTGCTCTTTCCCGAATCTGTTCTTAACATCGGCGCCATGATAGTCTGACAGTCTGTAACAGATTTTAGACTGTATGATAATTCGAGAAATAATGATCAGATTGCAACCAAATACTGTACACATGTGTGTGAGCTATTACCGATTCCCGAACCATCTAAGCTTTGGCGTGGCTGCTGCGGTTTTATGCATGTTTAGCTAAGTTTTGATCTCTTTTTTTTTAAACTTTGCTTTAAATAACGTTTCTCAAAACGTCACTGACAGCCTTCAAGAATATTGATTTGTTTTTTAACAGTTGAGAAAGGAAGTTGTTGATTGATCTAAATGTCTTAATTTAAGCTAATCTTAAACTTCATTGAGGTCGATAGTTGGAATTGTTAAAAATATTTACACCACTTCATGTTAAACATCTTTTTTAATCAAGGTTTTCCACTCGGTTGAAGATGTATAGCCGTAGGTTTTTTCCCTGGATCCAGCCAGCTACAGGTGGCCAGAGTGAATCATGAGAAGAGGACTAATGTTTCGCCCGAATTCAAATCGGATTTGTTATACCCGGCGTACTTAACATATAGGAGGAAAGTTTGCGATGTAACTTTTCGTGCACTGTATGATAAGCGTTTTTTTGTTTAAGATTAATGTAATAAAGGTGCTCTACTTCAGCATGTTTAGCTTGGGTTCGAAATGCTCCTGTCAGAATGTTGGCGTGCAGATAGTTTTATCCTCGTGTACGGCGAGTAGCCTTGTATGTTCGCAGATCATTAACGACTCTCAAATCACTCCTGGTTATCGAATTAAGACTACTTGACATAGGACTACTATCAACAGTATATTATAAGTTTAAGGCATGAATCAACTTTCTGATGTGAAAATTACCACTCTAATTACTAAATCATATATCATTATGCATCGTTAATTAAAATTCAGACAGTGTATTCCTAACAGAAATCTGCGCACTGGTGTGTCAAAATGATCTATACCCAAGTTACATTTTAACTATTAGTCTCACAAATTTTTTTATTATTTTTTTTAGCAAAAAGAGGTTTAATCGATTTTTTTTAACATCAGGTTTTTAGCACTTCATCAAATTGTGGAATCTTATTCGGACAAAACAAATGTGCTCAGGAATTATTCCACTGTACGATTTTATGGAAACCAACTAAGCTACGACTCATTTTCAGTCCAAAAACAATAAAAGATAAGACAACACAGAAAAATATTTAAAAAATATGACAGATAATTATTTAAAATATACAAAATAATTATCTGTCTTTTTAACTTGACCTTGAACTAATTTTATAAACTTTTCACAGCTTGGGTAATGGTTGACTTGAGCAGATATATTTAAAAATATACCGTCATGTACTGTTGCACCTCGGTACTCTGTGCCGATGAGGAATAGGTACAATTATAAAAAGGCACAGATTTCGAATTTGAAGAGATATTTCAGAGAATAATTCAGCAAATGGAAGGAAGGCTCAAGTACAGTAGAATCAAGGTGGGAAGAGTTCAAGGAGATAATAAGAAAGGGGGAAGAAAAATTTATTCCAAGGAAGAAAATAAAGAGAAGTAGAGAACCTATGTACTATAAAGGGAAGTGAGGAGGTTAAAGAGGTTGGTAAGAAAACAACATAACAGAGTTAAGAGACAGCACGGTAGTAGGGAATATTTAAAACAACTAAACAAGGACTTAACAACAGCAAAGAAAATGGCTAAAGATGGGTTTATGAAGAGTATTGTCAGTGCAGGAGGACCATTGACTGATGCATCTAGAAATTTCTATGGCTATATCAGGAAACTGAGGGGAAGGGAGGGTGTAGAAACACTTATAGATAAGGATGGAGAAGAAGTTACTGACGATTTGAAAAAGGCAGAGATTTTAAGTAACTGGTTGAGTGAAAGCATTAGGGACAATGAATCAGAAACAGGAGGGTCTAATTCGGAGAACGATCTTAACAACACAATTAGAAATGACGATAGTAAAAAATTTGATATCCATCCTGAGGAAATCATGAAGGAAATAAGAAAGCTGAAAAAACATAAAGGGGCTGGTGAAGATAATATTACTACAGATATTTTAAAGATAGCCGGATGTGACATTGTACCTTATCTTGAAATATTATTTAAATTGAGTCTGGATACTTGCTGCTTACCACAGGACTGGAAAAGTGCAATAGTAGTACCGGTACATAAAGGAGGGGCGAGAAATAGAATTGAGAATTACAGGCCAATCAGTTTGACATCAGTGGTAGGTAAATTAATGGAAAGATTGATATGAAACCACATCAGAAATATATGTGAGGAACGTAAGTGGTTTTCAAGCAGGCAACATGGGTTCAGGCAAGGAATCTCAGTTGGTTGGATATATGCAAGATATTTCAGATGAAATGGACAAGCGAGGCCAAATTGATAGTGTAGCACTAGATCTGTCAAAGGCATTTGACAGAGTAAGCCATGAAATGGTAGTAAATAAGGTAAAAACAATTGGAGTGGATGAGAAAGTGATTTGCTAGGTAGAAGAATTTTTAAAAGGTAGAAAACAGAAAGTTAGGGTAGGAAATGTAGTATCAAAAGAAGTAGAAGTAAAAATTTGTGTGCCACAGGGTAGCATATTGGGGCCATTGCTATTCATTATTCTAATGAATAATTGTGTTGATTGTTTACCATCTGAAATTAGATTGTTTGCAGATGACATAATGCTGTATAAAATAATCAAAACGATAGAGGATTGTAAACAGTTGCAGGGTGATCTGGACAGGATATCTAGTTGGGTTGGTAAACATGGGATGAAGATAAATGCAAAGAATAGTCAGCTTATTAGATACACAAATAAAAAACAAAATGTTAATTATGAATATAAGGTGGGGAAAGAATTGCTTGCTGAAGACTTGAAATGTAAACATCTTGGCATTACTTTTGATAACAAGATTAACTGGGCTGGACACATTGGACAGGTGGTAGGAAAAGGTTTCAAAGTTCTGCACTTGTTGGAGAAAGTGATGAGGGGATGTACGGGAGAAGTAAAGAAATTGGGTTACAAAACTTTGGTCAGACCATTGCTCGAATATGGTAGTGTAGTATGGGACCCTCATTTTACGTATCAAATACAGGAGTTGGAGAGGGTGCAAAGAAGGGCTGCTAGATTTGTTTCTGGAAATTATCGCAGAATGCAATCAGTGACGGATATGATAAAGGAGCTGGAATGGGATTCATTGCAAGATAGGAGGAGGATGAGGAGGATCTTGTGAGTGTACAGATCATATACTGGCGATGAGGCATGGAAAGATATTGCAATAGGTATGAAAAGTAGTGCATGGAAGGGAAAAGTTGACCATGACCACAAGCTGGCACTCGATTTCAGGCACAAGGGTGTGGGAAGATTCTCTTTTTTAGGTAAGGGTGTCAGGGATTGGAATGAGTTACCAAGAGAAATAATGAATAATTTACCGAAAACTTTGAAAGAATTTAAAGATAAAATTTGTAGAGGGCAAATGTAGGTGGGTGCAGGATAGGGGGAAGATGGGTGTGTAGGGAAATTGCCACTGGAGCCTGTGCTCCATTACAATTAAATTAAATTAAATTGATCTTTTTATTTAGCTGAATACGATACTGCCAATAAGGATGCTAGCTTGAATACGGTTGGTTTTAATGTCGTATTTTATTTATATCACGGTGTCGTATGTCGATGTTTGATGGAATAGCGGCCTAAGATAATATAAAAAAATTGTAAGTAAACTACATTGTTCCTGAAAAACAACATGTTGATTTTGCCCAAGTCACATTGTGGTTTATATTTTATTCAACAGAAAAATTCAGGAATGAAGTGACAACTCTATTATGAATCTCATCTACTACTCCACGATGTGAATTATACATAACTTGTTCTCTTCTAAATACCTTTAATGTTGCCTGTTTTTTGTTACTATTTTATCACAATTTATCACTCATAATTAATTAATTTGTTTTGAATACTCAAGAATTCTTTTGATTTTTAATGTGGAACAATATAATAAATTTTGATTCAACTTCAGAGATATATGTTGTATGCAAATACATTAGTATCTGTACTTCTGCTTGGCTAAAAAAATCTGGATTAGTGGCCCAAACAATTCGTCACATACGTTGAAATACTTCAACAAATACAGGCAGCCGATGAAACATAGCCATAATGCATCATTGAGAACTGTCAAGACATAAATTTCAAGGTAGGATGTGGTAGAAGTGAGAATGGTAATGGTAACGTCCACGTAAACACTAAGCAGGGCCAGTAAGTCAGACTGCCATATTTTGACGCAGATACCTGGAATTCGATCAGTTGTTCTCTATGTTTTTCGGATCGTATGTATGAAATTAGAAGATTAATTTTCGCGTATACAGCCGATTGCAGTAGCAAAGGGTTAATTGTCATTTAAGATATGATTATTACAGTTTAATATTAAACATGCCAATTATTTATTTTAAATAAGGAAAAGGGTACTGCTTTTCAGGAGTTGGAAATAGCCCCATATTTCTTTTCAGGACTGGATATGGCCAGTGCCGCGCACATGGCTTTTCTACATCAAAGATCTTCTCTCCGTCCAGTCAGTAGCTCTAATGACTGAACTATGCGATGAGATGGTAAGAACCCCCCCCCCCTTTTTTATAGTGGCAAATTGAAATAAAGGGAACAGACACCAGGCGACAAATTTTTATCTTGCAGTAGATATACTACATATCTGCAAGCCTTATCTATTAGTGGCTATTAATGTCATGTTGCGAGTTCACGCAGATACAATCCGTGCACAAACATGCAATGTCAACGTTCAAATACCCCCAGATCTACGTAACTAGCACGCAAAGCTATGCTGTTCAGTATCCTTCACAAACTGGTGAGTAAACAGTAAGCCAAAAACTCAGCAACATGCTGGGCAATGCAGTAATTACTAACAAGCTGCAAACAATAGGTTTCTTACCAGATTCCAGAATGTGAGGAACTTCCACAGTCCTATTCTCTTCGATTCTTCGGAACTTTTAGGAAAAGGCGGCAGTCTTAATCCACAGTAGACTGCGAATAAAAAATGTATCGCCGCTATAGCGTGGAATACCTTTAGAGCGTCATCACGGAACGGCTTTAAAGCATCCAGCGCTACAAAACCACGCTGCTGCGTGCGCCCGCGAGCCATTGCGGAAACTTAAATGAGTCAAGATGCTTCAGTTTGCAGATAACGCCAGCCGAAGTGGCAGATAAGGCTCTGCCTGCAAGAATCATTAAGTAGTGTACTTTGCACTGCGAATGCCGTATCATAATCTCTGTCTGACGATTACTGCGAAGATGACGATAAGCACTGTTTTATAGTAATATACATGGATTCATCATATTTCTTTTAGCCGCACATTCTGCGATTCTGACAGGGGTTATCTGGTGACAGCTCATTTGTAGCCACGGCTCAAAAGTAGAATAATTTGAAGTCATGCAGATCGTTATCAGCTATTGAAAACACATTATCATATAGCTTTATGTGTATATTACGAACTGTAACGTCTCAGCTAAACTATAGCGACCAACAGTCTGACTATCTTACAAGCCACAGCCCCTACATTCATTTCTATCTCACAACAAGGGTTGCTCTGTCAGTTTTCCAGGGTTATCCGGAATCAATCCAGGCGAATACCAGGCGAATTTCTTCAAAATGCCATAGCAGAATTCCTTCCAGTTTCCTGTTTCCAGTCCTTTCTCGTCTCTAATGACATCGACGTCGACATAGCGTAAAGAAATAAGAAAAGAGAGTTGTTCAGTAAAACTAAAATAAATTGTATGAGTCTGATAAGAATCTTCGAGAGCATATAAATTCCGAAGTATAACTGGTTGGAAATAAGGAATGGAACAGACGTTAGTCTAAGTTTTGTGAAAATTTGATCCTATCATGAGGATTGTTTAGTAATTTAAAAGTGCTCTTAGCTGATAACGTACTGTAACCAACGCAAATTTTAAGAGATTTGGTACCAAAAGAACTGCATGAAGTATAGTCAGTTTGAGATCATAATACACTTATTTTTTGTACAGAAATTACGCCATACGCTGTAAAAATTGGGACGAAATCAGCAAGAAACATCGAGCAACTAAATTAAACGATAGTCTGTCAGCATGCGCAATGACACATCTAATCTAAGATCTAATTTTGTTCACAATTATTTAACCATGATGTATTTGAAGCAGCCGGCCAAACGAGTTCCAAAAATATTTTGGATATCTTTGTTTAATTAGCCCATTTCTTCTGCGTTTTTCACTTATCTTTTAGAGAAGAAAAAGACTATGTTATCTTCTTAAACGTAAACTTGTAGATGATTTTAAACTGCTTCATTAGTAAAGACCAGTGCAAAATATTAATATCGGCTAGGAGCAAATATTAAAAGTAGGATATTTTAAATTAATAAGCGTTCCATGACTCGTGTAACCTGGCAGTAGTTGTTCGGATCCCTATTTCAATACACTAGAACATTTTCTAACAAGGTTTTTATTGAGACGCGATTTGTAAACAACCATCCTGTCAAATTTAGTCAGTCGAATAAATTACAGTTCTCCGTTTATCTCCAAATATCTAATATTTTAATTCTGATTTGTTGAGTTTACCGAACATTGTTTCAACTTAATGCCAATACTCTATTTGCTTGTAACTTTTCCAATAATCTGAATGTTTTGCTGTTATTGCTAGGACAAACGCGTATCAGCGTCCGGTCTTCTATTTCCATTGAACACTAATAAGATTTCTGTAACATCTAATATCCACGAATTTATAGGTAAAAGTGAACTTTACAGTCTCCTGTTACGGTGATGCGTTGGTTACGAGTTCAAAGTCCTTTGCGAAAATTGAAATTTACTCGTAGTTTGCAATAAATATTACAAGTATGTAGCCAAAATGACTAGAAATTCTGCTTCATTTGTCTTAATAGGTTGCCTACTTAATTTTGGCTGCTAATTGAACTGAAGTTGTTTTCAATTTTGAATAGAAAATCGCATTTACGAGGATGTAAAGCGCGGAGAAAGTCGTTTGATATCTACCGCTTTTGTAGCAAAGATGAACGTAGAACAAGAACTACAACATACCATTTCGTAATATCATTAGAAAAGCAAGCAGCTATACGAAAAGATATTAATTTGTTTATTCTATGCCAAGAAGTGGGCCCTTACCAAGTTCCAGAAGGTGAGGTATTTCCATTGTCCTGATCTTTTCGATAGTTCGGAATTCTGCGTCGGAAAAACGGGCAACTGTAAACCGTTGTAGACTGCAAACACAAAATGCAGAGTAGCAATGGAATGGAACGTTGTATAAAATCTAGCAGCGGCTGCACCATGACGTCTCCGAACTCGCCCCATTGCGGAGGAGCGAGCGATCCTTTATTCTAAAAAGCGATGAACCAAAAAATAAAAAAATGGAAGAGATTTATAGACACTGGTGAGCTTGTTGGAAGTAAAACGCTGCACTGTTTTCACATGCTTCAGTCAACACGAGATATTACGTCCACCTCACTGTACGTTAGCGTCTGCTTTTCGAATAGGCTGCACACACCGTGACTCCATAGCATTGTTTAACGTAATCGTTTGTTCTCACGGATCATAATGAGGGGAAGTGGACGACCTTCTATAGATTGTAGGTATGCTGAATTGATTATCGGTACTCAGTGATGTAGTCATGCACAAAGCAGTATTAAAACCAAATGAAACTTCAAGGAAGAACTTTTTTTTATGCCTCGTCGACGGCTTAGGTCATTAGAGGCGGGATTGGACTGGGGACAAGGAACGGGAAGGAATTCGGCCATTGCATTTTTTAAGAAAGCATAGAAAACCCAAATCTGGATGCCCGGACGGGGATTCGAACCCACGTCCTCCCGTTCTTCTGCCTGAAGGTAATGCAGTATACACAATATGTCGCCGTGGAAGTTACAGATAAATCATCAAATTCTATGAATCATGCACTGGCTAAAAAAAATTTTGAGTTAAAATGACTAAGCGAAACAAACTTCTGAAGTGTAAGGCTGTGGTTATACTGCAAGCGAGTTCGCGCGAAGGAGAAGTGGTTACAGTGAAAGCGCATTCGCGCGAACGTAGTCGCCGGAAGAAGTGGTCATGCGATTCAAAGCGGTTTTTAGAAGCTAAGTAAAATTTATCATATCATACTCGACTGGCGAAAATTCAATCTGAAAAGAAGAAGTGGCAATTCTGGGTTAATGAAATATTCTTGAATCACCATTTGAGTGAATATTTTAAACTTTTTGATGAATTAAAGAACCAGCCACTAAAGTTTTATGAATATTATCGTATGACTTATGACACATACTCATATAAATGGAATGAAATAGAGGAAGAAATAAGAAGGTAGTGTAACTTCAGAGAATGTATTTCACCATCTGAAAAACTGACAGTAACTTTAAGGTAAGTAAAATAAATTTAATTTTAATTTTAAATCTGGAAGTTCTTGATGTATGTTGCGACATTGAAACTTGTTTCTTCCTTTTCTGAAATTTCCACCTGCAGGATTTGAGTGTTACCTATTGATTCACTGAAATGTTGGGACTTGGTAGGAGTAGAGAAAGATGATGTGGATGAAGAAAGCTCTTGAGAACTAGATTGTGATGATACTGAAGAGGTTGTAGGTTGAGGAGTATGAAAGATGGTTGGGGTGAAGGGCCTGCAGAAGAAGGAACAATTTCATGCTGTGGTGGTTCTGTCTTATAAGATAACACTTCGTTAACAAGAACTTGTTGTAACTGAAACTGGATCAGCACTTTTCTATCTGGTTTTGCATTTTTCAAATGAGGTAGTAAACCCATCAAAAAGTGATAGTCATAATCTCTCTTTTCCTCTGTTTCCACATTCCTTTCTTTAAAAAATTTCAGCTTCTCTTCTTCCAGTTCTACCATTCTAGCCTGTATATCGTTTGCTTGGCCTTTTATAAGAGCGTCTTTGCTGCTGCTTATTTAATTGTTGATGTGTCATTCTTGACACTGATGATGTGCTCTTCTCTAAAGATAAGTTAGACAGATTGGCAATGTTTGTCGGTTGTGTAACCTCTACTGCATCGTGCTGACACTCTTCACTGAGCTTCTGTTTTTTAGGAAATTCTGTTTCGTCTTGATACTTGCTGTTTTCTTGTGACATTTCTTCTACATTTTCATTTGTCAAAGGTAATGATGGAATATTTCCCGATGCCTCTCTATGTGTCATTTGCTCTGACAAGAAATATAAGCTATTATAGTAAGGCCAAGAAGAACCACTTTTTTCTCCCCCTGCCTCACTAGATTGTTTGTATTTACCTAACTTTTTATGTTCTTTCCGAAAAGTGTCTTTTAGTCCTTTCCATTTTGACTTTACTACTTCACCTCAAAATAAAGAAAGAACTATGATAGCTAGATCATATTGTATTAAAAATATTGTGCAGCATTTATGCAGTGACGAATCCACGGATTGTCCTAGCATGGGCAGAAACTTTTAAACTGCCGCCCCGTAAAAACATGAGTCTGCCGCAATGGACAGTAGAGCTAAGGGAACGTCCATAAACCACGTAGCTCATTTTGTCCTCTTTTGAACCATCCTTCCCCCCCACCCCCTCACGTAGCCTTACGAGGCTCCCCTCCCCCCCCCCCCCCGCCCACGTAGCATGTAGCGTATTTTCCCTATTGATTCCAGATGATATTTTGTACTGTTTTCTCTTGTTAAACTATCGTAATTTACATACGGGCATAAAATTAAATGACGGAAATATATATTTACATGCTTTTGAGTGTTTTGTACCTCATTTTAACTGTGACATGACCATAGTATGAATGAAAAGCTACATGGCCTAGCTCGGACCTCTCCCCTTCCCCCACGTAGCTTTCAGCCAACCCCTCCCCCTCATAGATCGAGCTACTTGGTTTATGGACGGTCCCTAAAAGAGTTTGCCGACACATGAATTTGCCATTTGTCACCCCCTTAAGTTGCCGCGCCGGTTTGCCACCTTCCCCCAACCCTCCTGGATTCGGCACTGCATTGATATATTAATTCTAATTAAATTTTTGAATTTGTTTCAGATTTCTCTCAACTGGGCTGGGATTTCGTTCCCTAGCCTATTCATTTCGAATGTCACATGGTACGATAAGAAAAGTCGTAAATGAAACATGTACGGCTATATGGGAGAAATTAAATCTACAACACTTGCCACAGCCTACAAAGGAATCGCTATTGAGAAACTCCATACAATTTTTTGATCAGTGGCATTTCCCAAACTGTGTCGACTGTATCGATGGTAAACATATCCTTATTAAATGTCCAAAAGAATCAGGAACCATGTTTTATAATTATAAACAATACTTTTCAATAGTACTGCAGACAGTAGCTGATGCAAATTATAAATTTATTTGCATATATGTTGGTGGATACGGGAAACAAAGTGATGGCGGAACCTCTGCATCTTCAACTTTTTATCAACAGCTAGAAAGTGGAACATTGCTACCAGATGATAAACCACTTCCTAATTCTGATGTAGTTCTTCCGCACGTCTTGCTAGGTGATGATGCATATCCCTTAAAACCATATCTGATGAAACCATTTTCGAAACGAAACCTATCACGCGAGGAAGAAATATTTAATTACAGACTATCACGTTGTCGGAGAACAGTAGAATGCTCCTTTGGAATTATGACAGAGACTACTGAACAAACCAATAGAATGCCATCCTGATAAGGTTGATTTAATAGTGAAATGCATTTGTTTATCCTATTATATAAAACGCTAACGTGGCGTCTGCATGCGTCGTCTATAGCTGCTACACGTATTGGCTACAGAACGGTCACTCGCCAATCAACAGTCACCATATTGCATTCCTTCCTTCATGTTGCATTTTGTTTATTTACTACAGTTAGATGCAGAAACTCGTGTAAGGAGAATGGTGTTCGATGTTTATGTTATATTATTTGTATCAGTTATACGCCAAAATTCATGCAAGGAGAAGGGATTCAATATTTACGCTATTTTATCTGTGTCAGTTATAAGCCCTAGGTTAAACCATAACCTAAGATTTTTTCGGCAGACGGTAAGAAACTGTGAAGTGTATTTAAAACTCGTAGAAACGTAATGATTTATTGGTCAAATAAATAACAGTTATCCGTTTTCGAAATTATAGTCTACGTGATCTTAAGTAAAATGCATTTATTTATGCAAAATCCTAATCAAATACTCTGATAATCTAACCAGAGTAACGTATTCATATAACAAAAGATATCATTAAAAATTCGTTTCTCCTTATAAGCTTTTCCAGAATAAATTCTTACTACCATTATATACGATACCATTAGTTTTTGATACATGTGTTAACTATTAAATGTGATTTAATATAAACTTTTAATTAGATTTAAACTGTCAAGGATATGACTATTTATTTACAGTATAAGCGATATGACACTCGGAATACAACAACGATATTATTGCCGCAAAATAGCAGTGAGAAGAGATATTAGAAATACGGAGAGCAGGGAAAAAAATTAATGCGAGGCAATTATGTGTCACAAAGTTACAAATAGTACGTTCGATTAAATTTACATATTGCTTTTTATTTATCTACGACAACCAGATGCAAAAATTCATGTAAGGAGAAGGATATTGTAGGTGTACGTTATATTACCTGTATCAATAATAAGTACTAGGTTAAAACACAATCTACTTTTTTTTGGCCAGAGATAAGAAACGATGAAGTTTATTAAAAACTCAGAGGAAGTTTACACGAAATGTACGAATCACGAAATATATCATTCAGATAAATGGAAGTTATCCGTTTTTGATATTATACTTCCCGTCATTTAAAGTAAAATAATGTAAATAAATCGGTATTACTGGAGATTGCGATTCTGCCAGGAATTGCTGTGGTAAAATGCAAGAATCCTCTAGAAATATTTTCCATAGTACATTTAACTGTATTATGCCCGTCCAGGATATATTACAACCTAATTTCTGCTTGAAAATAATGGTAGTCTACAGCCTGTATTACAACGGAATTACTGCTTAAAAACAATATGTCTTGCGATTGACTACTGCATTTGAGAGTAGTAGAAGTTATGATTTTCGAAAGCAATATTAATGGAGGGTTGTGTGCCTGGACTAGGAATAAAACTGATATTACATGGATAGCAAAGTTTCTGGATTCCTAATTTATTTTTCATTTTATTGGTTCTATACATCCGCCATCATTAATTCAGTAAAAGTTACTACTGTATTGCTATGTAGAACATTATCAAATCAAGGCCACTAGCATTATCTAATAACAATCCCGTATAATTAACCAACTGCAAAATAATAATAATAAAATGAACTGCCAGAATATGGCGTTCAAAGAGTCATTTTATGACGGGCTAGAAGCTAGTTGCATAATATTCTTATAGACAGAGAGGGTATCTGCAGATCAAATGTATTACAATCTGAGCTGTCAAATTTTCAGAGGAAAAGTAATTCCAAAACGCGGGTGACTAATAGGTCTACCAATATGCCATATGATGTACGAGAAACTCTTAAAGTGTATTTTAATAGTGATGTTGGTGCCATACCACCATGGGCGCCGGGATGGGGGTGCAAGGGGGTGCACTTGCACCCCCCTGCTATGAAAGAAAATACATTGATAAAGATTAAGAAACAAAAAATTTATTATTAAATTCACTGTTTGAATAATAACTTAAGGTGTCTAGGTTGTTATCTAGATTTGTTTAACACCTTGTCAATAAAGTCAGTATCCTTGGTTAATAAGTAATAAGTGTTATATGTAATGTTTATATATAAAAAAAACAACCAGATGCACCTCCCTTAAAGTAATCCTGTTGGCGCCCATGCATACCACAACAGTATAATATTTAATGTGAGTTGTATTAATACTTTACTTATGCATTTAGATAATGTACTGCATGTAACACTAAAAAGAAGTTTACATTAAAATCGTTAACTTACTGCCAACATTTCCCATAAATTCCTTGATTTATCACGGTTATGATATCCTTTATGATTCTGATCCCACAATATTCTTCTTTCAAACACCAAACATATAATTTTTTCACAATCCATAATAATACGTAAAACAACTGAAATAACCAAAGGATGGATTCACGCGAAATAAAACCTTTTCCAACTATACGGAATCTACAGCACTTGCCTCAGCCTACAATGGAATCGCTCCATTCGCGCGAAAAAACAAACCCGTTTGAACTTCTAGCGACAACAAGCGATTCGCTCGACCAGTTCGCTTTTACTGTAACCGCCTGCCTTTGTATGTGTTTGTTTATAATAGCGATTTCGTGCGAAATCGCGCTATTTCGCGCGAAGGATTGTTCGCGCGAATTCGCTTGCAGTGTATAGTCAATCAAGTCACTCACAATAGATAATTATTTCAATTAGGGCAAATGTAGGTGGGTGCAGGAAAGGGGGAAAGATGGGTGTGTAGGTAAATTGCCACCGGACAGTGAGCTCCATTAGAATTTAATTAAATATTATTATTATTATAAAATTTATTGTAATTTATCTACCGCTGACTGTCTAATTGCTTGAAACATTAACTCTTCCGTAGTTGTCCAATTTATAAAAATCTGTACTTATTATTTCATCAATAATTTATTTAAAACAGAATGTAGCATTCTCAATGTCAGTACTTTGTTAATTAATATCTGCAGTTGTGTAAAACGAAATGACATCTATTAAATGAATCAATATTTAGAACAAGACAAAATGAAACAACACCTCTCTGTACAATACGAAAGCAGACCTGTAAAATCAATTGTAGAAGCTGGATCGCGTGGCCTCGACATAGCTCAGCCAATTAGCGCCAAGCTGACCTCCAGCGGCGCGCTAGGCCGCGAGGTGAAAACAAAATACTTTGTTCTGGCATCGACATCGAGGTGAACAGCGAGCAGCGACGGCGACCGCGACCGCCTCGGCGTGCGCTGGCTCGTTACTAACAATGCTTTTGTTTCACGTAGATGAAACATCTACCGCCACCGCGGCCGCGACCTTCAGCGCGAGCTGCTCGGCATGTTGGTTACACTGCAAGCGAATTCGCGCGAACAATCCTTCGCGCGAAATAGCGCGATTTCGCGCTATTTCGCGCGAAGGAGAAGTGGTTAGGCTGGCCGTCCAGTGGACGCGAATTTGCGCGAAAAATCTTCGCGCGAATGCACGCGAATACGCGCGAAGAGATCGCTCCAATCCAAACAAAGGTAATTTAATGTGACTCCGTCCACTGCGAGCGCCTGAATCGCGCGAACTTACGCGTGGGCGACGAGATCCAAATTTTTTTGGATTTGTTCGCGCGAACACAGAGTTCGCGCGACAGATATAGACAAACTGGTTGCTCTTGTTCTAGAAAGAGACCATTAGTCAGATCAAAAATTATCTTATACTACCAAAGAAATGTCCAAATGAAGACGTGAGAAGAAATTGGAACAGAAATGAATTCACCAGGTAATTAATTATATTACTTATTCATTTATATAAACAAAATGCAATGTTCAATATCTATTATTTTCACACATTATAGGCTTTGTTTTTTGCTTGCTGTCATCAGTATCTCTACTGGTTTGGTGTGATGGGTATTAGATGGTTAAATAGAAACTTCCTTGCAACAATTACGGAAACAATACAAATCGCACAAAAACAAAAATTACTGGAAATCGTCAGTAAACGTTTTAAGTGAAAATATAAAGAAGCATTCAGCAGCATATTAATATTTACAAAATAAAACGCTTTCAAACATTCAAAATCTAACTCATAACATCATAGGTCACATAATATTCTTAATTGCATTCCTTTAACCAATATTCCTTGCACTGTACTGCTTTTAATACAACAGTCATTCAGTTCATTTAAAACACTTTCATCCATTCACAATGTATTTAAATTTACTATTTTTATATGTTTTTCATTTCTTTACTTTACACTGGTTTTTACTGAGTGTTTCGTTGAAGAGAAGCCGATCTAGGACGTATACTTGGATATTTACATTTATTCTTTCTCCATTAAAAAACTAAACAAGTAAGTACTAAGGAGTTTTTGTTCTTATTTCTTTTGTTATAGTCGCTGACATTAAGAAGAAATGGAAAAGGTTGAGGGATACATTTAGAGTTAAGAAAATATTTGGGGAAAAATCCGGAAAAGGCGAAGTCTCAAAACAGTGGCCCTATTTCAATCAAATGGAAAACTCCTTTCTTTTGGCAAAAATATTACTCATCCATCCCTTTCCCCTTTCTGCAGTTCTTCTTGCTATAATTGTTGATTCCAATGCGTATAATTCCAACAATTGAGAGAAAGGCATTGCTACTGTTCTTTCTGGCACAAACAACAACAGAGAACTGGCGACAGAATCGCGCGAATCTGCTTTCAGTGGACGGGGTGTCTTCGCGCCAACACTGTTCGCGCGAATACGCTTGTATTCGCGCGAACATTTTTCGCGCGAGTACGCGTCCACTGGACGGCCAGCCTTAGCGCTACAAGGAAGAAACTGCTCCCGGCGAGCGAGCGCTCAGTTTCCGGCATTGTTCGACCGTCGGCCGCGGACTATTTCATAATAATTACGCTTCATAAACTTCAGAAACTTGTGTGCTAAGCATTTAAATGTGACGTAATTCATTAGCTTACCTTATAAAAGATGCTGGAAGTGTTGACCCTCTTGTGTAATGCACATTTCACATCTTTTGAACATATTTCGAGACACACGCTGCCCTAACTGACTTAATGATTTTTTGGGTGACTGTTCTAGTCGAAAAGCGATATCGTCAATTTTCTCCTCTGTGAGAATATGGTTGACCGACAGTTTCTTTTTGTTAAAAAATGAACCCGTTTCTCTTACTTTTTTAACCAGACGCAGAATTGTTGATTTAGCTGGCAGTAAAGCGCCAGGAAATTCGCGACGAAATTTACTGCGACACTTTTTAAACGACTTCTTCTTCACATATGTATCGTAGAGAAATATTCTTTGTTGCAAACTGTAACGTACCATAATTTTACTCACACTCAAACACGGTACAGATTAATAAGAGTATGAATCCCCAAACCAGCCAAACCGCAAAGAAACGTTTATTCACAACACTGATTAATAAGAGACTGAAGTCACAAACTATCTACAATGCAAAGAAACCGTTCTTAACAATGTAAGGGTCACTGCACTGCACTGTTGGGGCAGCGGAGGTGTTAAACAGTGCGGTGATTCACGGTGCCGTGTGGCGGAAACTGCTGGCTGGACTGACCGAGCAAGTTGCCGACGGCAACAGACTGGGAGGGTAGCGTTTTCCGGCGAACGCCCTGTATAAACAAAATGCAATGTTAAAATATCTATTATTTTCACACATCATAGGCTTTATTTTTTGCTTGCTGTCATCAGTATCTCTACTGGTTTGATGTGATGGGTATTAGATGATTAAATAGAAACTTCCTGGCAACAATTACGGAAACAATACAAATCACACAAAAACAAAAATTACTGGAAATCGTCTGTAAACGTTTTAAGTGAAAACATAAACAAGCATTCAGCAGTATATTTACAAAATAAAACGCTTTCAAACATTCAGATTCTTAGTCATAACATCATAGGTCGTATAATATTCTTAATTGCATTCCTTTAACCAATATTCCTTGCACTGTACTGCTTTTAATACAACAGTCATTCAGTTCATTTAAAACACTTTCATACATTAAAACACACAACATTGATGGAATAATCGTATAGATTTACAATCGATAATTTTGTTTTTCTCTTTATAACTCTATTTTAATAGAAAGTTAAATAGTTAACGACGACGATAAGTAAACTGAAACATGAGTTTTTTTAATTAATAAAAATGAAGTTTCAGCTTTTGATAACACGTGTCTTATTACAGTTGTGTACATATATTTCTCTCAATGTATTAAAATTTACTATTTTTATATTTTTTTAAAATGATTTTCATCTCTTTATTTTACACTGATCTTTACTGAGTGTTTCGCCGAAGAGAAGATGTGAGCCTCAAAATTTAGCCGTCCTAGGACGTATATTATTCTTTCTCCATTAAAAAAACTAAACAAGTATGTACTAAGGAGTTTTTGTTCTTATTTCTTTTGTTATAGTCGCTGACATTAAGAAGAAATGGAAAGGGTTGAGGGATACTTTTAGAAGAGAATTAAAAAAATATCTGGAAGAAAAATCCGGAAAAGGCGGTCTCAAAACAGCGGCCCTAATTCAACCAAATGGAAAACTCCTTTCTTTTGGCAAAAATATTACTCTTCCATTCCTCTCCTCTTTCTGCAGTTCTTCTTTTTGCTAGAATTGTTGATTCCAATGCGTATAATTCCAGCAATTTAGAGAAAGGCATTGTTACTGTTCTTTCTGGCACAAACAACAACAGAGAACTGGCGACAGGATCGCGCGAATCTGCTTTCAGTGGACGGGGTGTCTTCGCGCCAACATGGTTCGCGCGAATACGCTTGTATTCGCGCGAACATTTTTCGCGCGAATATACGCGAATACGCGCGGAGAGATCGCTCCAATCCAAACAAAGGTAATTTAATGTGACTCTGTCCACTGCGAGCGCCTGAATAGCGCGAACTTACGCGATGGCGATGAGATCCAAAAATATATTTGGATTTGTTCGCTCGAACACACAGTTCGCGCGACGGATATAGACAAACTGCTTGCTCTTGTTCTAGAACGAGCCCATTAGTGGGTTCAAAAATTATCTTATACCACCAAAGAAATGTCCAAATGAATATGTGAGAAGAAATTGGAAGAGAAATGAATTCACCAGGTAATTAATTCTATTACTTATTCATTTATATAAACAAAATGCAATGTTAAATATTTATTATTTTCACACAGTATAGGCTTTATGTTTTGCTTACTGTCATCAGTATCTCTACTGGTTTCATGTGATGGGTATTAGATGATTAAATAGAAATTCCTGGCAACAATTACGGAAACAATACAAATCGCACAAAAACAAAAATTACTGGAAATCGTCAGTAAACGTTTTAAGTGAAAATATAAACAAGCATTCAGCAGCATATTTATATTAAAAAAAACGCTTTCAAACATTCAAAATCTTACTCATAACATCATAGGTCGCATAATATTCTTAATTGCATTCCTTTAACCAATATTCCTTACACTGTACTGCTTTTAATACAACAGTCATTCAGTTCATTCAAAACACTTTCATACATTAAAACACAACATTTATGGACTAATCATATAGATTTAGAGTCGATAATTTTGTTTTTCTCTTAAACAAAAAATTCAATTAATTACTCGGATCGTAATTAGTGATGAATAACCTTTGGTACGTAACAGCACGTATAGTATTTGTATATTAACTTTATGTTTGTTATCGTTTCTGATAAAATTACTCAACATAATGCATAATATTCTGAAACAAACCACCGTCAATTTATAACGATTATTTGTGGCGCAGTTCAATTCATCTATTTTAGCTTTGAGACGGTTGTTTGAGCCGCCCCATTGAGTTACTTTTTTGTGTCCAATTTTCAAATAATTATTTTTCTCTTCAGATGAAATTATTTTCTAGTTTATAACTATATTTTAATAGAAAGTTAAATAGTTAACGACGACGATAATTAAACTGAAACATGAGATTTTTTTAATTAATAAGAATCAAGTTTTAGCTTTTGATAACAGGTGTCTTATTATATTTGTATACATATATTTCTCTCAATGTATTAAAATTTACTATTTTTATATTTTTTAAATGTATTTCATCTCTTTATTTTACACTGGCTTTTACTGAGTGTTTCGCCGAAGAGAAGATGTAAGACTAGAAATTTAGTCGATCTATCTAGGACGTATACTTGGGAATTAACATTTATTCTTTCTCCATTAAAAAAACTAAACAAGTATGTAATAAGGAGTTTTTGTTCTTATTTCTTTTGTTATAGTCGCTGACATTAAGAAGAAATGGAAAGGGTTGAGGGATACCTTTAGAAGAGAGTTAAAAAAAATATTTGTCAGAAAAATCCGGAAAAGGCGGTCTCAAAACAGCGGCCCTAATTCAACCAAATGGAAAACTCATTTCTTTTGGCAAAAAAATTACTCTTCCATTTCTCTCCTCTTTCCGCTGTTCTTCTTTTTGCTAGAATTGTTGATTCCAATGCGTATAATTCCGGCAATTGAGAGAAAGGCATTATTACTGTTTTTTCTGGCACAAACAACAGAGAACTGGCGACAGAATAGCGCGAATCTGCTTTCAGTGGACGGGGTGTCTTCGCGCCAACATGGTTCGCGCGAATACAAGCGAACATTTTTCGCGCGAATACGCGCCCACTGGACGGCCAGCCTAACCACAGCCTAATGGAAATTACAACAATAGACCAACTATCGGAATTTGAACAGATGCAGTATAAGAAGTATTGAAATTCTGTTATTTGAAAACTGCTGGTTTTCGGAACGAAACATTGGGAATTCTAAAAAACCGCCTTCTAAAGGAGAAACGTTCTGGTATCAAAAAGTGATCTATGAGTCACAAAACAACTTTATAAAACTGTATGTATCAACCAAAGTACTTTTGCCCACTGAAGAAGCTGGAGGGAACAAAAGTAGAAAGTTTGAAAGATGATGACACAGAACAATTTATAGAATCAACTGGAAAGACAGAATGAATCTTTTATGATAGATCCTGTAATAAGAAGTCCGATGAAGCTAATATTTTGGATTAATGATTTTTAATAAAATCATTAAATTACAAGGAACATATTAAATTACTTTAAGAAGGTGATTAATCATGTTTTTGGTGGAAAAAGTAAAGATCCAAAGATTAGAAGGACTGAATCAAAGCAACTGAAAGACAGAGTCAACCTTCATATAGTTTCGAAATCATGTACATTAGTTATCCCTAGTATTTAATAACAAATTTCACGATAAGTAACAGATTATCGAAATTTTAGTCGTTGTATCAAATAGGAAAAATTGTAAAGATATTTTTTCACCGTTTTTGGCAATAATTTCTCTATTTGTATGAGCTACCATTTCCGGACTAAGAATAATAATGACAGCTATTCGAAAAGACCGTTTGTTCTGTTGCAGGTCGCAAGTATTTGAGTCGTATCGCATTTCATTTCCATTGTTTGGGTGAAAATCTTTTAGATGTGTCAGGCGACCTGGTCTCAGTCCATCACTGGTTTCAACTAGAAACGTGAGGTTGGTGGTTGCAAACTAACCCTTTAAAGGCATCGTGTTTACTAGAGTCATTGAGGAATATTCGCCGTAGAAATCGAGAATAAGCATTCCACTGTTAATCACTGTCGGGGCGGAAATTTTATCCTCGGTGATGTGAATTTTCCCGGTACTACGTCGAAAGAGACAGTACTGGTTAATTTCTGAGTGGAAAAAATGCTTGTTTTAGAAGCTAACGAACATTTAGAACTTCTTTTCCTGTCACAAGTCTCTCGACTGGTTTAATGCCATCCTCCGTTTTTTTTAGCTTAATTGTTCCTACCTTAATCTCAGCATACCAATTGCAACCTACAACCTCAGATATATGCTTCATATATTCTCATCTTTGTCTTTCTTAACAGTTCTTTCCACCAACAAATTAACCAACCCCACTTGTCGAAAAGTGTGACTCCGTTTTCTACGAGACTTTTCCCACAAACTTGTTTCCTCTCCCACCAATTCCAAAGCACTTCTTACTTTATTAGTCCTCTTAATATTTAACGTAATTCTACTGGTATTTGTAAGTCCACGTTTCGCTTTCAAAATTTGTGCTCAGGACATACATTGTATACGTGACCTGAAAGTATGTTTGTTCCACGTCTTTGTAAAAATCTCATTGATGTGACTTGAAAGTATATGTATCTTACATCCTTTATATATTTCTCATTGCACTAGAGAACCTCTTTTACGGTGCTTCCATAAATCATCAACACTGCTCTTAATTAATCATTATTAAAAAGGACGCCAGTCTCTGGACGACGGAACTGTCTGATGGGTCAGTGACAAGCTGTCTGGCTAGAGATTAAAATGTCCACAGTTAGAATGCCCATCTCGGCAGGTCCTTCATCTCCGATAAAACTCCCTTTACGTATGTTAATTCTCCATTGATCGGAGAGTGAATCGACGTCGATACATCGTGCGGTGCACTGTCTCATTTCTGATGCCCTCTGTTTTATTTGGTGCCGTGATCCACATGATCATTACTGTATTAATATTACGTTTGATAGGAACTATGTCGTTACACTGGACAGCAGTCAGTCGCGAGAAGAAAGATCGTACATAATTTATAACAAGAGCAATCCTATTTGCACCTCGAGCGATTGCCAAAAAAGAAACTGTATGAAATCAGATATAATCAAAAGTGGACGGCTAAGATCCTTCAAAATGAAAAGTCGAAACGTTATCTCTCACCCACCCTGTCGACAACAGATAATAAGTCAGATCTAACGACAGCTTTGATGGTGATTACTAGATTTTAGGGATAAGCTTCGATGTTCATTTGATAATCTAAGCTTTAGGCTGTCATTCTACAACCATAGTCAGAGATACTGTAGAATGGCAGTCGAAAGCTTAGACTATCAAATGAAAAACGCGGCATATCCCGAAAAGCTAGTAATCATTAACAAAACGACCGTGAAAGCCTGAGAAATCAGTCTTGATAGTGATTGGTCTAACGCTTGAATACGTTAAGTGTAGCAGTTCTGTTGGTGTTTTTTTAACCGTTTCCCGTAGCGCCTGCACCGAGATTTACACTCACACTGATGAACTTCATACATGATAGAACACATACCACTCATTCATCTCTATCATTTGCACACATTTGATAAATTACAAACTGAAAAAAATGTATGGATAACTTTAATGGTGCGTTTATTTAATGCTGTTTTTGTTCTGTGTTTAGAGCTGAAAGTAATAAAATGGCGAAACCATGAACTTCCCATTCAGACCTACTCTTCATAAAGGCCCCCAGGTTAAAGGTCCCCATCCAACAAACGGATCATCGTTATTAACAGCGCCTTGTGTGCTCACTCCATACGCAGTGCGTAAAGATTTAGGATTTGACCGAGCCTATGGTACACAATCTGGTGGTTAAGAGCAGTGCAAGAAAAAAAATAGTGACTGATAACAGAATAAGGTCAGAAACCATATCACAGGGCAAACATGATTTCCAGGCGCCAAATGAACCACTATAAAAAATAATTTCAGATAACAAGTTCCGGCTGGCCCAGTAGCTCTGTCGCTGGTAAAGAAAACAGTTTATGTAACTCCAGTGCAGCGCATTCGTTTGTCAGTGACAAATATAATAATCAGAAATGTAGCACTTTAACTCCGCGCAGGTTTAACTGAGCGCCCGCTGTATAAAGTAATGTCCCATTTTTTCTAAAGAAACGGCAGCTTTGAAATTTAACATTTCAGCGTATGACTACGCACGCGAATAAATAATATGAACTACAAATAATCGTTTAGTGCAGAATGTGGAGTTTTATTTTTCTTTCAACGCTTTTAACTGTGTGCAAATTGTACTGAAATAATCGTGAAAGTTGTCTACTAAGAAACTGAGTGGCCTTGTGGCTCAGTGATAGCTGGAGGCTAGAGTAGTGACTCCGCATACCGCGGGTCACCGGTTCGAGTCCGGCAGAGAGCATGGTTGGTTTCAATTTTTTTTTTTTTAACTGCTTTACGTCTCTTTTTAACATCGAGGTCTTTAGAGACGGGAAAGGATGGGGGGCAAGGATGGGGGCAAGGAATGGGAAGGAATTCGGCCATGGCCTTTTGAAGGAAGCATCCCGGCATTTGCCTGGAGTGATTTGGGGAAGCCATGGAAAACCCAAATCTGGATGCCCGGACGGGGATTCGAACCGCCGTCCTCCCGAATGCGAGGCGAGAACGCTAAGTTGTTTTCAATTAAGTATTGTGTCCCCAACGGGGAGTAAAATGATTATGACAATAAAATAGCACGTACACATTCGAGGAAATAAAAAAACACACTCGCAGATGGCTGTATGGTTGAGATAGCCAAATAAAAGAAAAAGTCGTTAAGACGTCTGACTGGAGATCGAAAGCTCCCCGATTCGTATCCCCGTCTGGGCGGGTATTGTTAACAGCTTGCTATGTAATGTGAATTATGCTAGAATGCTTCCCTGTTTCGGATTCCGCGTTAAACTGTAGGCCCCCTGTACCCGGTAGGTGAGGTGGCTACGATAGGGGGCGGAATGTGCAGCCAAAAAGAAACCTGTCACCAGGTCTTTACGACCACATAAACTTTTATGTACTTACTTACTTTACTTATGTAATCATATAATTTTAGATTCCGATTCACTCTGTCTTCCTAGTTCTTGCATGTCTTGTATTATTCTTTGTTAAATAAAAATCTATAAAATTTAATTTCTACATACACTAATGAAGAACTGGAAAGCTTTTATGGTGCATCACTTAACTAACTCATTTGGTTGCGAAAATTTGACAAGTAATTCAATTAAGAGGCGAAAAATTTTATTGAAATTATTAATTGTAATTATAATCCGTAACGCATCTGCCTAGGGCAGGTCTCAAACTCCCATGAGAGTCGTACTAAGTCATATGATACAGGGGTAGGGTGGCAGTTCCTTCCCTCCGTGTGTGTAGAGGTTTGTGTACCTAGGCGACCATGGTTCGTTCCGTTGGCTGCGGCATCGTTATGGTATCTTGCGCCTGACACGGGGTTAGCTGATTCGAGCCCTATTCTCGGAAGAAATTTTCATCCGTACTTGGTCGGCAAGGTAGGAGAAGTGGTGGTGTACAATTCCTAATCACCAAATTCTGCACCAATGTCCTGTATTACATGCCACAACTCTCTGCAGTGTGTATGGAGTGAGGGCAACGACATTGTTGTTGGTGATTCGTCCGTCGGATAGGTACCTAAAGATTGGCGATCCCTGGACTGTTTCGGAAGAGTATACATGAATTATCCGAAGCTACCATAGCGAAAGCAGAAATTTCGAATAATATATTTAAAAAAGCTTTCACAACAGAAAACTTAGAGGAGATCCCAATATTAAACAATCGTACCAACAAAATTATTAAATATCTCGTTCTTGACGTCGACGGAATAACAAAACTCCATAGGAATGTAAAAACCAATAACGCTCCCGGACCAGACGGTATTTCTTCCAGATTTTACTCCAGGCGCGTAAAAGAAATTGCGCCGTATTTGATGAAATTATATATCGGCTCCTTGAGTCAAGGAAACATACCAGCTGAATGGGAAGTCCGCTGTTTGAAACTGGGAATGTTAATGATCATAAAATTATAGGCCATCTCGTTAACCTCAATATTTTGCAGAATTTTAGAACATTACTCAGCGAGAAAACTTAGAATCCGTCAGGAGTAGTTCTCGATAAACCCCTCCGGCCATCCTGATGTGGGCTTTCCATAGTTTTCCCAGAGCGCACAAAGCACTACACGAATGCCGGGATGGATCCTCAAAATAGCCCATGGACGCCTCCTACCATATTCCGTATATCCCTTCCAAACGATTGCAGATTCGGATAGGTACAATGCACCCTCCGCCGCTCACTTTTAGTGATTCGCGGAGTAATAATAATAATGGGCCGGAACCTTGTTTCACTGTATCCCATCTTTCATTAATTCAATACGCAAACAAAATATTACACTGAATATACACAACTTACAGTCATCTACACAAAACTGTAAAGCGTACATACAGTTCCATCACTGGGAAAGGCAAGGGGTAACCAACTCAGTTAAATTTCCCAAGAAAGATGCCACGGAGCGATAAAACCATCCTGGGCTGCCACGAAGCCTGGATCACTGGGTAATGGAGGTAATTATCAGATGGCCATGCTTCAGCTCTAGCTTGTTGTTCATGTTGCGCTTTACAATGAAACAAGTGTGCCGGCCCTTCAGGAATTCTGTTTCGAAATACGCCATGGAGACTGCCAAGTAAGCCACCCCTATTCGACAGTCTAATCACTAATTGGTTCAACTTACTGATTATTCTGCTTTCCTAATTCATCCGTAATTCCATAGTTCGCAGCACCAGGTTGAACACAGACGGCAGACCCCTCCAGCCAGCAAGACTAGAAGAACTTCCTTATCAGGATCTGAACTCACGGCACACTCGGAAATGAAAACAGAACAGTCATGAAAATAGTACATGTTGCGTTTACATAATACGAAGTTCGGACGAATACTTTACTATGTTCACAAGCTTTTCGTCAGTCTTTCAAGTATTATCATCGGTACTAACAACAGACTAGGCTTGGTTATTGTGTCGTGCACTCCCGGCCTCCAACCACTCCCGCCAAACCAACAACGACCAGAGATGTTAATAGTAAATCGAGGTTATGCCCGTTATTTTATAACAATTTTATTTAGCTAATCAATTGCGAAGAAATTATCATTGTCAGAACACTGAAAGAAAAGAAGGTATTTCGTTTAAATCAACATATTATTTATTAGTTGCTTTTTGTTTATTTATATTCGTTCGATGTTTTCGTTATATTCTCTGATCTCTGTTACAGTAAGATAAGAAATAGGCGATCGCGCGAGTGTATTAATGCACGGGCTATGGAAGACTTCATTCGTCGTTACAATAGAGGGAAGAAGTTACTTAAGGTTTTTTTTTTAAATTACTTCATTTTATTGAAAGTAGTTTCATATTTACCGTGATTTGTGCAGTCTAGAATACAGTTAAAACTAATATTACACGGCATAACGTAAGTTGTTAAGATTTATTTTAACTTCCTTTGCCGCATTACCGAGGCCATTAATTCAGCCGCATGTAAACAGTGCTAACTGTGTCAGTCATACAAACATTGTAATATCGATCTGAATCATGAGTAACAAAGAAGAAAGATGAAGGGTTTTTGGTTAAGTTTATGTCGCGATGCATGATGTCACTAACGTGTGATACAGGGAATTTATTAATTAGCGTGGACTGAAGCTTGGATTTTTTAGCGGCAATATTAGCGCAGTTTGTGGATAGGCTGAAATGCAGCATGGGCCAGAATGCTGCACATAAGGCACGAGAAATTTCATTGAGCGTGATTTTAAAACAATTCTATTTAATTAACCGACTACGAAGAAATGACTTGCCAGAAAATTCCGTTCAACACGTCATTTCTGACGGTTTTTGAGGCTACTCTAAAATAGTGAGGGGTATAAATATTTTCGGCAGCTTAAATCTTCATCGGCTGAAGCTTCCCCAATAATAGATACAATAATTTCTCAAAATTAAACAATAAATGTTTGTTTAATTTATATGTTTAGAAGCTGCTTATTATTTCATTCTCTCCTAACAACATTTGTGTAAAGTACGGCACTAATTAATTCAATAGTGAATTGCGCGAGCAATAGTCTTCTAGATAATTTGGTAAATATGTCATAAATTAATTTCGCGATTCAGAAACTATGTTCTGCTCAGATAAAAGCCATCAGAAACAGAAACTTGGTGGAAATCATACTCGTTTGATAACAAAAATTGTGATACGGTTTTTATTATAAAGCTACATGGTTTTCAGATAAGCCTTATTTTTAGTAGCACAATTTTCAACTTAGTAATGATTGTTGCTTTAAAAAATAAGCGGTAGATTATTCTTTGTAGATACATGGAGACAAATATGCATTGTCCCCTATTCCAAGATAGTGGAGCAAACTTTTACATGCTAAGACAGAACACATCGTTTATAGTAACTGATCAGCCAGCCTTTAATCCTACAATTCTGAATATTATTGTTGCAAGTTAAGCAACAGTATATAGAAGAGATTTCAAAACTAATATGGAAATAGTTGCTTACTGTACACTGAACATGAATAAAAGCAAACATTCGTTCTGAATAAGAACTGTTTCCAAATCATCCTAACAGTCTGCCAAATGAAGGACTCCGAAAATTTTTGTAAGCAGCAGACTACTGGTAAACAAAAGTGAATCATCAAAAAACTCCACCGTATTGATAAGAAAGAAGTTGATGAATATGTTTAATAAATACGGGGCATTGAACTTTTACGCTCAGGCTGTTATGTTTTATCCATTTATTGTGATTCTTCAATTTACTAATATTCCGCAGGTCTTATAAAGATTTAGAAGTTACTTTAAAAGTATCTGGAAGTTTTATTTATAGTACTTCTAGATTTAAAGAACAATTACCAAAGTTGTTTGCAAAGAACAGTGCTTTCACTTACAAACACCGACATGTTCTTCAGAAGGAGTTTCAGAGCTTCTTTTCTACAAGAAATAAGACAGTTCAACAATTCGACGAATTACTTCGACAGTAACGACACCTCCAAAAGCCGTACTTCAAACCATCATAAAGTCATTCACAGAACGATTTCAGGGCTTCCAAGATATGGAAAAATGCGGTATTTAAATTATTATTAATCTTAACTCAAGGAAGTAAAGAAGGAATGTCAACAAATTAAAAAAAACTTATGACCAGTGTGTTTTTTGTAGAATATTTCGAATGATATAAATATAACATCTAACGACTTAAAGAACGATTTGATTAAAACGGTATAAATGGATTATCACCTCCATGCAATTGGAAAGTGAATAGATAAAAAATCAATATAGTTACTTCAGGGCCTATATTCTATCACATTCGATGAGATCTTCAAAAACTTTCGGCCATCATAGGCTTCCAGAAGTTCTCTATTTCACCGGTTGGATATTCGTTTGACTCAGTTTCCACCCATCCACCTTTCCTATTAATTTTTTTTTTACTCATTTAACAGGCGACTTTTACATCACTCCAACTTGATGTTTGCGATACTGTTATGACGGTTCATCCAAGTGCAACAAGCATTAAAAAATCATATAAAACGAGGCTAAGGACGGAATGTGAGCAATCTCAATAGCGATAAGATATTCCACAAAAGAATAGTATTGCGCTGGACTTTCTTACCACATTCCAATAGGTGACGTATTTGAAGTTTCCAAACGCTCTAAAAACATCGGACTTGTAGGCTGCAATTTTCGGAGGGTTGATGAGCGAACATCCGTAGATGGCGACCATGTAATGCAGCACTGCGCTGACATGAATTATTTTGAGAATGACTTCACGACAGCCGGTCCTCAGATACACCAGCGCGAGTCGGAAATCGGAGAGTGTTGACTCCATGGCTGACACACATTAATTGAGCCGGATCCTCTGCGATGGTGATATATAACTCAAGGAACGAAAGATAAACTCTCCCTACCAAGTCCGTCCTTGAACTTCACACTGTAACATCCGAGTCCCTGTTAGGACTTTGACCCTTTCGTTCTAAGCAGCACTCCATTCAGCACCTGGACTATGGACTGTTGTGATCAGGTGATGGTTTACGTAGATGTGCAGAGATAAGTCGCTACCCCGCAGAAGCAGCATATTAATTCAATAGCTGCTTTTGTTATATATATATTTTTGCCATTTTTCAGTATACAGGTATGTCTGTGTTTTAGAGATTTAATGAGATGATTATGGACACATAGTTTGACCTAGAGCATCTATCTATGCATGCGACCCTCAATCCACTTCTTTTGGGTTTCTATCTAAGCTGCATACGGAGTACGAACACATTTAAGCTGCTTTGTTTCAATGATATAGACCAATGTTTCTCAACCTGAGGTTCTCGGACAACCTGTAGTCAGCGAAGATGGAACATGTGGTCAACAGGAAGAATATTAAAAATTTAATTCGGACAAAATAAAGATATCATAACAAAAAATTAAGTAAAAATTGCTCACTGTTCTCGTATTGTAAAAGGCTAAAATCCTGTATAAACTATAGTTAGAGTTACTAAAAGTAATTAATATTTCAAAGACCTGCAAAAATCTGGTATTTCTAGGATGCGAGGATATGACTGCATGGTTTCTATAATAGTCTATTAACTAATTACATTTCCAGTCTGCATCAAAGAAAGTAGCGTTCTTTTGAGGATAAAGTTAATGGCCATTCTACGAGGGGCTTGGTGTAAGTGTAGATTTGTCTGGTAACATACACATAGGTAAATAATTAGGCCCTTATTATTTTAGACGGCATTATTTTTGATGTTTTACTGGTCCTCAGGTTGAAAAAGGTTGGGAATCGCTGATCTAGATCATCACCAGATTTGGGAAATGTAAAAAAGGTAGATAGCAAAAACAGATTTAATTGATCCAATTATGCATAATTTGTATCAACAACGAACTGCGAGGATTTTCACAAGAAATACAAAATTTTCTGCCATATTCCTTAGTTCACTTATCGTTCGTACAGGAATGAGCTAAAAGCTTGTCAATTTCCACCTTTGTCTCTTTCCATATTCTTATCGAGTCTCTGAAATTTTTCAAGATTCATATACCTGGGTTTGTAACTATTTTTTCTAGCTTCTTTAACATATAAAGACCCCTGTACAAGTTTTACTTCTGTTCTTATAATCATAACAACAAGTGTAACGAATAAAGCACTTAACAGACTACGATCATCAGATGCGAGGCAAATTAAGATGATTAAAACATCAGTATTTAATAAACTGACGTGGATCCCTTCGAAAAATCAAGAAAATACTTTACAAACTACTCATAAGATGCTCAAATAATTCTGTACTCAAAACGGTATGTGCCGTTTATCCTTTAAGAGTGTCATTTAGATTACGTATGTGAAAGATGATAAGCTGGAAAGCGACATACCGTTGCCGGGTTGTACCTAAAATTCCAAATATTTTATTATCACAGATGAAATTTCTCTTTAAAACAAAACACAGTAACTACCCAGATGGCACAGATGAAAACAAATTTAAACTAGAGTCAGCGTGAGGATTGGAATACAGTTTGTATCAAAATGACAACGATAAAAAAAGAAAGAAGAAAAACAGATTAATATAAAAACTCATTACAAACAGCAACGAACCCCGATGAATATACAGCCAAAAGTGTTGTTGCTGAAATGAAACCACCTTAATTTAAACATCCGGAATGTTGGTTATGCATAAAAATATCGTTAGTCTCAAAGTGATGCGAACACTGTAACCATGTTAATGTATGACATTACAGATGATGCCTGGAGAGGAAACGAAACGGATCAAACTAAAAAAAATAATCAGCTCATAAGTCGAAAATATGTTATAATTCCTCTGTCTGGGTTCTAAGGTCTCTTGTTTGTTAGTATTGCTCTGTTTGTTATGCCCCCAGTCATATCCCACGTCCTGCGATCTTAACGAATATCCTCTTCTATAAAATGCGTTGCCTGGAATCTGCGCACGTCGTCTATAGCTATTGGCTAGAGAACAGTCACGTGCCAGCCGTCACTCGCGAATCAACAGCCACCATATTACAAGGTACAATCGTTCCTTCATGATGCTTTTTGTTTATTTACGACAATTAGATGCAGAAATTCATGTAAGGAGAAGGGAATGCAATGTTTTCCCTATATTATCTGTATCAGTTATAAGAACTAGGTTAAAGCATAACCTAAGAATTTTTTGGCAGAAGATAAGAAACAACACGAAACGTACGTAATCGCGAAATGTATCAGTCAGATAAGTAAATTATCCGTTTTCGAAATTATAGTGTCCGTCATTTAAAGTAACATGTATTTATTTGAATAAAATCCTAACTAGAGTAAGGTACTCATATCACGAAAGATATCATTAAAAATGATTCTTATTCATTTTCCAGAATAAATTCCTACTACCATCATGGATGATACCCTTAGTTTTTGATAAACGTGTTAACTATTAAATGAGATTTAAGTTCACCTTTTTTATGTAGATTTAAATCATCAAGGATATGACTAAGCATAGGCGATTCGAAAATTTATTGATTCCAATTCAACAACGATACTCTTGCCCGGCAAATAGCTGCGAGCAGAGATATTAGAATATTATTTACACAGTTTAATATATACGCAACTGCTATGAAATTAATTGCCTTAATACATGCATTAAGTTTGTTTTTCGTAGCATTTTACTCTTAAAAAAAAACGACTACTTTTCAGTAACATGTCACATGAAAGTAACATTTCAGAAACTTAAATTTCTCATGGTATCTGCTATAACGTAACTGCGTTGCCAGATAAAACGTAATAGTGTGTTGTGGAAGTAACTGCACAAACATATGAAGAGCAAAGAGCAGAGATAAAAAAAAATTAATGCCAGGCAATTATACGTCACAAAGGTACGTTCGTTTAAATTTACATGTTGCTTTTTGATGCAGAAATTCATGTAAGGAGAAGGGTATTCGATGTTTACGTTATGTTATATGTATCAGTTATATGAACTAGGTTAAAATATAAGCTAGGAATTTTTTTGGCAGAAGATAAACAGTGAAGTTTATTAAAAACGCAGAGAAAGTTTACACCAAATGTACGAATCGCGAGATGTATCACAAAAATAAATGACAGTTATCCCTTTCTGATATTATACTTTCCGTCATTTAAAGTAAAATGTATTTATTTAAATAAATCGGGATTACTATAGATCGCGATTCCTCCAGGAATTGGAGTCATAACACTGTCGTGGTCAAACGCAAGACTCCTCTAGAAATACTTTCCGAAGTACATTTAACTGTCTTATGCTGATCCAGACTTTATTACAACGGAATTACTGCTTGAAAATACGTCTTGCGATTGACTACAGCAGTATTATGAAGTCGTTACTGAATGTTATTTCGGCGGAATCGCGATCTCCAGTAGACCCGATCATTATTCTTTTTTCCTTACAAGCTTTTCCAGAGTAAATTCCTACTGCAACCATAAGTGATGCCCACCGTTATTCATATGAAGATAATAGAAGCTATGATTTTCGAATGCAATATTAGTGGAGGTTGTGGTTGAGTTGACCAGAATCGCAGCTGATACGTTTTGTTACAGCATAATTCACTCTGAAATCAGTCTTAACAAACCATTTACACTGCTTTTATAAGCGCCATATTTCTAAAGGTATTAATTAATGCTGGTGGAAGTAGTTCCATATTTAATGTGGTGATTTGTGCCTGGACCAGGAATAAAACTGATATTACATGGACAGCAAAATTTTTTGGGATTCCTTTTTTTTTAATTTCACTGGTTATATTCTTCAGTCGTCATTAATTCAGTAGAATTTACTACTGTACATGTGAACTGCAAATGAAATACTGGTCTAGCCAAAATGATTGCAGCGATTTCACGATTTTTCTTTTAGCTGTCCTATTTTAGGTATATGATGGGATTTGCTGTTATAAGACAAGTGGCTCTCCAAGTTTCGATTGCACTAAATGCAAGCTTCCGCGGTGGCCGCTAGAGCGCTAGAGGGCAAGATGCCTTAAAGTGAGAAAGCGTATGTTGTTCCCGAATTTCATTCGACTTAGTCTGTGGTAACTGTTTAGCGACACTTTAGATCAAAATTTAGCAAGGATCCCCCGCATGCTAACACTCAGCGTTGGTATCAACAGTTTAAAGCCACGGGATGCCTTTGTAAAGGTAAAACAACGGGTTGCACTCCTGTATCTGAAGAAACCTTTGAACGTGTGCGCGCCAGTTACGTTCGTAGCACACTGAAGTCTACTCCTCGAGCGACCAGGGAATTGGGTATTCCACAGAAGACTGTTTTGAGAATCCTACGTAAATGACTGTGTATGAAGTCCTACAGGTTACAGTTGCTACAAGCTCTGTCGCACAATGATGAAGTGCGTCGTTTTCAATTCTGTTTAGAACAAGACGAAATATTCGCAGAAAAACTTGTGTTTAGTGATGAGGCCACTTTTCGTGTGAGTGTAAAAGTTAACAGGCACAATGTGCGTATTTGGGGGACCGAAAACCCTCATGCTTATGTGCATCATGGTCGTGACTCTCTCAAAGTGAACGTGTTTTGCGCGCTGTCACGAGAGAAACTTCATGGGCCTTTTTTCTTTAATGAGGTGACGATCACAAGGAAAATCTATCTGCAAATGTTGTAGGATTGGATTATCTTCTGGAAGCTGACAGTGAAGATTTCATTTTCCAGCAGGACGGTGCTCCACCCCATTGTTCTCCAGTTGTCCGTAATTTCCTAAACACCAGGATTCCAAACAGATGGATTGGTCGTGCTGGGGATGCTGATCGTAAGCTGATGCCATTACCTCCTCGTTCCCCTGACCTAACCCCCTGCGACTTATTTGTTCGGGATTTAGTAAAAGACACAGTGTTCGTGCCATCAGTACCAGTTGATCTGCCAGACCTGCGGATTCGCATCACCAATACATTTGCTCTCATTGATAGACACATGCTGCATCGGGTATGGGAAGAACTCGATTATAGACTTGATGTGTGCAGAGTCACTAAAGGTTCACATATTGAGCATCTGTAGACACTCAAAAAAACTTTCACGATTTGTTTATATATCTGTCTAATCTTGTGAGTCTATGTCAAATAATAAATCTGTAGTAATTCTCTGAAATCACTGCAATTATTTTGACTATAAATGTATGTGAAACATTACAAAATCAAGGACCCATTAGAATTATGTAATAACAATTCCGTATAATTAACCAACTGCCAAAAAAAAAAAAATATGAACTGCCAGAATATTGCTTTCAAACCGTCATTTTTGACGGGCTCAAAGCTGATATAGTTATAGGCGCAGGTGGCAGTGCACTGTTAGGCCTGGTTCGTTTGGTTGCCTAGCTGCCGGCGTTATACGGCCTCGTGTTGCGAAGCTGTCGAAGTAGTTACGTCAAACTTTCAAAATTAAAATTCGCAGAATCAAAGTAACAGCTGCGTAGCAAAGTTTTTATAACACTTCGCACTGTTTACTATACAATTAAACAAACCAAACTACAGAAATCCGTTTGTTGTTTCGAAGTATCTTGTACAAACGATTAATACGTATTTAAAATCCTAATTTTTTGCACTTGCTGTATTTAGCTGTCCATAGTTTCAAATTTAAATCAGGCTTTTTTTCCTTTCTTTTACTATAGACTATAAACGCCATAGATTCTAGTTTGCGCAATGATGGCCTTCCCGACGCTCCATTGCGACTGTAGGTTTATTTCAGACTAGTGTAAGCCCGTGACTGTTTTGGCATATCATCACAGGTTCCAGTTTTTAGGGTCAAAGATTATGACAGGTTGATCTGATTTGGCCGAATACGAACTTGACCTGTGTGAATAAAATCTCTTGAGCTTGAAGAACTCAGAGGTATTAAAAGACGTTTTAAACACGGACAGAGACGATCGCGCTATCGTATAATTGTTTCGAAGGTCGTAGATTTGAACTTGCTTAAATACAAACCTTACTTGTATTTTACCCTGAGAGTGCACTCTGCAAAATTTGAAAAATTCCTGTTTACTTCGAAAGCACCATGTTTTTTTTTTTTTTTTGTCATAGTGTCCGTAACAGCCCGAGAACTTAATACAGATTATTAAATAGTTGAGCATCTCGGAAGAAATGAATTGCCAGAATACTCGATTCGGAACATACTTGGTCTGATGTTCCCTTTAAATAACCTAATAACTCACGTACAGCGAACATGAACGAAGACCATTAACAAAAGTAGGCAGTCAAATACGTAAAAAGCAAATAAACCGTATTGTATAAACTTTGATCAAACAGCAACATAAACGAAAGTTTTAATTAAATTGAAATTTAGCCTAGGCCGAAATGACAATTGTCATTCGTGCTTACATCAGAGACAATGAGTAATTTAAGTTTTTTAAAAAAATTAAGTTTCATTCTTTAGCGACATGTTACTGAAACATACTCGTTGTTCTACGTTTTTTTTTCCGGTCGTAAAGTTCTCCCATATAAAATTTTAAGAATAAAATGCCACGTAAAGCAAACTTAATGAATGTATTTTGGCAATTAATTTCAAAACAGTTGCTTAGCTATTAAACTGTGCGCTTAACCTCCAATTATAAAAATATCTCTAGTCCCTGTTAATTTTCAAGTGACTGCCGGCTCGTGACGTCACTGTTCTCCAGCCAATAGCTGTAGAGGTAAGTGAGTGAGTGAGTGCGTGAGCTCAGGAAATCATATAGTAGAAGCTTTTGTGATAAACGGGAGTTTCTTCGAATCGGCGATGTCGAGGTCATGAAAGACGGGACAGGATTTAGGTTCAAGAACAGGAATGGAATTTTCATGGTCTTTATGAAGGAACCATCCCAGAAATCACCTAGAGTAATTTTGGGAAACCAGAAAAATCAAAATCTGTATGGCTGGGTGGGGAATTGAGTCCGGGTCTGTCAGATATTGGAACCGAAGGTTAAAGCTCGCTAACCGGGCTCGGACGAGAGTTCACACAGCAAACAAAACCTGGCGATGAATACAGATATCAGTAGGTGTTATATGCTCAGCTGATGTTTCAACATATTTGTCCACCACTGATTACGCACTAGGTTAATGAGTCATTTTGGTCTTATACTTGCAAATGTACATGTTACCCGAAAGTATAGAAACGAACATTTTTGCTGTGAATTAAAACATGTGACAGTGCCAAACTGCGGTCTGAGGGGTACTTTACTGGAAATGCACTTGATTTTTAGTCTGTGGGTGATTGCAGAACATTAGTGGTATAATAAATCGTGGGACTGGGAGTAAGAGAGTTATATCGCAGCAAAACTCATCTTCATTGTTATTCTGGTACTAGACCACTTGAAATGTTAAACGCTTTTTATGTTACCAATAAGTCATTATAAGATGTGGCTGAACCAAATATGTTTATTGTCAGTTCTCAGAATAAGCTCTGACAACGCGTACTTCTCAGTACCAAAGATATGTACTAAACATAAAGAACAAAAAAAAAAAAAATCTGTGACTAATGCATAATCTGGTGGATCGGAGTATGTCTATTTGTGACCCGGAAGAACCTGGATCGAAAATCCCTTACTTACATCAAGAATTCAATTTCCTTGTGACTTCGCGAAATCATCTCAGATGAAATCCGACATCGTTCTGTAATATAACTGGAGCGGCGGTGCCTAACTTCTCTTTGTTCCTAACTAGTAATCCTCTAGCGGTTCTAAAGACTCTGCTGTCGATGAGCCGAAAATTCTCAATGAAAACAAGAAAAATAAAAATCCTTCTAACTTTTTGTATTTGAAAATAAACGTCGATGACATCTCTAATGCCGAGGCAGTGGAGGGACAAAAGATATCACAACGAAGGGCATCTGCAGTTTATAACAAAAAGTCTCAGTCCAAATAACATCTTTACAAACAAAACTAAAAATGTTACATGATGCAACAGCGAATGAGTTACAGCAATAACTTATGACGAACATATTCTAAACAGAACCTCTAATGCTCTATGAGTAGAATACGTTGCAGGTTATTAAATCAAACCATATAATAACACCAATAAACATATTATATCAGAAACTGACGTCAGTTTTTATTTTATGAGAAAGTTGAAATTATAGTTAATGTGTTGGTAAATGATGATTCCGTATCTGCGAAAGAACTGCAGTTGTGCTATTGCGCAATCTCGACGTGTAAATACTGCACCTTGAAGAGATCAATGTTCAAGTTGTGAAACGAATCTGTTCGCTACAAAGTCCAGTTTTGAGAGGATTTGCTTGTCTGTCTGAATCAACTACCAGTTAAAACGATTAATCTGGAACGGTAACCGGCCTAATTCTTCGCTCGCATTTCATTTATTGATAGACAGTTGCAGCCAGCTAAAAGAGTGATCTGTTGAGTCCGCATTCAGCTGTTGGTTAGAGTGGTATGATTCCGCATAAATCGTGGATAAATCTGAACGTTTCGCAAGCTGCAGATCACTAAGTCCAGTTGCAATTTTTCGTTATAACAGTTATACAATACATATTTCACCTTTCTTGATTACATTAAACACCTACTTCTAGTTCCATACTCCCATAGTGTCTACAAAAAACACAATTATAAAATGACTGCTTCATAAAGCTATTAAGTTAAGTAAGTACAGCCAGGGCCGCCGTTAGAAGGGGGGGGGGGGGGGCGGACGTCAAATGTACACGGGCCCGCCGGCTGATGGCCACGATGCCAAGAATCCGCCTATTGTCGCCCGGCTAGTTTGTAGAGCTAAAAAAAAAAAAAAAAAAAGTGATATCATTAACAACAAAGGCCGCTTTTCTAATTAAAGGAAAATTAATCTTATATTAATGTTGCTCCACGCCTACATTTAAGGTTTTGCCAGCTCTCAAAGAAATATAAAATTATTGTGAGGATAAATAGAAATTCATTACTTAAATAAAAAAAAGCTGAAACTTTATTACTGCCACATTTACTTTTAAACGGCAGAGTACAGCTTTAAATTATCATGTTAACACCAAAATCCATTCCAGATTCTATTCGTTTTAGATTTGAATTTTTGTTTGCGGGAACATGGTTACCTTTCACCTGACTTTGAAGAAATCACTATAGTCCAGCCAATAGGTGCTCAAAAGGGCCCCTAGCTGGAAAGTTGTGGGGTAGTTTTGATTTCCTCCATTCTACATGTTTTTTGGGGTGCTGAATCCGAATCTGACGTTTGCTAATAAAATTTCGTGACAGAAAATTAAAAGGACAAAAAATCTCATTTTCTGGCGTTTTTTTTGCTAATAATTCTAAATCTATCAACTTTCCGTAATTAACCTCATTGTTAAAAATGAAAATGCATAAAATTTCCTACAATTTTCACCCGTAAAGTTTTTTCTCGGAAGAAACGATCGGGCTCAAGCGCTGGTTGAAAATTGGCGTATTTTGTCTATCTCTCACTTATTCCACTCCAAAACTCAAATTTACTATCAAAGTCTGTCAATATTAGTGAATTCTCCTAGTTTTAAGTTGAATACAATATTTTTTTTCTAAACATCTATTCTTTTTTAAAAAAAAAAAAGGAGAGAGAGAAAAAAAATCCGAGGCCTAATTGTGAGGCTGTAACCACATATTCTACTTTTATATCTAACGTGTTTATTCATATTCTTGCATAACATACGACACCTTTATACTTTCTATAAATTATCACAGAATAATTCACTAATTATTATTTAATTCTATAAATGAGGCAGCACTGAAGGACAGGCACGTGCGCAGGCGGCTGAGGGCTCACGAGGGGTCTTCCCACTCATCTGCCTCTCTCCATCCGTATGTCAGGGCCGGTATTAGGCGGGGGGGGGGGGGGTAAGTGGGTCAAATGTACCCGGGCACGCCCGGCTGACGGGGGGACACGATCACCGTCTGTAGGGGCCCCCCGCTCGATAAGTTGTAGAGCTAAAAAAAAAAAAGGTCACCCATTTTTTCAGAGGGAGGGCCCTGACCCATGACTTGAGCAAGGGCTCCCAACTGGTTACCCCGGGTCCCAAAATTCTAGCACCTCATGCATGCCAAATGCAGCCACCTTTACCTCCAGGACTTGCATACCTTGAAAACCGCAATGTCATCTGCAGGTTTCTCCATTCGTAGGAGTGAAAAACTGTATTGTGGCACCTGGAGTGATATGGCCATTGAACAAACTAATTAAGTCAATGAAGACGAGTGGAGGCCTCTCTCATGGCCGTGGAGTAACTGCAGGCGTTGTGGCAAGATGGACTAAAGGGATGAAAGTATTGCATAATGTATGTCAAGAGATTGGGCACTTTACAGGAGAGGAACTAGAAACGTCAGGCCAACACGGTGACAGCAGAGATACTAGGCAAACGCGAGACACCACTGATGCAGATAAATTGCTGGATTGGTTGTACGAGCATCCTCCTTTCCCAGAGAGCACTGTGTTGTCGCAGATGAGGGGATCAATTGCCACCTGTCTAAGGAGATGGGCATGAAAGGTATACATCGCATTGCTGGTGGTGATTTTCTCGTTGTAAAGTGCAAACGAATCGAAAGAGTGCATCCTCTTGCGATCATGAACAGCTCTATTCAGATAGAAGACAGGGCTGCATTTATTAGTCCAATAACACTTTTTCAACGAATGACTATCGTGAAACATTCAGATGAAGAGCTGAGAGAGTGTCTGCGTTATGAACTTAGCCCCTACCCTCTCTCTTTTTGATGAGCATGGAATGAGGAAAGGAACAAAATCGAACTTATACAGGGCTTTTGTGCAAACTGAACAGGCAGACTTGAGTAATACGCCACATTACAAATAAGCAGCTGATTTACTAGTTGAGTTATTGGGTCAAATCAGTCAGTAATCACTGTACTTTCACATTGAAATTCCAGTAAAGCATGCCACGAATGGTCGTATTATCGTATTCTCAAAAGCCTGTCTCACACATACAAGCACAGGCAGTAAACTTGAGGAAATCGTAGAAATTAATCTTGGGTCCTTCAAAATGTGACGATTCGTTTATTCCAAGGAATTGTGCCTTTATTGTAAAACGAGCAAAAATCTACGTCAACTATGAACACTATATGAAAAATGAAATTAAATAGCTCGTCTTCCTATCTGGGTATAAAAGCCATTCCAACCTTTCTCCAGGCCATACTGGTACGAAAAAAAATCTTCTGCCATTCAGTTTTTATTATTTATTTATTTTTTAATTGGAGAACATTAGTTTGGTTTGATAGATCTGTGAATGCCGATCTATTCAATATTTAGTAACTAATGCATCCAACCACCCAACAAATCCTTGACGTTTCTATGCTGTTTTATCTTCTACAAACTTTCTAAAACTAATTTAAAGATATCGAATGCAAGCACCTAAAAAGCCATCACTCGATGTGGTGGCAAACCCAACCTACAGTCTGATTCAACGAACTAGAAGTGTTTACTTCAGATTTTGAATTTTAACATCCATCTACACTGAAGAGCCAAAGAAACTGGTATAAGCATGCGTATGCAAACACAGAGATACGTAAACACTCAGAGTACAGCGCTCGGTTGGCAACGCGTATATAAGACAACAGGTGTCTGGCGCAGGTGTTAGATTGGTTACTGCTGCTACAATGGCAAGTTATCACGATTTAAGTGAGTTTGAACGTGGTGTTATAGTCGGCGCACGAGAGATGAGACACAGCATCTCCTAGGTAATGAAGAAGTTGGAATTTTTCCGTACGACCATTTCACTTTGAATATCGGGGATCCGGTAAAACATCAATTCTCCGACATCGCTGCGGTCGGAAAAAGATCCTGCAAGAACGGGACCAATCACGACTTAAGAGACTTGTTCAACGTGACAGAAGAACCCTTCCGCAAATTGCTGCGGATTTCAATGCTGGGCTATCAACAATTGTCAGCGTGTGAACCATTCAACGAAACATCATCGATATGAGCTTTCGAAGCCGAAGGCCCACTCGTGTACCCTTGCTGAGTGCACGACACAAAGCTTTACGCCTCACCTGGGCCCCTCAACACCGACATTGGACTGTTGATGATTGGAAACATGTTGCCTGGTCTGACGAGTCTCGTTTCCAATTGTATCGAGTGGATGGGCGTGTACGGATATGGAGACATCCTGATGAATTCATGGACCCTGCATGTCAGCAGGGGACTGTTCAAGCTGGTGGAGGCTCTGTAATGGTGTGGGGCGTGTGTAATTGGAGTGACAAGGGACCCCTGATTCGTCTAGATACGACTATGACAGGTGACACGTACGTACGCATCCTGGCTGATCACATGCATCCATTCGTGCCCATTGTGCATTCCGACGGACTTGGACAATTCCAGCAGGACAATGTGACACCCCACACGTCCAGAACTGCTACAGAGTGGCTCCAGGAACACTCTTCTGAGTTTAAACACCTCCGCTGGCCACCAAAATCCCCAGACGTGAACATTATTGAGCATATCTGGGATGCCTTGCAACGCGCCGTTAAGAAGAGATCTCTAGCCCTTCGTACTCTTAAGCATTTATGGACAGCCCTGCAGGATGCATGGTGTCAGTTCCCTCCAGCACTACTTCAGATTTTAGTCTAGTGTCGTGTTTCGACACTTCTGCGTGCTCGCGGGGACCCTACACGATATTAGGCAGGTGTACCAGTTTCTTTGGCTCTTCAGTGTAATTAAAATAAAAAGATTTTTGGAATAACAAATAAAGTTTATTTCAAAAATAAGAGCGGTTCGGTTATAAAAGGAAAACTAGCGATAAAATGAAAATTTTGCTAGTGATTCCAAATACTTGCACACTATTTCTGCATTATTGTTCTGCGAAGTCACCGTTTCATTCTGTACACTTCTGATAACCCGAAGCAAACATTCCGCCTTGAAGAATGTCGGTAAGTTTTACACATGATGTTAACACTTCACTTCCCTCGAATTGTCAAAAACAAAACCATTTTTTCAGGTGTCGAACAGATGGAAATCACTGGGTTCGAGGCCAGTATTGTAAGGTAGGCGATAAATACCCTCCTACCGAAGATTTTGAAATGCGTCTATTGTCCCGGTAGCCCTTTTGTGAACGTACAAATATGTGCTCAGCATTTCCTGTTGGTGGTTTTGAATGAGACAAAACATTTTCAAGTGTTTCGCAATATAATTATACCAGCGATGTTATGATTTTTCCAGGATCCATAAAATCGATCCCAGAACACAGTTACGCTGATTTTCGCTTTGAGAATTGGTTTGCCTGAATTTTTTCGCTTCTAGTTGAATCGAAATGACATAAGGATAGCATAGACTTACCAAATCTTAGATTCGTTTCCACTGACGACATTAAAAAAAAAAATTCTTTCTCATTATGAATCCACGAAATCACACACAACTGTAATTATTTTATCTTTGTAAGCAGTTGTCAACATTTGGCACCCATTGTGTTCACAGAGTTCATGGCCTAGAGTTAGACGTTTAGTCGTGAAATAGTAACAAACAGGCGGAATTACTTTCGAATTTATAACATTACTGTAGATATTAAAGTGCTGTAAAATCACATTACATAAACTTATAATGATGTTACGATTTTATGACATGTTTGATATCTTTTTCAATAGGGTATGTTATGAACAATAGACTCACATTCTATAGAAATTAAATGCATTATGAAAACTTTGGTAGTGAATGCTGGGTTGATTCTTTAGTACTTAGCGTGGTAGGTGAGCTGTAACGCCCTGGCCTCGCATTCGAGAGGACGCGGGTTGAATCCCGTCCGTCCATCCAGATCTGAGTTTTCATGGTTTCCCCAAATTACTCCAGGCGAATGTCGGGACACTTCCTTCAAAAGGCCATGGCCGAATTCCTTTCTGTTTCTTGCCCCACTCCTTTTCCGTCTCTAATGATCTCGACGTCGACGAGGCGTAAAGCCCTGGCAAATAGAGAAAAAGCTTCTCTCTTTTTATCAGAGGTAGTTAAGCTTCGCATCCTCCAACATCATTACTTCTTTCTCTCTTGAAATCTTTGGTTTTAATCTTTCAAGATTCTTTAGCATCGCGTGGATTATTGGCTTCTTATTATTTCCAGCAAAATAACACCGCGAATGTAATTGTTGCATCAAATATAGAATAAAATCATTAAAAACTAAGTATAAGTCATGGGCACCATACGAACAATGAACGGCAGCTTCATACAGCTACGCGATAAGAGACTACATTTGTATACAAAGACTCTGAGTAGCCGGAAAGAAAGCTTGAAGGGTTTTCCCCGTTAGTTATTTTAAGCTTTCTTTACACAGAATGCACACCTCACGCAGAACAAATGCTATGTAGTGTTGTCATCAAGGCAGAAGCTCAGTCTCAACTCTGTGCTCATTCGCTCAACACCGAAAGACTAGCTCATTAAGTACAGTCTGCAGCAACACAAGACATTCGTGTAGAGGTAAGTCTATGATAACTGTATTTCAAGTGCCCTACTCATTCTATTACTGTAGAAGGACATAGAATTTGTCATGATTATTAAAAGAGCTTCTCTAACTGAACTACAGACGTGTCTACTTTCACACAAGGTACTCTATTGAGCATGATCATTATGTGTATAAACTTTACCTTACAACGATGATATCAAACATCACAACACTAAGGTAAGCTGATTTTAAATCAATATCATCACTCGCTTGATCTTGCGGGACGGACAGTTGACTGTGCAGGTGTGCAACAGAACCTTATAGGGATGTATAGGTCATGTAACTTTCAGCGCCTTAGTGGTTCGTTGATTCTTGCAGCGCTTGTTTCGGTGTTAGGTCTCCTAGCAGTTATACTTTCCACTGCTTGCTGGGAGTACTCCAGAAATGATTAGAAAACATGAAAGTTTTGTAAAATTGATTGACTGATGCCTACAAACTTGGTAATACCTTGTTAAATTTTCGTTTCATTACTCATACAAATAATTTATGATCAACGTCCCTAAAAATGAATCATATATTGAGCACGGTTATCAAAACAGTGAACTTTATTAGATCAAACTGGTTGAACAAATATCAGTTCCAAGAAATCCTCAAGCATTTGGAGACAAAATATAATGACCTTACATTTTATGCTGAAATAAGATGTTGACCGAAGCAAAAATGTTGAAAATAGTGTTTCGTTTGAAACAAGAAATACAATCATTCTTTGTAAGCTAGTCGGAAAATATTCCACAATTGAAAGGCATGGATTGGGTTTGCCACTTTGAGTTTCTTTTTTTTTGTAATTTAATTTAATTGCATTGGAGCACAAGCTCCGGTGGCAATTTCCCTACACCCCCACCTTCCCCCTACCCTGCACCCACCTACATTTGACCTCTACAAATTTTATCTTTAAATTCTTTCAACGTTTTCAGTAAATTATTCATCATTTCTCTTGGTAACTCATTCCAATCCCTGACGAGCCGCTTAAATAACCTTAACATTCGTCTGCAAGGGAAAGACCAATTGATTAATAATATGTTTGATATTGTTGTTGCATTTGAAATGAAACTTAGGTTAGGGTAACAACAGTTGAAAAATAAAAAAATTCATTAACTATAACACATTGTCACTGCAAGCAGACGTGGCACAGCGGCGGCGAATAAATACGGTTCATTTAAATCGGATTCAAACCTTGAGTTCAAAAAAGAGAAGCATAATGTTTTTTTGTTTGAATTTTCAACGCCATTATTAAATTCATTGCTCTCTCTCTCTCTCTATATATATATATATATACGGACAGGGAGAAATATCATGCGTTTTAAAAACATACTTTGCGGGTGATTTCGCTATCTGGAAACACTCATGTATGTGAACAGCATTTCAGTCGGGTGAAGAATAATAAGTCCTAACATAAAAGACGAATCACCAAAGTTCATTTGGAGAAAATTTTGCGAACAAGCACCACTCCTTTCGACATCAAGATTGATGCATTCTGTTCTGCCAAACATCGTCAAAAGGCGCATTAAATTAATTATATTTTTAATGCTTCATTAAATATGTATATTTCATTTTTAGCGATTTTTTCCCATAAAAATATTTAAGTATTTTTTTCCAAGAAAGTAGTACATGCGGCCCGATAAAAAAAAAAATCTATTTCTAAAATTTGGCCCGGCTACTGAAAAGGTTGGCAACCGTTGGCCTAGATGATTGCTGGAAACTTCCTAAATCCAGTAATCACGATGGCTGGGCCTGGAACGTAAGGACCTTGGGTCGTGCCCGGCCCCGTTTTTTCCCCCCCTCCCAAATCTAGTGTCGTACTGAGCCACACTGGCGGGATATAACATGCAATTATAGTAGTTTTGTTACTTTCATTAATTCTATGGGACTTTTTACTGTTTTCACTGCTCCAAAATTTCCCAGGCATTGATTTTTCAGGCTTCCGCAGCCGACTTTGTTATTAATTACTAGTTTTGCGGCGTAAGTCGCATTGTTTATTCTACAAAGCGACTTACCCAGTAATTATTCCGGGCATTCCTTTCTTCAAACTAAATTCATTTGAACCAGCCACGATACAAATGGTTTCAGATGGTATTTTCTTTGTAGCTTGTAAAAGAGGTTCCTATTTTTCTATGAGGTAGGATATTAAACGAACGATTTCTGGAATATTTGGTGCCTTTTTCCATTAATGAAATGTTCTTTCTTATTCTAGATAATGTATTCGGGAATTTAATCTGAATAAAAGTGTGCTTTTAACAATCAATAAACCAATGTATTATAGTTGTTTGATATTAAAAAAAAAGCTAATTTTTTCTTCGGAATAAAAATATTGAAATGATAACGACATTGCGCCAAAGAACTGCTTTTTTTGATAAGATAATTTTCAAATTCTGTTGCTACTCCATCGTAGTTCTTGTATGTTATCATTTTGTTTGTTAAAATTGTTAATTTAATTTGATTTCCCTGCACCCTCATTTCCCCTTTCCTGTATCCGTCTACTTTTTCTCTCTACTAATTTAAATTTTAAATTCTTTTAGCGTTTTTCGTAAATTATTCATTATTTCTCCTGGTAACTTATTCTAATCCCTGACCATCTTACCTGGGAAAGAAAATTTTCCCACACCCTTATGCGTGAAGTCGAGTGCCAATTTTCGACGGCAAATTGTATTTCTAATGCAGCAAATCAATTTTCTCTTTCTATATTTGGTTCCTTCTCTTAGGAACGGCAGACAAAAAAAAGGTATCTATTGGTTTTTTTTTAATAGGTCTCTTTGACGTAAAAGTCATTTGAGCCGGGAGGGGATTGAGGGGAAGAACGGACGAACGGGCAGGAAAGAGCAATATCAACAGTAGCCTGGAGTGGCGTCAAGAAACCGGAATAGCCGGATCTGGTATCGAATCTGGGTTCTCCCGATTTCTAGGTCCGAACGTTAACCACTCACTCACCAACACGGGTGTCTCGTTGGCGAGTAAACAAACGTTTTGTAATAGTTCTAAGAAATTTTACGTTAAACATTTGGTCAGTGAATTAGTAATCTTGAAGTTGACGATAAATTTCTCGTAAGTATGCAACGTCCCAACTACTTAACTGCCAGTTTTAAGCTTAAAGTTGTTCTTAGTATTGCTTCTAGTTACGACCCAGAAACAAAGCTACAGTCACGCCAATGGTAGACCTAATTGTCGCCCAGTCCACAAAAAAAAAAAAAATGTCGTCAAGTCAAATCAAATACCAAAACAATGCTCATTTGCTTTTTTGATGCCAAGGGCGTAGTTCATTCAGAGTTTGTTCACCCACATCAAACCGTCAATTAAACCTTTTATTTGGAAGTTTTAAGAAGATTACACAACGTTGTTCGTCAAAAAAGACCCGATTTGTGGCAGACTGGAGACTGTTTCTTCCACTACGACAATGCACCTGCACATACGAGCGCTGATAGGCAGTTTTTGGCTAAAAAATTGGCACGGTTCCGCTGCCCCACGCACCTTACTCGCCTTACCTGGCTCCGTGTGACTTTTTCTTATCTCCACGCATGAAAAGAGGTATGAATGGACACCGATTTGACAACATTGAAGAAGTCAAGAAAAAAACTAGGAGCTGTCAGCCATTTCTAAACATGACTAAAGAAAATGTTTTCGAACAGTGGAAGCACCAGTGAGACAAATTTATTTGTTTTAATTGAGAATATTTTAAGGAGATAAGGTTGTTTCGTAGAATATTTGAAAATATATAGCTTTTAAAAAATAATTCCGGTTTTTTTTTGGTACCCTCTCGTACTTTGCTAATTTGCACAAACTAATCTTACTGTCCGCATTTGCGTACACTTCAACTTCAATATCGTCCCATAATACTCTAGCATTAGCCTAACCAGTAGGTAGGAGACGTATTAGCTGGGCCATATTACGTTATTCGGTGACCCACATTTCCCAGGATCCGGACCGCAGCTCGTGGGGTACAGCCCGCGACCTCAATTTGTGTGTGACGTCACAGCCGTACAGCGCAAAGCATTGGCCTCAATTCCGCAGGAGTATAACGGATCATCAGGCGATTCCGTATTGCTCGTTAGTTAGCATACACCTTCTTTAACATTAAGGACGTCACAGGCACCGGGCATCCAAGTATGACGCGCCATATTATTTTCATCGCAAAAGAATACATATGGTAATCACACAATTCTATTGACTGCTAAGTTATATGAACCTAATTTTTTTACTGTATGTATGTGTTTTAATTAACAATCCTAACAGTAGTCAGCACCGAGCGTGGAAGGAGAGCTTTCGGGAGGACATGGGTTCGAATGTACAGTCGGGGACAGAATTCGCGAGACCCCTTGCCTTTCGATTATGCTTCGTTCAAGACACGAATACCGCATGGGACAGCATAACTGGTAGATGGTACACTAAATTCATGATAAAATAGACCTCTCATACCCAACACTTTACCCAAGACTAAAAAATGAGCCATCGCAACAAGAAACACGAAGACGCTCAGAGGCAAAGTTCGGAGTTCTACAGTAAAAATAATCACGAATATCACCATTTTAGTCATAATAATTATTGAAATAACCAAATCAATTGATTATAGAGGAATGATAACACTTTTTTGTAATTTTGATAGCCGTTGAGTATTTTTTTTTCCCTCGAATAAACAGTTGCCAATTCGCTAGCAAATAGAAATATATGGCAAAAACCGAAAATAATCGCTAAATTACACACGGAAAACCAATAAGAGAGTTTTAATGGACTTAGTCACACTTTCTAGCGCTGCAGAGTTATAGAACTGTATGTGGCAAATACACACAAAGGTTAAGGGTAAGTAGAAAGAGCATTTACGAAAGAACTCTAATGGTAAACTAAGTCACGAAATATAAATAAACTATTTCCAGAAAATTAAATGGTGCGGTATCTTAACACCTTAATTTTGTTTTCATCATACCACATTTAGAAGGTAAGCTAAACTTGAAGGCAGTAGCAACAGTTTTAGTAGTAATAATAATAATTAAGAACAATAAATAAATAAATAAATCCGTCTGCAATGTGAATTAGCGGCTCCACATTCTAAATCTGGAAGTAGGAAAGCTTTCATCTCTCTCTTTGTTTCTAATTAATACTGATTCTTCTATAAAATTTTCTGTCAAGCTTTATTTCCTGCCTTCCAAGCCCGGTAGGTTATAAAACTGTTGCCTGGCATTCTGGAGGACGCGAATTCAAACCACGTCGGGGATCCAGTTTCAATATTCCATGATTTTCGTAAAACTCTCCAGCTGAACTCCAGAAAAGTTCCTTCAAAAATTGGTGGCTGAAATTTTTACCCAATCCTAGTTTCCAGTACTATCAGGATTCATATCACATTGGCGTGGAAGATATGAAGAAGACAAAAAAAAGGGAACGTGATGGGCATGTTGTATCCGGCTTTAGGGAGGTCGTGGGTTCGAATCCCCATCTAGCTATCCAGGTAAACGATTTAGATGGTTGCCCCAAATCACTCCAGGCGAATGCCGGGATTGTTCCTTCAAAAGACCATGGCCGAATTCCTCCCCATTACTTGTCCCCAGGCCTTTCCTGCCTCTAATGATCTCGATTAGATGTAAAGCTAGAAGCAAAAAATAATTTCTCAAATAAAAATAATTACATCACTGTGGTGTGTTTTGGACCTTTCCCTTGTTGGATTTATCTTATTCAATGGCCGAACATGGTAGCGAAGGGACTAGAGTACTATTTCCACATGTGGAGAGTCTCTAGTTCGATGTTGTTTTAGGGCTGGTCGACGTCGAAATCATTATAGAGGAAAAAGTACTTTGGGCATGTTTCGGGACGGAATTCAGCCATGGCCATACCAGAGAATCATCCCAGCACTCACGGAGTGATTTCGATTAATCATGCAATATCGAAATACGGATGGATGCACGAAGATTTCAACCCCTGTCTTCCCGAATGGGATGGCTTGAGCGTTACCGGGAGTCCCGGTCACTGGTGCGATTCCGGCCAGAGGCATGGGTGTTAAAGTAGGTATTGTTGTATGTCTTGTGTCGTCTTTCAATTGTATGAGCAAAAAGCATTTGGAAATACATCAGTACACAGGATAAACACACAAAACAGCTTAGCTGGATGGAGTGGCTATCGGGAGGAATGCCATTAAAATTTTAAAGACAATTTTATTGAACCAAAAGGATATCTCACAGGTTCACCTCATCACACACAAAAAATATTCTTTGTTTGGTGCCAACTAGTAACATGGCTAAGTTCTAAAAACGTATTAGGATAAAGAATTTGGAAAGTAGGCGTACCGTAGTGAAGCTCTTTAGTGCACACGGGTAGGGGTATTTAATTTCAGTTGAGTGTATAGGATTTAATCTCTCTAACATTATGCGTGGTTATTTCGTAAGAAGAAAATCTTCCTGCTGGCTCAGTTGAGACGCAAGGAGGAAGTAACCGACCAGACAAACGTTTCGAGGAGGTGTTTATTTACCAGTGGCTCTGAGAAAGTGAAGGACACTTATTCAGTGGATTTAGTTCTAATAAGGTTTGTGAATATGACCATCCGTACTCGAAATATGCCCCTTTTCGAATTACGAGCACCTACAAATACAGTGACAGTCATTTGCCGAAACTAACAGAAACAACTTCATATAACATATTAAAGTTACTTGATCATTGTTAGAAGACCGATGAAAGTGTTGAAAAATAGTATTGACCTAATATGTATTAGTCATTAAAAATTTCTGAAAATTACTTCTCGAGGATTTTGACTTCAGCATACCCTCATTCCATCTTGTAATGTTCTACTTGCACTATTTGATTACAAAATGAATTAATCAATATTTCGTAATAATGGTGCTATTAAAAAAAACTGGATGTTACAGTATTGAAAATTGATCTGCCTCCATTTGCTGATCTAAATATTTTATTATTTTCGGTGCCTTTGACCATTTAACCTGCTGACTGTTGTATCAGCCTTTGTTGAGGTAATGTGGCACTCTATTGTGAAGTCCACACAAGACGAACACTACACTCATTCAAAAGCAACCATATGAGCAGAAGGACTCGAATCGGTGACCTTTGTTATTATTATTATTGTATAAACTGCTCTCGGGTGACTAGCGTGTCAAGAGTGCGTTGCTACACGATATTTCGGCGACTAGATCCATTGCCGCCATCTTCTGGTGAAGTGCCGTGTGCAGCGGAAAGGCTAGTTCTTATAGCCTGCCAGGTGGCCCAGTGCGCGGGAGTGTTGAGCGCGTCCGTGATTGGTCGGCGTAGGCACCGCCCGGCCGCCGGAGTGGGGGGGTAGTGCTGGTGCGCCTAGCTGGTGCTCAGTTGAGTCGGGCGCCTCGCGTCGTGCGGGCCTCGGCAGCGCCGCTGACGCATCGCTTCGATGACCGGCGTCCAAGCATCACTGAGTTGGTACCCGCCGTCTCGGTTTACTAGGTTTGAGGCAAGACGAATTTCAACAGCTTCCGTGAGAATGCTGTCCCAGAAACCTCTAGCGTGCGCCAGTACTCTGGTACTTTCAAAATCGAATCCGTGGCCCTGTTCGAGGCTGTGTTCTGCCACCGCTGACTTTTCCTTTTGCCCTAGACGAACGTGCCGAGCATGTTCTAAACATCTCTGGTTGATACACCGTATTGTCTGCCCGATGTACCTTTTCCCGCATTCACAAGGGATGCAGTATACCCCAGGCGTCCGCAGAGCAAGGTCATCCTTGGGGGATCGCAGGATGTTTTTTAGTTTCGGTGGTGGAAGGTATATGGTTTTAATCCCACTTTTTGCTAGAACCAGCCCTATCCTCGACGTTGTGGCACCAGAGTACGGCAGGAAGGCCAGACGATCCGGTGGTTCCTTATCGGCGTTGTTAAGCCTGCGTCTGGGTTCGCGGAAAGCCTGTCCTATCTGACTTTCAGAATACTCGTTGCGTCTGAAGGTCTGGCGCAAGTGGTTCAGTTCACCCGGTAGGCTGTCAGCGTCACATATCGCCCGAGCCCTGTGGACTAGTGTGGTGAGCACCGTCTTGCGTTGCGCTGGATGGTGATGGCTACGCGCGTTCAAGTACAGGTCCGTGTGTGTAGGTTTCCTGTACACAGAGTGTCCTAGAGTCCCGTCGGGTTTCCTTTCTATAAGGATGTCAAGTGAGTGTGGTGAGCAGTTAGGTGTATTGAAAAGACATGCTGTCCTGTGCCCATCGTGTAACACCTCAGTCTGGACGTGGGGTGTGGAGTTCCTTTCCTCCAGTTACTTGTATGTATGTGGTAATGTATAGAATTGTGGTTTATACATGGACATATGTGTGTGTGCGTGTTCCTATGTGGTTGTGTGCCTAATTATAGTAATAGGAGTCTATTCCATATCGAGATTTCACCATCAGTGGCCAACTATGTGTTGATGGTAGACGTAATCAGTGCGATGAGCACTGATGTGTGTGGCAAAGACATATCACACTTCGCACATGCTGCAACTGTTCAGTCTGTACATAGGGTGTTCAGTCCCTTTCCTCGAGTTACCTGTATCTGTGTATTGATGTATGGAATTGTGTGTATGCATGGGCATGTGTGTGTGTGTGTGTTTCTATCATGATAGGATTATACTGTCCCACTTTTTCGTTGTCATTTTTGGGCTAGTTGTTGCGCTGTAGACATGGAAATGCATGTGTGTGCGCGTCTTTCTGTGTATGCGTGTGTAAATATAGTGATACCTTCCTTCAACTCGTTTCTCTGGATATATGATGTGATGATCCTACACTTATGTTTGTGCGTGCTTATGTGTGGTGATGTATGGATTCGTTGGTGAGCCCTAGTATGAATATGGGATTTATAACATCTGTATGATGACCAAGTGTCTACTGCTAGTCATGGTATCTGGGGACATATGTTACTGTATGTCAGAAAAGACTTAGGGGTAGTATAAACGTGGTGGTGCTGATGTGAACAGTTTTCTACCTAGGACTAATGATACTGGATGGCAGAGAGGTCTGTAGTGTGAGATAAATGAGACGATGTTGAAGTGAAGAGTTTGGTACCTTGAGCACATGTTATTGCTGATTTTTTGGACAGTCATAAGCCATTGGGGTTCTACACCACTTTTTCGTTGCCATAATTGGGCTGCTTGGTGTGTCAAGATCACTGTAGGTATGGAAATGTGCGTGTGTGTGCGTCTATCTCTGTGTCTGTATGTGTGAATATGGGTATACATTACTTAAACTCGTCTGTCTGGATGTATGATTTGCTGTACCACCACTTAAGTTTCTTTGTGCTTGTGTGTGGAGACGTATGGATTTGAGGGTGAGGTCTAGTATGAATATGAGGGGTTCTGGTATCTGCTGATAGTCAAGTGTCTATTGCAACTCATGGTACCTGGGGACACTGTTAATGAATGGCTGAAAGGGTTGCTGTGTGGAGGAGACGTGGTGGCGATCTGTGTGTTGATGGTACATGTAATCAATTGTGTCTGATTAACACTATTTATGGGATAAACACTGAGGTGTATGGCGAAAACATGACATCTTTTGCAGGCCGATGATATGTGAGAAGAGTTCTGTTTTTCAGTCAGTCATAAGGCAAGCACCACTTTTTCGTTTCCATGATTGGTGCTGGTAGTTGTGCTGAACTCGATGTAGACATAGACATGTGTATCTGCGTCTCTCTTTGTGCATGTAAGCGTATGTATGGTGATACCTGACTTTAACTCGTCAGTCTGATGATTTTTGTAACGAGAGTTCTGTCCAGTTAATCAGTGGTAACGACAATTCTGTCCCACTTCATCGTTTCCATGATGCTTGCTGTTGTTTATGTCGAACTCGCTGTATGCATGTACAGTACGTGTGTGTGTGTGTACATCTCTCTCTCTGGGTATGTATGCCTAAATATGGTCAGACCTTCTTTTAACTCGTTTGTCTGGATGAAGGATGCGCAGTTCATTTCCTCCACTAATGTGTGTGTGTGTGTGTGTGTGTGTGCGCGTGATTCCTCTGTGGATTGGAGTCTAAAATATTTGGTTATAGAATTATACCCATCATCAATGTGTGTTTCTAACCATTGTTTCAGGGCTTAGGCACTATCCCATTCCACTGTGCTGTTTACAGTTTACTGCTGTTTGTGTTGGCATATGAACTGTGTTTCTTACGTTTTTCACTATATGCACTTAATCATTTAATGGAGAGGGTGCTGAGGGGGTGTGGCAGAGAAGCAAAGTACTTGGGTACAAACCCACAGTCAGGCTATAGTGGTGTAGTATGGAGTCCACATTTTTTGTACATCAAATGCAGGGTGCAAAGGAGGGTAGCTAGATTTATTAGTGGAAAACATTCAACAAGTGACATAATAAATGAGCTGGGCTGGATGTAAATGGAAGATATGAAGAGAGCTGTATATGGCGTATAATGATGTTAGAATGGATATTGGTAGTATAAATCTGAGTGGTGTATGGAGCTTAAGTTGACCATGACCACAATCTGGCATTAGACTTTAGGTATGAGGCCTGAGTGCATAAAATATCCAAACACGTACTTTCACATATGAATGACCTAACAATTTACGACAGTTTAAGTATGGGCGCTATCTTCGGCGTAATAGAACTAGTGTCTGCACCTATGGTGACGTATTGGATACTTGTCAATGTGTAGGGATCTACTATGAAAAATATGGGTTATGATGTCTGTTTGATGACCATGAAACTATCAGGTAGCTAAGAGCATTATGGTAACTTTATCGTGTGTGATGTATTTTTTCCCATACCTTTGTACTGTGAATGAATTTTTAAAATTAGGTATTTGTCGCGGCTATCTTAACTTCCCAGTCTACCGTGTATTATTACTGGCACAGTGCTGTCGTTACACAGACAAATTTCAACGACCATCCAAAATTCTAGTATTTGCAGCATATCAGGCTTTTTTTCAAGCTCGTCGATGTCATTATCAAGGATGTATGGCAAGGAACGGTGAGGAATTCGGCCATGGACTTTTGAAGGTCTCTTTCCCTGCATTCGTCTGGAGTGATTTCAGGAATCCAAGTACACTTCCATTTCACTGTTCTGTTTACAGTTTGCTGCCGTTAGTTTTGGGATACGAAGTGGTACTAGGGGCACATGTTACTGGATGGCTTGTGGTTATGTGGGTGACATGAGATGATGCTGATGTGAACAGTTTCGTACTTGTGTACATGCTGCTAGATGGCAAAGATGGCTGATGTGTGTGAGAGACAAGGCGATGCTAATGTGACCAGTTTGGTACCTGGGGTAACTGTTACTGATGGATTTTTTTCTGGTTACATGGTTAATATCGAGTCCACAGTTTTTGGAATTGAAATGCTGTGTGCGAGGGAAGGCAGCTAGAGTGTAAATATGGAGATACCTTTCATTCACTCGTCTGTCCGCGTGTAGTGTGTGTAGTTCATTTCCACCACTAATGTGTGCGTGTGTGTTTTCTGACGTATGCAGCTGTGTGTGAGCATCCAGAGTACGGCATTGCAGCCAGTGTAAAGAAAGGCTCTTGAATCTACTCATGTCTTTGTGGTACTAGAGGCACATGTCAATGGATGGCTTATTGTTATGTGGTTGATATGAGATGATGCTGATGTGAACAGTTTCTTACTTGTGCTCATGCTACTGGATGGCAAAGATGGCTGATGTGTGTGAGAGGCGAGGCGATGCAAATGTGAACAGTTTTCTACCTGGGGTAGCTGTTACTGATGGAGACCATTGCTTGCATATAGTGGTGTAATATGTTGTCCACAGTTTTTGGAATTGAAATGCTGTGTGTAGGGGAAGGCAGCTAGAGTGTAAATATGGCGATACCTTTCTTTCAATCGTCTGTCCGCATGTAGTGTGTGTAATTCATTTCCACCACTAATATATATATATATATATATATATATATATGTGTGTGTGTGTGTGTGTGTGTGCGTGTGTGTGTGTGTTTTGTGACGTATTCAGCTGTGTGTGAGCATCCAGAGTATGGCATTGCAGCCTGTGTAAAGAAAGGCTTTTGAATCTACTCATATCTTTATGGTACTAGGGGCACATGTCAATGGATGGCTTGTTGTTTTGTGGTTGAAATGAGATGATGCTGATATGAACAGTTTCGTACGGCAGATGATATGTAAGAAGAGTTCTGCTTTTCAGTCAGTCATGAGGCAAGAGAGTACTGCACCACTTCTTCGTTTCCATGATTGGTGCCGGTAGTTGTGCTGAACTCGCTGTTGACATGGGTATGTATCATGTTCCAGAAGAAAAGTAGTTGTTTTTCCATACCTTTGTCTGTGAATGAACTTTAATTTAGGTGTTTGTCGAGGCTATCGTTAACTTCTCCGTCTACCGTGTGTTATTACCGGCATATTGCTATCGTTATACATGAGAAATTTCAACGACCATCCAAAATTCTAGTATTTCCAGCATATCAGCCTTTTTTTTCGGTCTTTGTGCTCCGTCGATGCCATCGTCATTATCTGTGAGAAAGGATGTAGTGCAAGGAATGTTGAGGAATTCGGCCATGGACTTTTAAAGGTCTCTTTTCCAGCATTCACGTGGAGTGATTTCAGGAAACCATGGAATACCGAAATCAGGATGCCTGGATGGGTATTCGAACCCATGTCCTCCCAAACACTGATCCTACCAGCGGTACCTTCATTGGCGATTCGTGTTAAAGGAACCTCATCAGTGTGCAGCCCGCATTGACCGGCGCCTTGACCATTAAGAAGAAGTTGGGCTACCTAGTTTCGAGATGATATACAGAGTTTGTGGACATTTAAGCTAGCAATGTGCTACGTGCAAAAACTGATTGATATGCATATTAATAATGTTCGTGTAGCTCAATGGACTCCCAGTTCATCATTCGACTACACAGTTCTAAGAAAATAACTTATTCCTTGTAATAATTTACTAATATCTGATGAGGTTAATAATATAGTAATTAAAAATTTGGGTGTTGATGTAACTACCTGTATGTGAGAAGAATAAATAAAATATATTGTCTTTAATTCATTTTTTTTCATTTTATCCACCACACATTACAAAATTAATATATCATATTGTTGTTTTGTATGTTCATGTTGGTATTATAGAACAGTCTCAAGAATAACTTTGTCTGACCAATCAGAGGATGTCAGCTCAGTGTTACAGATCAAAAAGTGGTGACCGTGTGCTAAAAAGTTATTTTTAGAAGTTAATTTTTTGTAACTAAACAATTAATTAATTATAATAGTTTGATATATCAACTACACATTACAAAATGCTAGGAAAAAATTACAGGTTTGGCAATAACAATTGTCAACAGCAAGCAACCACTCTCACATTCGAATTCCCCACCCTTTATCAATTATGACTATGTGAACTGCAGAGTTTCCATGGTGGCACAGAATTTATACTCAGCCAGGTACGGTAAATTGGGTTGTGGAAAGTACTCGAGTCCAAGAATCATCTATGACGCGCGCATTCCAATCTTAATGTACCGCATGTCGAGACGAAAGTATTCTTGCTCGACCTACATATCGAGCAGCAACCTGTATAAAATAAAAGTCTGGAAAATTATCACCTATTCACATTAATTCCAAGAGCCAGTTTTCAAGAGAAACAGTATACCCAAATTAACTCCAAAATTCTAGTATTTCCAGCATATCAAGCTTTTTCTTGGAGTGATTTCAGGAAATCATGATGATCTGATGTGCATTCGAACCCATCTCCTCCCGAAAGCTCTCCTACTACGAGGGTTATTCCAAATTTAAGGTCCGATTCGCTGTAACTATTTGAATTTGGCACCAAGGACAAAACAGGCATGCGCTCCGACTCCCGGCATGCCATGCGCGTCAAGCGCCGCCATTAGCGTTGTTACTGTTGCTGTGTGATGTTTGTAGTGTCAGTTCACAATGTTTAAGACAATTTATCGGCCCGCCGATTGTGAAGTAAGGGCACTGATACGGTTTTTGTCTGCAAGAAACGTTTCAGCGGCAGAAATTCATCGGCAGATTACTGAAGTTTACGGTCCTAACATAATGAGTGACAGTAAAGTGCGCAAGTGGGTGCGAGCTTTAAATGAAGGACAGGAAAATGTGCATGATGAACCACGGTCTGGCCGACCATCAGTGATTTCAGAAGATTTGGTCAATGCGGTTGACCAAAAAATTCGTGAAGATCGACGATTCACTATTTCAGATCTCGAAATACTCGTACGAGTAGATTTCCCGAATGTGAGTAGAACGACTTTGTATACAATTGTGTCTGAAAATTTGAATTTTCACAAATTGTGTGCCCGTTGGGTTCCCAGGCTGCTTACTGAGTCCCAACAAATGGAAAGAATGGCTTATGCTCTTGTTTTTTTTGGAGCGATATTATAAGGAAGGTGACAGTCTTTTAGACCATATTGTCACAGGGGATGAGACACGGGTTTCTCACATAACCCCCGAGTCTAAACGTCAGTCGATGGAATGGCGTCACACGTCATCGCCAGTCAAGGTCAAGGCAAAGCAGACAATCTCAACACGCAAGGTTATGGCGACCGTGTTTTGGGATAGACATGGAGTATTGATAGTCGACTTTATGGAAAGAGGGACAACTATCAATAAAGCAGCCTACTGCGCTACTCTGACTAAACTTCGACGTGCAATCCAGAATAAGCGACGTGGTCTGTTGTCGTCTGGAGTGTTGTTGTTGCATGACAATGCAAGACCCCATACTTCGAAAGAAACGCAAGCTCTAATCAAGAAATTTGGATGGGAACAGCTTGACCACCCACCATACAGCCCGGATTTGGCGCCAAGTGATTTCCACTTGTTCCGCTACCTAAAGGAGTTTCTTGGCGGCAAGCGTTTCGACACAGATGATGAAGTGAAAGAAGCAGTTAAAAACTGGTTATCTTCGCAGGCTTAAGCATTCAAAAGTTTGTTGAACGATGTGACAAATGTTTAAATAAGCATAGAAATTATGTAGAAAAATAGAGAAATATGCAAGGAATGTAAATAAAACAAAACAATTGTTTTTGATTTTTTTTTTTTTCTTAACCGGACCTTACTTTTGGAATAACCCTCGTACTTCTCGGGTGGTGACTACTGTTAGGATTGTTAATTAAAATTCATACATACAGTAAAAAATTAGGTTCATATAACTTAGCAGTCAATAGAATTGTGTGATTACCATACGTAGTCTTTTGCGATGAAAATAATATGGCGCGTCTTACTTGGATGCCCGGTGCCTGTGACGTCCTTAATATTAGAGAAGGTATTTGCTAATTAACGAGCAATACGGAATCGCATGACCCAAGTTAACTCCGAAATTCTAGTATTTCCAGCATATCAAGCTTTTTCTTGGAGTGATTTCAGGAAATCATGATGATTTGATGTACATTCGTCCCCATGTCCTCCCGAAAGCTCTCCTTCCACGCTCGGGTGCTGACTACTGTTAGGATTGTTAATTAAAATACATACATACATTAAAAAATTTGGTTCATATAACTTAGCAGTCAATAGAATTGTGTGATTACCATATGTACTCTTTTGCGATGAAAATAATATGGCGCGTCATACTTGGATGCCCGGTGCCTGTGACGTCCTTAATGTTAAAGAAGGTGTATGCTAATTAACGAGCAATACGGAATCGCCTGATGATCCGTTATACTCCTGCGGAATTGAGGCCAATGCTTTGCGCTGTACGGCTGTGACGTCACACACAAATTGAGGTCGTGGGCTGTACCCCACGAGCTGCGGTCCGGATCCTGGGAAAAGTGGGTCACCGAATAACGTAATATGGCCCAGCTAATACGTCTCCTACCTACTCTAACCAAACTTTATAATCCATCTCTCTTACTTCTCTGGTATATTCTCTCATCATCCTCTCCAACCAATAAAATTACTGTCCTATTTCATTTCTGATAGCTGTCTCCAATATTTCTGGAAATGCTACGCACAACAAAATTTACCAGCTCCTAAAAATAAAAACAGCAAAACACAAATTGGTTTTCAAAAGGGCCACACAACAGAACAAGCCATATTTACATTCACCGACAATATTTTATACGAAATAAATGGGAACATTTTGTGAATCATATAAAGCGTTTAACTGTTTTAATAATTAAATTCTCATACAAAAATTAAAGGATTATGGTATAGATGGCATAGTTAATAAACGTATTAGTTCTTACCTTTTAAACCAAAAGTGTTATTTGAAAATTTTAATAATGCGTCACGTGGTTCACAGTTTTCTGCGTGGTGGTTCATCAGATGTGAAGCGGCTCTGAGCCCACCATTGTTTTATATATATATATATCCACCTCCAGTGAACGTCCTGCAGATGTGCAGAGTAGGTGGGAAATAGGACCAACAAAGCACTAAAGCCTTCCATCCGGCTATGCTCTGGAACTCAACAATCCAATTGTATCATCTGTATACCTTATATGAGGAATACTACAGCCACCCTCAACTTCCAATAATCATGATGAATCAACTAGGAAATAACCTACTACTCCAGGCCCCCGTCAGTGTTCTGGGTTCTCCTGGTCATAGGATTCTGGGGGACCATGAAGATCGTGAAGTGAAGGATCGGAGCTTCCCGAAACCTCTACGTAAACACTACATCGGCACGCTCAATGCAAATACTTTTGTAAAAATGGGCAAACTTAAACAACTCACAAACACACTACAATAATTTCACGGAGAGCGGTGGATGAGCGGTAACGTCCTGGCCTCGCATTCGGGAGGACGCGCGTTGGAATTCCAATCCGGGGATCCAGATTTGGAATTTCCAAGGTTTCCCATATGACTCTAGGCGAATGCCGGGATTCTTCCTTCAAAAGTCCATGTCCGAATTTTTCCCGTACCTTGCCGCAGTTCTTTCCCCTGTCTCATGACCACGATGTTGACGAGGCGTAAAGTCATAAGGAAAAAAATAAGATCCTCGCAATACAGAATGTGCGATTCACATACGAGAACCATTTCAATATAGAAAATTATAGGATTTACAAGGGAAAACTCCAAGTAAGAAGAGGAACACCGACAATGTTTGGCACAGGATTTTCTTTCCACAAATCTGTCATAGATAACGTCATAGACTCAATATCAGGACGCATCTCCAGGCTCTCTTTCAAATCAGGGAACAAAAGATACACAATTATCAATGCTCACGCACCCAAAAATGATCAAAACAGAAAGAAGTCACACGAATGATCAAAACAGAAAGAAGTCACACGAAGCTGAAGATTTTTGGGAAGATATAGAGGAGGCTACCAACAAAATACTCGAAACACGTGTAAAAATTGTACTGTGGGACTTCAATGAACATTAGGCAAAGAGAAAAAATACAGAAAAATCACAGGCCCATAAACAGCACATAATTGTATGAAAAAAATGGAGAACACCTTTTAAAGTAGACCTACTGTCAGAACTTTTCCTTAAAAATGATGTCAAGGCAATTTCAAAAACCCAGACGAATGCTTACAACTAGGATATCACCCAACAACTTATGGGGGATTTTTTGGTAAATCATGTAGCCATACCTAGCAAAAGCAGAAGAGAAATTTTTAATGTGAAAATGCGTAAAGGATTCTTTGGCAAATAAAGATTAGGCCAATTCCAAGAAGTTGTAAAACAACAATGAAGACTGTAACCAACTAACCAGATCCATAACATTTGAAGATAAACAGAAAAAAAGGTAATTAAATAAATTAATGAAAACGCGACATAAAACTGGAAAGACCTCACAAATCAGTCCAAAAGCCAATGCATTAGGGATAACCTCCAAGAAAACGCAGATGCGTGATGAGACTATTGAACGAAGGATTCGGGGATGGACGAAAATCAACAGTAACAGAACAATAGAAACTTGGCAGCAATTTCACACAGTCCAGAAACAATCCTCGAAAGAAATCAGAACAGAAAAACGTTCATACGCAAAATAAAGGATACAAGGAAGACTTCAAAAGAGATAATACAAGAAACTTCGATAAAACTTTCACAGAAAATATTACAGGCTACCAATCTCCAAACTTTTGTTTCAAAAGACCAAATTATTCCCTTAAAACAATACGAAAGCACACTGCAAAATTCTCGCAAGATACTTTGAAAATCTCCTCAACTGCGAGAAACCAACAGGGAAATTGACACCAACAAAAACTGCACCAAATCTTGGCTCTACACCACCCACACTGGAAGAGATAAAGGAGATCATGAAACAACTAAAATCCAACAGTGCACCGGGAGAAGATGGCATTATGGCCGAGATCTGGAAGCTTGGAAACGAAAATATCACAAAGAAAATTCATAAAATTATAACAGATATTTGGGTCATAGAGAAAATCCCACAAGAATGGAAATGCGCATTAATCCATGCCTTACATAAAATGGTGACAAGACGGATCCCAAGAATTACAGACGTATGTCATAGCTGCCATTCACTTTCCAAATCCTCTTGTAATATATCCTAAATTTTGTTCATATATCATCAAAATTTGTTTAAAGAGAGTCGAGCTAACTTCAATTCTATTACAAAACATGTTTTAAAGTCATTTTCTTACAAGTTTCAAGGAATAGGCAGAAGTATAGACCAGTGGCGTAGCTAGCGTGGGTGACACCCGGGCGGATATCGATGTGTGTCACCCCTCGAAAATTTTAAATTCAAAATTAAGTAAAATATAATATATTGTAAGTGTAAAAATATCATATTAATAAAATATAATTAAATAAACATGTATTGTTATTAAAAAGTATAGTTAATAAAATTTAATATTAACCTCATTTAAAAAAACACAATAAACTAAAAACAATCTTCTCTTTTTGCTTTAACAGCTGCAAAATCGTAATCACATCTTCAAAATTATCAATTTTAGTTACTTCATGTTCAATAGTCAATATGGCAAGATTTTAGCCACGTGTTGTCACCGGTGATCGAAAGTGGTTATAGAGAGGCCTCTGAAGATCGGGCCTCAGTCCGACACTCGGCCGTCATTGGATTGGTTTATGTTTTGACGGTGCGGATCAGTATCGGCCAGCTAGATGTGGAGAAGCGCATCGAGAGAGTTCGGAAATTTACCTTCCCTTACGACTAAATGTTGTTTTCATGTTATTATTTGCCTTAAAAAAAGTTTTTTTTTTTCATCCATGTTCATCAGATGTTCGTAAAATGTAGAAAAGTCTTAGCATCTTCGCATTAAAAAAATCAGAGCTTTGCCAGAGTCGAGACCATTTTTACGACCCACACAAATTGCAGCCGAAATCCGCATTTGTAACCGAACCTCCCACACCCGAATAGCGCGCCGTAACCAGGAGCAAGACTAATCTAGAAGTAC
>JARYHS010008074.1:349836559-349895562 GCA_031002005.1 Vandiemenella viatica
TTTTTTATCCGGATCAGATCAGTTTTGATATTTAAGCTTCAGACTACCTCTCACCAAAATTTCGAGTTGATTAGAAGAAAAATTAATTCGGAAAGTTTAGGATATTTCTCAATTCACCGGATACTTGCGCAAGGAACTCCAGAAGGCGGGGAGGAGGACAGTTGTTGGCAAGCACTTGTAGGAGAAGCCACGCAGGGCTTATCACCGTTTTGGCGTGTGTAGTGGACAAGAACAGAAAATTTGATGTAGGCGCGCTTCTAGTCCGTCGGCCATGTTTGGTCCTAGTATCATACACGGTGCCTCAGTAGATTCAATCTCTGTGTAGCTGAACATTTATCAGTTAGGGGTTTTAGGGAGTTGACAGACGCTTGTATCAAGGTTCAAACTTGCAATCATTTTTATTTGGAAAAGAAGATCCAATTGCTGCAGATTGATATACGAGTGATGTAAATTTTTGAAGAATACAATGTTTTTAAAATTATCTGGAAGTCTACAGTGATCTTTATTTCAACCACGTACCTTCTCTAGTTGATGTTAACAGCTAGATGGCGACCGATTAACAATATACCCTTTAGGCTACTCTATCGGTCATAGCTCAGACTAAACTATTGTGTACTAACCCCACATGAAGCAAGGTTCTGACACTCTCCAAAGCACTACTCAACAGGCTAGAACCTCAGGCAGATACACAGATAGGTGAATACCAGGCAGGCTATAGAAAAGGATGATCATGCATCGAAAATATCTGGAACCTGAGAACACTCCTGAAGATAAGACAAACAAACAATACCGTAATAACATTTGTGGATTTCAAGAAGGCATAACGACTCATAGACAAACACTCTTTGACAAAATGAAAGAATACGACATATACCAGAATACAAGGGCTCTGATACAACAAACACTCACTGATACCACATCTAAAATAAAATTTGCGGGAGAAACATCAGAACCATTCGAAATTTGCACATGAGCCAAGCAAAGAGATTGACTATCAGAGATTTTATTCAACATGGTATTGGACAAGGTTATAAAACAAAGGGAAACACAAATCAAAGAAATGTAGTTAAACGCCCGTTTAGACGACCCGTTCCCGGTCACCTGGTCCCGTTCCCCATATCATTTTCCTCCCGTCGACAGAGTGTTGTATTTAGACGGCCCGTCGGCCGGCTCCATCTGGTTGCTACCGCACTAGCGGCCTACCACCATGCGTATATCCATCTTGCACTGAAAATTGTACTTTTCATTTATTAGTAGTACTAGTAATAAAATTAGTTAATTACAAATTTTGTTAATTTTCTCATAATTAAATTAAATATGTATGGCCTCATATTTATCAAAACCACAAATTCTTGTTGTAACCCTGACTGCTTGACACTGCGAAAAGCCTAGGAAAAAGAAAAAGATTGTGCCAGCAATTATATTTACAGAAGGCATACGTTTAGTCACATTAGACATCTTAGATGTTGTTGGATGAAGTCGATTTCAGGAATTTTAGCGGATGACACATGAAATGCCTCATTTCTCACTCCTTTTTTTTTATATGATAGAGGGCATGTGAAGTTAGAGTTGCCTACTATATTATGAAGTATGATACTTTATTTTTGGCTTTTATACTTCATACTTTTTCCTACCAATAAAGTATGCGAAAATATTTATTTCGAATAAAGTATGCAATGTATGTAACTGAGCGTCGTTCTGCTAGTTTCACAACTCCTTCAAGAAAAAGTGCCTTTCGGCCAGAGAGGCAATAATAGTGGACCATTCATATTGTTGTACTATATATAGTCCACCTGTGTCCGCTCGCCGTTATTTCTGAACGGAACGGTGGATTGACAAGTGTAGAATTTGTGATTTCTTCTGTTTCTCTTTGTTTTGAGGTTGGAGTTTTCAATTGCATTTTTTCTTTTACACTGTTTAAAATGGCAAGACATTCAGAATCTGTTTGCGATAGTGATCATTCATACACCAGTAACTCCAAAGGAAGTAAAACTGAAGAAACCCAAAAAAAAAAATAATAATAAAAAAAAAAAATATATAAAGGTTTGTGGGAGAAAACATTTAACTGGAGGTTCAAAATAAAGTCTTTGCGAATTGCATTATCTGCACTGTAAGTTTTGCTATTGTGATACTAGACAGTTAAGTCAGTCAATACCGATTTTCAGAATATTTTGAGCATGATCTTCTGTTGAACAAATTGTAATATATTGTTTAAATGTGCCACACTGGTCAGAGGCGTAGGGTAGCTAACCTTACTTTAACACAAATAGTATCATACTTTATATTTGGTCGGTATACGTTATCCTAGCCATAAAGTATGCGGAAATAATTTATTTTTGGTAAACTATGAATCAATTAATTTAAAAAAGGACCTGTTAGTGCTTATGATCAAACGAAATAAATGTAAGATGGTGGGAAGGGAGAAACAGAACGTCCTTTAATTTAAAGATGAGTTTTCATTTATTTATAATACAAGATTTAGAATGTGGCTCCAGCTGTAACACTTTGAAATGAAACCTAAAATTAATAGGTAGTCCCGTAAGCCAGAAAATATATGTATTTAAGGCAATAAATAACTAAATTTAAAAATACTTTTTTCCCGTTTCTATACTTTTTATTTTCCTCTTCAACAGACAAATATACTTTATTTTTTTCTAAATCTAATGTTCTTTGTCATCACCAATTATACTTTATTTGGAAAAAAATGTGTAAAATACACAATTATGGCGCGAGAAGTAATCTTTTTCACAAGAATTATAGATCACTTATATTCGTTCAAAAAGGAGTCAGGTATTCGTGGATACATAACTTCAACACGCTCCTAACTCACCTTAATCGTTTGGCGGGTGATGAGATTAATTTTAAGATAAAAATTAAAACAAGTTTTACTTGACTATTCCGTCCCATCCGTAGATGAATTTCTTTCAAACGTATCTACAATATAATTTCCTATTTCTGGTGTAAATCCAGTGCTTTTAATTAAAGTACCTACATACTATTCTGTGATTGTTTCTTTCCCTACAACATTCCCAATCTGCTCTGCCTAGTTTAGCTCTCTGTCAGCAGACATTCGCAGATGTTAACATTTTATTCCTCCAACAAGCATTTTCTCCGGCACTGTATAATCATACGAATACCTAATAAGTTGATTCTTCTTGGCTTTTGTCTTCATGCCATGCTTATTCACCCTGTTTAAATCACTTTGCATTGTTCATAATAATCTGTTGATGTAATACGAATACACAGCGTTATGTTATATGCAAATAACTTAACTCTTGACTGTAGCTTAACAACAGAATCGTTCATTAGAATGATGAACAATTATGTCAATTGTTGCACATCTGCTATTTATCAAGAATTGCGGTATTTACTCTGCCATCCAGCAATATACAGTAAAAATCGATTATCGATTATAATAGAGTTGTTTAATCTTTGACCATATCAACAAGTGTTTTCTTGTCGGAAATGTTTTGTAATGCAGAAATTGGTTGCGACGTGTGACAGATAGTGAAAAAGTAAGTGGCAAGAATAATGGAAATTGAATTTTCATGGGCCTCTCGTCGCAAACCGAAGCCACACTCTTAGTAATTTAGAATGCAGAAAGTAGCAAATATAGCAGTTTTCACATGATTTTTGTTGGTAAAAGAATTTTTAGTATTTAATAAAGGAAAAAGGTCGGTTCTTTTACAGATCGCGTCACAGTGCACGTATTTTTTCAAGTTTAGTAAGTGTTAATTTTATAGCAATATTAGCAAGGTTGAAATTGTTCCTATACCAGAATGAGGAGTGACATTATTATTATTTATCTATTAGGATGGCGCTGATGCTCTGCTGCCTATTTCCACTCGCACATACTTACAATTCATACACATATTTACGTCAAATTACTTGATATGCTGGCATATATTGTTCATTAATTCCTTTGGTAATTTGTTCCAGTCCCTCTTTCCCCTACCTGCAGATTAAAACTCACCACAGGAGGGGTCGGTGGCTCAGTGGTTAAGGCATCTGACTGGGATCAAAAGGTCTCCTATTCGAATCTCTGTCTTCACGGGGTTTTTCATCGGTTCTTAACCTGACCTTCACCACTGGCACAGCTTGCTGTATAATGTGAAGTAGGCCAGAACGCTTCCTTCCTTCAGATTCCAGATTGAACTGTAGGTTCATTTCCCCCAGTAGGTTTACTGGCTTACATTAGGTAAGGAGGAAAGAAACTGGCTGTCCTGTGTCTGATGCTAAGCTTTGTATACCTCCTTTGTGAAGTTCCAACCAACCTTTGGGTTGACTGAGTTGCTTAGTTTTTATTTAAGTTCCTCCTTTCTGAAGTAAGTTACTAATTTTCTGTTATAATCCTGTCTTCCCTTCTATATACTGATTTTATTTCTTTTGCTAACATTTATCCAGGCTTTGTTGCCAGAACATGCCCAGAATTCTTTTCATCTGCCTTCTACCCTTCAGTGACTCCCAAACCAAATATTTTATCATTTCAGAGGATTACTGGAAATTGTGGTTATACAAGGAATCAGCATCATAATACTGCAGTAATCAAATGCAAACTACCTATTTTCTGTTTGAAAATAATGGTCCAGGCTTTATTACAACACAGTTACTACTTGAAAATAATATTTCTTACGATTGACTACAACAGTATTATGACATTAGTGAATGATGAAGTCGTTGAATTGCAATCTCCGTTAGACCCTTTTTGAGTTACTGACTGCAAGCGTTCAGTAATTGGCACAGAGAAATTTAGTTGCCCTTTGTAACCCCTCCACCTCCAATAAACGTTGCTTACAATGGAGGATTGCATCAAACCAGTCTAAAGACTGACGACAGCAAAAAAAAAAAAAAAAAAAACAATGTGGGTACCATTTCGCCCCCATAATATTCTAGCAAGCACCTGGCCAAAGTTTTGTAACCTATCTCTCCTACTTCCCCAATACGGTATTCTCTCCATCAGATGCTATGCTTGAACGCTTGCCCTTTGACATCCACAATTTGCCCTGCCAAGTGTAGCTAGCAGACAACTGATATTCCAAAGAATTTATATTTTCAAGCAACACTCCATTGAATAATCATCCACAACATTCATTTTCATCTGTGTATACCTAATAAGTTGACTCTTCTTCGTAATTATCTTTATTCTGTACATATCCACCCTACTAGTTATCATGTCTAGATCTCATTGCATTCACTCATAATCCACTGTTGATGTAATCCTCCTGTACAGCATTATGTTGTATGAAAACCATCTAATATTTGTCTGTAAATCAACAACAGAATCATTAGAGTAATGAAAACTAATGGTCCAAAGCACTATCCTATGGCACATATGTTCTCAGTTCCTTCTCACTCATTTTGACTCTTTGCTTCATACCTCTTAAGAATCCCTAGAATCTGTAGCGTGCAGATTTTAACATTTAAAATTAGCTCTTTGGAACTTATCTTCTGACACAAGAATATGACATCATAATCTGTAATCTCTTATGAGATATATTTTTCTAATATTCTGGAATCATTTTGCCTGTCTCCTGGTTCTACAACAATACCATACAATAAACTTTTTTGTGCATGCTGTAAAAGGTGATTATCAAGTAGCCATTTAGTTGCCTTTGTGGTTTGAATTAAATGAATCCTGGACCAGAGTGGTAACAGAAATTCTGACCCACAGTATAAGATCTTAAGTATTTATTTTTAGGGTCTCATTTTTATGAGTGCAATATGAATGATGTGTAAGTAGTTTCAACCGTATTGTGAACTTTAATCTTACCTCCCTCTCACAATCGTACTATAATTGATTTTGACTTATGAAGTGTTGTGTGAGAGTGATGTGAATGTTCAGTTAAACATTAGTATATCATAGAGCTTCCTAGTTTTGTGCTTCTTTGTATTTAGGTATCTTGAATTATCAGATTTATAATGCTGAATTCCATCAAGATTCTCTTTTTAATTGTATAGCTGTGGGTTTGTTAATATTTAAAACATTTGGCTGTATATCTCTGCTATATATTATTTTGTGGTTAGCTCTGCTAAAATATCTTATTTGCTTATCATGGACAATACATTCAATTTAATCTGAAACTTCCTGTACCAGTTGTAATATTGTTTGTTACATTCTTGTCTAATTAAGGTTCATCTCCTGCTCAATGATACTCGAGAAGAAATGGCCCTTCTAATCTGAAAATTGATACACAATGTTATTTTGACAATATCAATTAAGAATGTGTATATTATTGCTATTAAATATACACATTGAGCACAAAATTTTACATAACAGATAAACTGTAGTGATTTGCCAGCAGCTATATTGTGATGTCCAATGATAATAGATAAAAAAAAGAAATCTAAACATAGTATGGATGGACTGTGCACACATTGCCATCAGAATGTGTGCACTCCATCCCAACTGAAATTAAATTAAAATAAATCACATACAGTAAATTTATTCACACGTTTAGTGTCTTGACACATTAATGGGCTATATTTGTCAGAGGAGGTTGTGGCAAGCAATATTGAAGTGTGTTGTGGTTAGGTTGAAAGAGTAGCAATATCCTTGTTGCAGCATAAGGTGCAAGGACTTTCATTTTTTTATAAATAATTTAACCTATTTTGATTTTCGATAATGATCGCAATTCTGGCACAGAAATTTTCTGCCACACGGAGTATTGATGCAGTTTGTTCTTTTAGCAGTTGTGGTTAGATTGAAAGGCAGCCTGGAACATGAAAGTTGGTAATTACTTATTAGCTGGATTATTTTGCAAATTTATTTGAGTCATAACCGTGTTTACTACAGATTGTTTGTACTATTTGTAGTACATTTGGGTACCACATTGTACAATTAAGAGAGGATGGGTTCTCTTGGAAATAACGATACCAGTATGTTTGATACTATGAGTATGTAAATATTCTAGATATTTATTGTTGAGTTGTTTAATGTGCATTTGTGTGTTTTTCTGTTGTAAAATATGGAATTTATATCTATTAATTATAATATTTCATGATTATTTTTTGTGGGATTTGTGCAGTTGTTTTGTCCATGCCCGATAAAATCTCCTGTTTTCCATACAGAAACCGTTAGTGTCATATGTAGCTCCATGTGCAATGTATTTGTCAATTGCAGCATGATGTGATGTCATAGGTTAGTGCTGCAGAAAGTTTTCGTAGTGGTACTACTACTGTGTTGGAAAAATGTTGTAGTGATATCTCGATTTCTGGTAATCCTTATATGTGAAGATTGTGGATAGGTTAAAATGTAGCCTGGACCAAAAAGACAATTGATACTTATTGTTCAATCATAATTCACTAGATGTTTGGATTTCATTAAAAATTGAAGCTGCCTTTAATTTTGAACATGTTATTAGCAGTGCCTGTGGATCATGGTTGCCACCTTATGAAAACAAAAGTCGCTGGACCTACTCTAAAAACTCACTAGATTACGGGATATTTAGAACTAAAAGATTCGCTAGAAATCGCTAAATAAAATAAGGGAAAATTGTAATATAAGTAATATAAAAATATTTTAATAATTGATATTCTAATTAAATTAAACATAATATTTTATTAAAATCAACATCAAATTCTTCAATTGGTATTTATTCTTCAACATTTTGGTGTATCATTGGAGTTACAGAACTTGGAGATGTGAAAGGATGAGATGAATCGTCAGTCTTAGTTTCAAAAGAATATTTAGTATCTTTACGAATTCCAACAATCACATCAGCAAGAAGCGCGTAACTGTAGCCCTTTTTTCACAATTTTTAACTGATTCCTTATATAAAAAGAAAGCTATTCCTATTTGCGGCCATCTTATTTTTCAATTTATTTTTAACAATGTTCATTGTACTGAAAATCTTCTCTACTGTGGCATTCGAGTGAGGAAGTGATAAAGCGTATACGGCTAAATCAGATAATTCGAAAAAGGTATTTATTCCAGCAGCATTCTTGTATTTTCGAACTTCAGCCCAAAATTCAATGATCTTGTTTGTACTGTTCCATTCAACATAATTAATACCATGCCATTGCTGTAGGGGTTTGTCATTTTTTTCGTCATCAGATCCAAATTCTGAGGCAAGATCTACTATTTTATTGTCTTTGCCCTGGTGAAGAGTATTTTCCACACTCAAGAGACACATTTTCTTCCAAATAATGTAGTTTATTTTTCGAAACTCTGCAAGGTTGAATATCACTAAAAATCACCAAATATTTTTTTAGCGATAACATTTTTATGACTATCGCTGTCGAACTTCAAAATTCACTAAATCTAGCGACAAAATCACTAAGGTGGCAACGTTGCTGTGGATAGGTTGAAAAGCAGCCTGGACTCAAATGGTAGGCCTAATCGATGCTCCCTGTTATAGCATAGTGCACTAGGAATTTGGTCGACTGCATTTTTCTTCTAAATTTTCACAAATTCTTATAATTGACAAATAGATATATGTTTTAGTGTATTCTTTTTACATAATGTTTATCATCATTTTTGGTCATGGATTCATTTCATTGAACATAATATAAATATTGTTGGAGGTTGCATATGTTTAAATGTGGCATACAGCAATCACTTTTCATTTAAGGCTCCTTTAAATGATGTAATTTGGTCTCTTCAACACTGAAATCGGATCGTGTAAAGTGAGCTCCTGGTCAAGTTTTTATGGAGACACCAGACACAGAGATCAGGTTGAAATGCTATCCAATGTAACGTGAAAAGGTAGCGGTAAGCCAGGCCCACCATCACTCTGCACTGAAAACTAGCCGTATAAAGCCTCACTCTGTTGTGCTCGCACTGCCGGGTTCCCTGTTTTCTTTTTCTGTTGTATTGTATATTGTAATTATCTTGAGAGGGATGCATTTTATCAGCAAGAAAAATAAGTATCATTAGAGTTGCTGTAGGTGTAAAAGACCCATGAAGTTTTATGGGACATATCACATTGCCTTTATCAGAAAAAAGACGCCAGAAATCGGACATTTCATTCTTTATTATAAGTGTACCGATGCCTGTATCTTTTTTCCTATGCTTTTTGTGCATGTCAAAGCAGTCAGGGTTACACCAAGAAATTGTGCTTTTGATAAATATAGGGCCATACTTACTTAATTTAAATATTACAACATTAACAAATATGCATGGTGGTAGGCTGCTAGTGTGGTACTAACCATACCTGGTCATCTAAATGCAACCACTTTTGACAGGATGAAAGTGAGGTCAGGAATGGGACCAGAACTAGCTGATTGGGAACTGGTCGTCTTAAGGCCCCCTTAACGTGGACGGGATATCTAGCGGGGTATGTCAGCAAGGGATGAAGATAACTGCAAAGAATAGTTGGTTTCTTAGGTATACAGATAAAAAACTAAATATTGATTATGATTAAAAGATGGGGAAGAAATTGTATTCTCAAGATTTGAAATTTAAATACCTTGGCATATCATTTGATAATAAATTCAACTGGATAGTAGGAAAATGTTTCTCCTTCATTTATTAGAGAGAATGATGAGGGTACATACCAGAGAAGTGAGGGAATTAAGTTACAAAACTTTGGTCAGAACATTGCTTGTACATAGTGGTGTAGTATAGGACCTATATTTCAGATATCGGTCACAGTAGTTAGAGGTGGCACAAAGAAGGGCTGCTAAAATTGTCTCTGGAAATTACTGCAGAACACAGTCAGTAACTGATCTGATAAGGAATTGAAATGGGATTCATTGGAAAACGGGAGGATGAGGTGAGTTGTAGGAGTATGCAATGCAAATATGTGTGACAAGGTGTGTAAAGATATTGATGGAAAAAATGAGAGAAAGGGAAGTGAAAAGATGACCATGGCCATAGCTGGCATTCGATTTTAGACATAAGGGTGTCTGAAAACTTACCTTTTTAAATAAGGGGGTCAGGTATTGGACTAAATTGCTAAGAGAATTAATTTACTAAAAATGAAAAGAATTTCAAATTAACATTCGAATTATAGAGTAATAACTCTCCTATCCCATGGCCTCATCTAATGGAAAAAATTGTAGAAGGTAGGCTGAGGAAAGCCATCGAACTGCAGCTTGAAGAAGAGGAATATGGATTTAGACCTAACATATCAATAGCAGATCTCATCTTGGATAATCAAGGAAAAACATTGAGAGAGGGGAAGAGATGTCATCTTTATTTCCTTAGATATTGAAAAGGTCTATGGCATCATAACTAGAGATAAACTTGGGGAATGTCTGTCCAAACGAAAAGTGCCAACAAACTTGATCACCAAAGTTAGAATGCTGTATGAGAACTGCCAAAGCTTCATCCATAATGGGGACTGCTATTCAGACTGGTTTGTCACTACTAAAGGTATCACATTACTGCTGTTGTTCATCATTGAAATGGTCGAAATTATAAAGAGAGTAAAACAGCAACTCTAGCCTGACAACTTTAAATCATTTGCAGTTGATGTGATTTGGGGATATATAGAGGATGAAGTAAAACAGAAACTGAACATCTGGAATAAACATTTTAAGGAATTTGATCTTAAAACGGTGGTAATGGCTGTCAGCCGACAGAATATGAAGCTTGTTATTTATCTGAAGCGTGAAAAATTGAATCAAGATCAAAATTTTCAGTACCTTGGCAGTAAAGTGACCTCTGACAGTTGATCCCAGAATGAATTTACCAGTATGGTACAAAAAGGAGCCCAGTTCTATCATCTGGTTAGGCACCTTCTGTGGGACAAGCATATTCCAATTACAGCCAAAATGTCACTGAATAATTCATACTTCTTACCCATTACAATATACAGCCTGGAAGTATGTGCCACTACCAGCAGAGATGAAAACACTCCAGGCAGTCGAGATGAAGTTCCTGAGATAAATGGTACAAAAAACCAGAAGAGACAAGATCAGGAATGAAGTGATCCATTAACAGATCCCAGTCAATGAAAAAATTGCCAAAGTGATGGCTGGGACATGTCAAGTGGACGGACCCATCAAGAACAGCAAGGATATGGTTGGAAAAAGAACTGAAGGGTAAAAGACCAAGAGGCTGGCCCAGAAGGAGATGGATTGATCTCCTGAAACTGGGCCTATAGGAGAAAGGTGCATCATGGTTTAGAATCCAAGAATAGGAAATTTATTTGGAGAGATAAAGGTGGCGAGCATTCTTACACCGCACCTGGGAAACTGGAGACGGATGATGATAATTTGAAGAAGACAAAAGTAGGCAGGTACAAGAAAGGGCGAAAATTGGTGTGTTGGGAAATTTCCACCAGAGCATGCACTCCACAATTAAATATCTTTGGTATCTAATAATTATACATTTTATAGTTATATAAATATGAAAGTTTGTGTGGTTTAATTGTATGCATGGTAGTAGGCTTCTAGTGCAGTACTAACCAGACCAGTCCAGTCGATGGGACATCAAAATGCAACACACTGTCGACGGGAGGAGAGTGAGGTCTGGATCAGATCATCTAAAGGTCCCTTTAACATGTACGTGATATATTGGTGGGTAGGTGAAGATAATTGAAAAGAAGAGTCAGTGTATCAGATACACTGATAAAAAAAACAAATAATTTGTTATGGTTATTAGATGGGAAGGAATTGTTTTCCTGAAGACATGAAATGTAAATACCTTGGCATAACATTTGATGATAAATTCAACAATAGTGGGTATGTACCAGAGAAGACAGGGAATTGGATTACAAAACTTTTGTCAGACCATTGTTTGAGTATAGTTGTGTTGTATGGGACCAACATTTTGGATATCAGACACAGGAGTTTAAGGGGGTGTCTCTGAAATTACAGTAGAATGCAAACAGTCACTGGTCTAATATAGTCTAATAAAGGAATTGGATTCATTGGGAAATGGGGGGGGGGGGGGGGGTGAAGAGTGTTGTGGGAGTCTACAATGCAAATATGGTTGATGAAGTGAAAAAATATTGGTGGAAGAATTAAGAGAGGATGGGAAGTGAAAAGCTGGCCATGACCACAACCAGGTACTCGATTGCTCCATTGCAATTTTAATTAAATATTAAAATTAAATTGCAAAGGAAATTAATTTATCAAAAATGCTGTAAAAATTTCAACTTATTGTTCGTTTAAGACAAAAGTAGGCAGTTACAAGAAAACGGGTGGGGGGAGGGGGGGAAGATTGGTATGTAGGGAAATCGCCACCAGAGCATTGTACTCAATCACATTTAAATGGTAATGTCTTTGGTATCTGATAATTATTTAATTTAATTTAATTGCAATGGAGCACAGGCTCCGGTGACAATTTCCCTACACACCCATCTTCCCCCTATCCTGCACCCACCTACATTTGCCCTCTACAGATTTTATCTTTAAATTCTTTCAAAGTTTTCGGTAAATTATTCATCATTTCTCTTGGTAACTCATTCCAATCCCTGACACCCTTACCTAAAAAAAGAGAATCTTCCCACACCCTTGTGCCTGAAATCGAGTGCTAGCTTGTGGTCATGGTCATCTATTCCCTTCCATGCACTACTTTTCATACCTAATGCAATATCTTTCCATGCCTCATTGCCAGTATATGCCCTGTACACTCCCATGACCCTCCTCATCCTCCTCCTGTCTTGCAATGAATCCCATTCCAGCTCCTTTATCATATCCATCACTGATTGCTTTCTGCGATAATTTCCAGAAACAAATCTAGCAGCCCTCTTTGCACCCTCTCCAACTCCTGTATTTGGTACGTAAAATGAGGGTCCCATACTACACTACCATATTCAAGCAATGGTCTGACCAAAGTTTTGTAACCCAATTCCTTTACTTCTTCCGTACATCCCCTCATCACTCTCTCCATCAAGTGCAGAACTTTGAAACCTTTTCCTACCACCTGTCCAATGTTCCTGCCCAGTTAAGCTTGTTATCAAAAGTAATGCCAAGATATTTACATTTCAAGTCTTCAGCAAGCAATTCTTTCCCCACCTTATATTCATAATTAACCTTTTGTTTTTTATTTGTGTATCTAATAAGCTGACTCTTCTTTGCATTTATCTTCATTCCATGTTTACCAACCCAACTAGATATCCTGTCCAGATCACCCTGCAACTGTTTACAATCCTCTATCGTTTTGATTCTTTTATACAGCATTATATCATCTGCAAACAATCTAATTTCAGATAGTCAACAATCAACACAATTATTCATTAGAATAATGAATAGCAATGGTTTTCTTTTTAACTGCTTAATGTCTCTTAACAGTGAGGTCTTTAGAGATGGGAAAGGATGGGAGGCAAGGAATGGGAAGGAATTCGGCCAAGGCGTTTTAAAGGAAGCATCCCGGCATATACCTTGAGTGATTTGGGAAACCATGGAAAACCCAAATCTGGATGCCCATACAGGGATTCGAACCGCCATCCTCCCAAATGCGAGGCCAGAACGCTAGCCGTTACACCACCACGATCGGTTTAGCAATGGTCCCAATACGCTACCCTGTGGCACACCCATTTTTACTTCAACTTCTTTTGATACTACATTTCATACCCTAACTTTGTTTTCTACCTTTTAAAAATTCTTCTACCCAGAAAATCACTTTCTCATCCACTCCAATGGTTTTTACCTTATTTACTACCATTTTATGGCTTACTCTGTCAAACGTCTTTGACAGACCTAGTGCTACACTATCAATTTAGCCTCCCTTGTCCATTTCATCTGAAATATCTTCCATATACCCCACCAACTGAGATTCACATGAATATCCTTGCCTGAACCCATGTTGCCTGCTGGAAAACCACTTACGTTCCTCACATATATTTCTGATGTGGTTGCATATCAATCTTTCCATTAATTTACCTACCACTCATGTCAAACTGATTGGTCTGTAATTCTCAACTCTATTTCTCACCCCCTCCTTTATATACTGGTACTACTATTGCACTTTACCAGTCCTGTGATAAGCAGCAAGTATCCAGACTCATTTTAAATAATATTTCAAGATAAGGTACAATGTAACATCTTTAAGATATCTGTAGTAATATTATCTTCACCAGCCCCTTTATGTTTTTTCAGCTTTCTTATTTCCTTCATGATTTTCTCAGGATGAATATCAAATTTTTTACTATCGTCATTTCTAATTGTGTTGTTAAGCTCATTCTCCGAATTAGACCCTCCTGTTTCTGATTCATTGTCCCTAATTCTTTCACTGAACCAGTTACTTAAAATCTCTGCCTTTTTCAAATCGTCAGTAACTTCTTCTCCATCCTTATCTATAAGTGTCTCTACACCCTCCCTTCCCCTCAGTTTCCTGATATAGCCATAGAAATTTCTAGATATGTCAATCAATGGTCCTCCTGCACTGATAATACTCTTCATAAACCCATCTTTAGCCATTTTCTTTGCTATTATTAAGTCCTTGTTTAGTTGTTTTAAATATTCTCTACTACCCTCCTGTCTCTTAACTCTATTCTCTTCTTACCAACCTCTTTAACCTCCTCACTTCCCTTTTATAGTACATAGGTTCTCTACTTCTCTTTATTTTCTGCCTTGGAATACATTTTTCTTCCCCCTTTCTTATTATCTCCTTGAACTCTTCCCACCTTGACTCTACTGTACTTGTGCCTTCTTTCCATTTGCTGAATTGTTCTCTGAAATATCTCTTCAAATTTGAAACCTGTGCCTTTTTATAATTGTACCTATTTCCCCCTTAAAATTTGGCTGCTGGTTTACTGAATTCTCTAATATCCTTCAGAACTGCTTCATGATCACTTATTCCTTCAGTTACTTGATACCTCAAAAGGTTTTCATCGGGCTTAATTAGAAATATATCCAAAATATTTTGTCCCCTAGTGTTTTGCTCAACCACTTGTGTAAATCCTCCTTTCCTTATTAAGATATTTGCAAATCTTTGTTCCCTTGTGTTATTTATCTTATTTCCTTCCCAGTTTACACCTGGTAAATTTAAATCCCCACCGATGATGATCATTCTGTTCTCATCTCTGAAATCTGAGTATGAATTTAATTTCTCCCCAAGAGCCTTATCCTCCTCTGTCATTCTTCCACTGTGGTAAACAGCCAACACTCTAATTTTTTCTTTTTTATTACCCCAGAAATCTACCCCAAGTAACTCATGGTCTTTATCTATGAATGCCAGTGAACTGTGGTAGTTTTTGTTAACTAGTATGAAAACTCCTCCACCAATTGCTCCTCTATCTCTGCGGTACACTCTGTAACCACCAGGAAAAACCTCACTGTCTAGTACTTCTTCTTTTAACCAACTCTCTACCCCAATTATTACTTGTGGTTCGTGTATCTCTATTAAGTTTGGAAATTCGATTACTTTGTTCATTATACTTCTACAGTTTACCATTAACACCCTTACTATTGGCTTTACATTTTCAGACTTTATCTCCTCTTTCCCACTTTTACCACAGTCTGTTATTGTTTCAGCCACTTCATCTATTTCTTTAACATCTGTGACTTTCCCCATCGTGAATCTGCAATCAGTATCATTTTGATAATCTAGCTTTGTCCCTTCACCAGCAGCCCCTAACCTAAAAAGGCACAGTCCTGACCCCATCATCACTGGAAATGGACTCCCTCACTGCTTAAGCTAACAACTCAGAAAGTACTCCCTTCCCCCTTCTATACTTTGCTTAATTACATAAATATGACAGTTTGCATGGTGATAATATGTTTTGCATTTATAATTGTATATGTTGATATAATGAAGATGAATGAATGTAGTTTTTATTCTCTTCATTTCATTTTATGAAAGATATCTGGTATCAGTAATAACAATAAATGTTAATTCAACATATCTAATTTTCTTGTTTTCAGAAAGAAAGAAAAAATGAAATGGCTGAATATGCTGAATTTGTATATAGGCTTAGTGAAGACAAAAATGCATCTTATTTAGGCTGTCAAACAAAATCAAAGACTAATTGTAATTCAGAAGCAATAAAATCATTGAAACAATTAATTCAGACAAAACCAACTATAGGTTTGTAACTCTAACTTGTGTTTACATTTGGCTTGTGTGATTTGTTTTTCTGTTCTTATTATTGTACAATTAAGTTAAAATTGTTCTTTTTTGTGAAATTTCAGTTTTTTCACGCACAGATGATGAGTTTTTATTGAGATTTTTACGTGCTAGGAAGTGCAGTATACCTGACAGCTTTGAGCTCTTAAGTAATTATTTTGCATACAGACAGCAAAACAGTGATCTTTTTGAGAATTCTTGCTCACTGAATGAAGCTGTTACACAAGCACTTAATGATGGGTTTCCTGGAGTACTGCCTGAAAGAGACAGGTAAGTTAAACTGCATGTAAAACTGGTGCTCTGTTAACTTTGCTGGATATTGAAATGTTTCAAAAATATCAGTTTTCAATAAAACTACCTCTTCAAGAGCAGTGTGACCAGACAGTGCACTGACATTAAAACACTGTAAGATCTTTGTTGCTTTACTAGTACTATTTCTTGGAGATATCATGGTTTCATAACTTTCTAAAATACATAATAATTCCTGTTTTCTGTATTTTGGACTATTATACAACTGTCAAGTAATCTCATTAATTAACATCCTTCCTGTTGGAAACTATGAAACATGTCAACTTTTCTAGCAACAGGTACCCAGTGTAGTAAAGATTAACTCAAACTGTCATTTTTGTTTTCGAGCATCCGTGCACCAATCCTTCTCCCACATCTTGGAGAACTGGCTCTGCCATTCTAAAAATCTGTAATACTTGTTGCATATGAATTGGTTTATAGATATTCTAGTGCATCATGCACTATGTGAAAAGACCCTTCAAGTTTCAAATTTTCTCAAAGCCTTGTCTCTAAACATTTCCTCCTTGTATGGTTCATCAACATCGGTTACCATCATATCATCTTTAAGTTTATATTTGACCAACAACTCTTCTTCCTTCTCTCACTCAACTTTTTGTATCTCACACTCATGTTAATATGGTTCTCATAGTCATCAGGTTATGGTATTATGGTGTCTTCTTGGATTAACCACCCAATGGCTTTGTCAAAGTACAATTCTTTTGAAAAAGATGCTCTAAGATTCTTTTTGGCTAAAAATCATATTTAATTGATCTTGCATCCATTGCCTAACCTAATTCATTTTTGATTTGAAAGAATTTTTTTAAAGAAGATCCTTGTTTTGAACAAGACATAATAGCTATTCTATGCAGTAATGTTTTACATATTATTCCCTTTACTCTTCATAGTTTTTGACACCCTATAGCAGGCATGATGAGACTGTGAAGCATAATTGCTTAATTAACTCAGCCTTGTATAATGATAATAATCTGTTAAGTTTTCTTAAACAGCTACCACTGGTTACCATTCCAGAAAGTTAGTGAAAATGATGCATAACACAGCATAATAAATAAGCAGATACACAGTTTGCTGTTGATCTCTGATTTTAACAAAATTTTATTGTTCGAATGGAGCACACCCATTTTTCTTCTTTCTTGTATGCTCCTACTTTTGCCCTCTATGAATTTTAACTTTAAACTACTTTAGTGCTTCTGATAAATAATTCTTTATTTCTCTCGATAATTTATACCAATCCCTGTCCACCTTACCTATCCTAAAATACCTAAAATCAAGTGCCAGCTTGTGGTCACAGTCATTTTTTTCCTTTCACACACTTCTCTTAATTTCTCAGCTGATATTTTTCTATGACTTGTCACCGGTATATGCCTTGTACACTATCAATTATTTCCTCACCCGCCTACTTTCTTCCAAAGAATCCCATTCCAGCTTTATCGTATCAGTTACTGATTTTGATCTCTGGTAATTTCCAGTGACAAATCTAGGATTCCTTCGTTGCTCCCTCTCTCCAACTCCTGTGTTTGATACCCACCAAAATGTTGGTCCCATGCTAAATCACAATACTTAAGCAATAGTCTGACCAAAGTTTTGTAACTCTATAACTCCAGCCTATATTCATTTTTTTAACTTTACTTTTCTGTCTGTTACATAATAACCTGACTCTTTTTGACATTTATTTGCAACCCATGTGGACCTACCCAGATATGCCTGTAGTTATTCGGTCCTCTCCACTTTTAATCTTTACATATTTTATTTTTTTAATGGCATCATATACACAAAACTGCCAAACAGATTTTTTATGGGGGTTTTCACAGTTTGAATGTTTTTGATGTAGCTGAAAACTTGTGGAACATGAGGAAACTGAAGCAAAATAATTGAGCATCACTAGATACAAGGCTAAACATGCATCCTCAACTCCAATGTAGGATCACACATCTGACCACTGTACATTTCTGCTAAAGAAATTTGAAGACATTGTATCTAATGACACTTTAAGAATGACCTATTTTGGATTGCTCCATAGCCTGATATAATATGGTGAATGGATATGGGGAAGAGCTGATGGTGACATAAGAATCCTAAAGAGATCAGTGAATTTGCTTGCTTGGTACAACATAGAGAGTGATGTGATCCTAAGTACTCACAGCAGCATATCCTTACTATACCAGCTCTGTATGCAGTATACTGTTTAGAAATAGTTTGTTACAATCTGTACAGTTGACATAGACAAGTAGATATGTCCATTACCTCACAGCCAGACCTGTAACATTCTGATCTCTACTGCACTTTGGACTCCAAAACAAATGCAGAATGTGACTAAATGGGAGAAAAGATCAACAATTTACATGATGAATGGATAAAGAAAATGTCTAGTAATAAAATAACCCAAAAACTTTTTATTAATAATCCTGTGTGTACAGTTATGGAATTTTTTGACAGACACAACTAACTTTCTTTTTGTACGAGGGCGGCCTGATAAGTCTTAGCCTACAAAAGAAAAAACGAAAATTTTGGAAAAGTGGTGATTTATTTCTCAACATAGTCTCCTTTTAGCTCGATACACTTGACCTAATGATGCTCCAACTTCTTTAACCCATCTGAAAAATACGTTTTCTGAAGATCTGCAAAATAGGCCTCCATGGCAGCGATAACCTCCTCATTTGACTTAAATTTCTACCCAGCGAGCGTCTTGTTCAAGTTTGGAAACAAAAAGAAGTCACACAGAGCCAAAGCTGTAGAATATGGTGGATGGGCAGCAGTTCGCAGCCCAATTCGACCAATTTGGCCGTGGCGATGGCGGAGGTGTGAGCTGTGAGCTGGTGCTTTGTCATCGTGGAAGAGCTCTTTTTTTCTTCGCCAAATGGAGCAATTTTTTCTGCAATTCGGCATCGAATTGGCCCAATAATTCAGCATAGTAAAGCCCTGTGATCATTTTGCCCTTCTCCAGGTAGTTGGTGTAGATCACACCTTGTGAATCCCAGAAAATAGTGGCCATCACCTTTCCGGCCGATGGGATAGTCTTAGCCTTTTCGGAGCATGTTCACTGGGTAAAGTCCACTGTTTTGACTGTTCCTTGGTCTCTGGTGTGTACCAGTGGATCCATGTTTTATCTACGGTCACGTAAGGATGCAGAAACTCCTTTGGATTGCTTTTAAACAGTGTCAAACACTGTTTTGAAGTGGTCTCACGGTTGCGCTTGTTGTCCGGAGTGAGCAAACACGGCACCCATCACGCCGACAGCTTTCTCATGCCCAAAATTTCATGCAGGATATAACCCACATGGTCTTTTGAGATGCCTACTGTCCCAGTAATCTCACGCACCTGCAATCGGCAGTCTGCCAATATGAGATCGTGGATTTTTGTCACATTGTCCCTTCGGAGCACCTGGGCTTGGCTCATCAAAAACCAATGTGCAACCACGTTGAAACTCGTTAAATCAATTTTTGACAGTTGCTATCGAAGGAGAAGAGTCGCCGTACACAGCATCCAAGCTCTCTCTGATTTTGCTGCGTGATTTTCCTTCCAAAAACAAGAATCGAATCACCGAGCGATATTGCACTTTTTCCATTTTTCTAAAATCCGCGGACACACTCACTTTCACATGCGATCAAAACAAAACTATGAGTCCGATTTGGCTGAAATTTTAACAATAGCCATCTAAGATAATGTACTACACGACAGTGGCGCCATCGGGAAGAGTACTTATCGAACCTACCTCGTATTAACTAAATTTCTGACTGTGTAAGTTATTATTAGATATTTCCTGTAATAAAATCAATCAATCATCTTAAGGCAACATGCATGAATGAGGTTAGAAACTACTGTCCCATTTTGAAATAGCGACTTGAGCCACTTATGTGTCTGGGGCTTTGAAAGTGTTTCATTGCCAAGCTGAACACACAATCTGCACAAAATTTCTCCTTACCTTTATGTAGTAGAAACTATAAACTATGAATTGTGCTAATGACGTATAAATCTACTCTTATCCCATCATGGTAATAAGTAGATAAATTACTGCAGAGTTGTTTAGTGTGCTAGTACACTTGTACAACTGTACATTGGCATATTAATTATTCTACACTTATTTAAGAAGCAATGTTTATATTTGTAATGAAAAACTTGTTTTTCTGATACTCACTATTTATTTTTGGTTCAATTTGCATTTTCTTCCTTGTGACACAGCTTTTCTTCTTTTTTTTATGCTGTCATCAGTCTTTTGACTAATTTAATGAAATTCTCCATCCCTTCCTATCTTGCACTAACCTCTTCATCTCAACATACCCCTTACAACCCATGTCTTCAGTTACCTGCTTCATTTATTCTAATCTCTGTCTTCCTCTACAATTTTCATCAACTGTTCTCTCCCTCACAAATTAACCAACCCCACATGTCTCAAAAAATGACCCACAATATTGTCTGTTCTTTCTGTTAGACTCTTCCACAGACGTGTTTCCTCATTCATCATTTCCAAAACTCGCTCATTTCGCACTTTATATGTCTACTTAATTTTCAGCATTCTTCTATAACACCACATTTCAGATGCTTCAATTGTTCTTCTTTCTGGTGTTCCTAAAGTCCATGGTTTACTACCATTAAGTGCTGTACTCCACACATAGAGTTTTAAAAACTTCTTTCTGAGACTTAGATATGTGAGATATGTGAATCTAAAAGCTTTCTCTTTTTCATGATGATGTTTTTTTCTTTTTTTCTATTGCTTTTAACATCATTTCTACTTCAGCCATCAGTTGTAATTTTACTTCCTAGATAGCAGAATTTATTTACCTCTCCTATTGTGTCCCATCCAATTTTTATATTTATTCTACTGTTATGGATATCATTTATGCTACATTTAATCACTTTTGTCTTCCTTCAGTTTATATTTAGCGCAAAATCTTTCTTCATACCATTCGGTAAATTCACAATATCCTCATCATCTTCTGCTAAGAGGACAATGTCATGAGCAAAACATAGCATACTAATTTTTTGTTTTCCTTGAACACTTATGCCACATCCAACATTTGTTTCACTTCCTTTATTGCTTCCTCTACATATGAGTTAGTATTAATTGGGATGGACTATAACCTTGTCTTATGCCCTTTTTCTAACTGATGCAAGTGTCTTGTGATTCTATACTTTTATTATAGCCACTTGAATCTTAGAAGAATACTTTATAATCTATGTGTCTCAGTATTTTAGATATGACTTCTTCAAAATTGTCAAAAGTTTTTCAAAATTAACAAACACCATAAACATATCTCTGTTTTTCTTGATCTGCCCTTCAAGTATTAATGTTAAGGCCAGAATTGCTTCTCCTGTACTGCAGTTTTTCCTAAACCCAACAACTTATCTCTTCTTAGATTATTTCAATTTGTTCACTTCCAGTCTGGTCTGCTTGTATTGCTTCTTTATTCATTTGAATTTCAGCCTGCACTTCGTAACTATCAGAGTATGGTCAGAGTCTTAGTCTACTCCTGGATATGCTTTTCATCCTCAAACTTGATTCCCAAATCACTGTTTGACCATGTTATTATCTAGCTGATATCTATTTGGATCCTCTGGACATTTCGAGGCATATATACTTAATGTATGGTTTTTAAATAGTGTGTTTTACACAAGTTTATTTTTTTCACAAAATTTTAATAACCTGCTTCCTCGCTCATATCTTCCTCTTAGACCATAACTTCTTTCACTATTCCCCTCTTTTCCTTGTCCCTCTACCACATTCCAATCACTAATTATTTCCTTAATTCTTCAATTTCGGCGTATATTTTCTCTATTTCTTTGCATCCTCCTGTGACATTGGCATTATTCTTGTACTAATGAGGTTGAAGAAGGCTTAGTTTCTAACCTCATCATAATAATCTTATCACTTAACTATTGAAAATAACTCGCCTGTTTTCGTACTCTCTTGTTCATTACAAATCCTACACCATTAACTCTACCGACAGCTTTTGTGATAATTATTCTATGTTCCCCAGTTTTCTCCTTTTTTTCTTATGAATTTATGCCTTGTCAACATTGAGGTCATTAGAAGCAGGAAATGACTGGAGGCAAGGAATGGGAAGGAATTTGGCCATGGTCTTTTGAAGGAAGTGTCCCGGCATTTGCTTGGAGTAATTTGGAGAAAACCCAAATCTTGATGCCCAGACAGGGATTCGAACTTGAGTCCTTCCAAGTGCGAGGCCAGTGCGTTACTGCTCACTGCTCACCCACCACACTTGGCTCCCCAGACCAGAAATCTTTTACATCCTTCTACTTAATCTCACTAACTACAATGGCATCTAACTTAAGTTGTTCCATCTCCTTTTTTAAAGTTTTTAATCTGCCTGCCCTGTTTAGACTTCACATTCCACACTCTGACTCGTAAAATGTTTCTATCCATTCTGGTGACTCCTCCCTGAGCAGTCCCACCCGGAGATCCAATTGGGTGATGATTTTACCTCCGGAATATTTTAGCCATCATTCTATATGTAACTAGCTGACCTGACAGAAATTTTCCTGTCCAACTTTCAATAAATTTGTTTATGATCATTTGGTGAATTTGTAAAAAGCTATTGGAAATGTTTAAACAAAGTAAAAATGAGAGAGTAAAAACTTATTCTGAGTCATCATTGTATTTATTAATGATTGTGTCCATGGATATACAGTTTGAGGAGCAGGAGTACATTTAGAAGTACGCCAATGGAAATTTTACGTGTGAGATGAATTCTGTTGCCAGTACACCACTGAAACACTGGAAATATGTGATGTGCCTGGAATGTGATTGACTTTGAACCATGTGGTTTTGTTCCAGAATTTCATATTAACCAAATGATTTATTTTCTTCCATTAAATTTGAAATCTCAAGTTGTTTTATTTACATTTTGATTTCAATCATAACACCTCCAAACTAGTTTTGATTGTTTTGTAGATCTTGCGTTCGCTCTAATGCGATCATACATGCATCCAATAGTATCAATTTGCATCGCTGCAAAACTTTGGCCATCGTACAGTTCTTTGAAAGGTTGCGCATTGGAGTTTTATTGATTTGCATACTCAGCGGCAACTTGAGTGGTGAATGAGCTGTTTGACAACCTTCCAACAACGTACCTGTAATTCCTGGTGAAGCAACTACAAGTACAATTTAATTCTGTTAGTGAATCTTTGCCAAAATAAATGCGATCAAAAAAGTTTCTCCAGTTCCTCTGAGAGTATTCAAGAAGAAAATCCGTCTAGTTCCATCATTCACAACTTCCATGAGAGTGTCATATGCATATATTTTTTTGCCAATTCTACAGCAGAACCTTCATTTGAACTGATGCTCCATGCATTGCAATCATATTGGTTTTCACATTTCAACTCTTAATTAAATGTGTTGTGGATTGGACGATTAAGTGCTGCCATGCATAATTTAGGAAATACATTGTTAGATATCATCAAGAAGATGTGCTCAATGTTGATGGAATAGAAATAAAATAATTACGTTTGTTGGACAGATAGTGAAACAACAAAAATAAAACAAGCAAAGGTAATTTTATTTTAATTTAGGCTGGAATGCGTTTTTCCAGATATTCTCCAGATCTTCCAGTATATATCTATAATATAAAAATGAATCGCAAAATGTGTTGGTAAGCGCATAACTCAACAACGCCTGGACCAATTCGGCTAATTCTTTTTTTATATTTTCATTAAGGCACAAGGAAGGTTCTTATGGAGAGAAAAAACGCAAAAACTGGAAGGAAAATAGTAAAAACAACACTTTTATTTTCCCTCAATCAAAACAAAACAAAGGCGTGTTAGGATTATCTTTGGTATGACTTCAAGTTGATTAGGCTCTATGGATATTAATCTATGCCTGCGTGTGATCAGCGAAAATAATATCACTGACGTACGTGTTATCATTATTTCCTCCGTGCGTGGCATTTTCTTGGTTGCTTTTAAAATTTTCGTTCTCTCGAAAACCATTTGTGTGTTTATTTGTTCAGTGTGTTTAATTTATACCCATGCCGCCTACCACGAAAGTTTCGACTATAAAAATAGAATGCATCAGTTTAGAAGGATGCAATATTAAGAATACCCAAAAAGCAAAATCGAGTACTGGTATTTCAGTTGAGAAGCGATATGCATTATCGTCTGACGATCGAGCCACACTTATCCTATTATTTTAAGAATGCAATGTTCTGGTAAGCCTTGTGGTGATGGGTTCCATTCGTTTTAAACTATGTTCTGGTAGAATTCATGGTGATTGAATTGGTTGCGACTAATAATACTTTCTAACTTTTAAAATCTTCTATATAAATAAAAATGAATCGCCAAATGTGTTGCTAAGTGCAAAACTCGAGAACGGCTCGACCAATTCGGCAAATTATTTTTTCCTTCATATTTTCGTTAATCCACAAGGAAGGTTCTAATGGAGAGAAAAAACGTAAACATTGCGAGGAAAATAGTAAAATCAACACCTTTCTTTTCCCATACAAACCAGCCAATCAAAATAAAACAAAACAAAGGCGTGTTAGGATTAGCTTTGGTATGCCCTCAAGTTGATTAGACTGTATGGATATTAATCTATGCCTGCCCAAAATAAAGTTTGAAGGAAAAAAAAAGGTTTGCGTGTCATCAACGAAAATAATATTACTGCCGCTTTATGATTATCTTTGGAATTGCAAAATGATTGATCGGAAGAAATGGTTTCAAAACAACTCATTGGTAATGACAAAATCCCTGTAAACGTTTTGAGTGGCTGCATTACATTTCCTGTCAATTGTTTGGTTGAACGACCGAACTATATTACAGAGACAAAAACACGGACGTTAATTAAATAAATTTCGAAATTCAAAATGAAATTTCCGGTGAATTAAGGATATTCAAATCAGTTGATTGCGCAACTAACCAAGATGATGTCGTCAACTATCCACCAGAATTTTTTAACTCACTGGATTTGCCAGGATTGCTGCATCATAATCTTATGTATATATAAAAATAGACGTGTGTTTTCATATATTTCACTTTTCAACCACCACTACCAAACACAGATCACCGGTCTTTGTGTGAGGAAGTAACATGGAGTTTCCTGTCGTGCACAACGTTGGCCGAATGACGATAGCTGTGGGGATGTGGGAGATATGATGATTAAAGTTGGCCAATGCATGGCGTTTTCATATTTCGATCAAAAATTTGTGTCTTCTTATACTTCTCTTTCCTGCCACAACTACATAGCATAGACCATTGGTGTTTGTGTGTGGTAGTAGAATCGTGTCTGCTGTCATGCACTATGGTTGTTAGATGTCGGTAGCTATGGGGGTGTGGGAGATATGGGGGTTGAAAGTGGTCGACCTGCGGCAATTTCATATTTCTGCCAAAGACGCATGTGTCATGGTGTATCACTTTTCAGCTAAAACTATCTGTCGCAGATCACTGGCGTTTGTGTGTGGTAGTAACACAGAGTCGCCTTTCGATCACAACATCGGCCGAATTTCAGTAACTGTGATAGTGTGGGAGATAATGGTGGTTGAAAGTGGCCGGTCAAGGATATTTTCGTATTTCGACGAAAGACATGTGCCTCCGCAAATGTCAATTTTCTTCCAAAACTACATAACATACAGCATTGGTGTTTGTGTATGGTAGTAGAATCGTATCTCCTGTCGTGCACTATGGTTGTTAGATGTCGGTAGCTGTCAATACAAATTGTTTACAAACACGAACGAAGTCGTGGGTACCAGCTAGTATATATATATATATATATATATACAGGGCGTTCGCCGGAAAACGCTACCCTCCCAGTCTGTTGCCGTCGGCAACTTGCTCGGTCAGTGTAGCCAGCAGTTTCCGCCACACGGCACCGTGAATCACCGCACTGTTTAACACCTCCGCTGCCCCAACAGTGCAGTGCAGTGACCCTTACATTGTTAAGAACGGTTTCTTTGCATTGTAGATAGTTTGTGACTTCAGTCTCTTATTAATCAGTGTTGTGAATAAACGTTTCTTTGCGGTTTGGCTGGTTTGGGGCTTCATACTCTTATTAATCTGTACCGTGTTTGAGTGTGAGTAAAATTATGGTACGTTACAGTTTGCAACAAAGAATATTTCTCTACGATACATATGTGAAGAAGAAGTCGTTTAAAAAGTGTCGCAGTAAATTTCGTCGCGAATTTCCTGGCGCTTTACTGCCAGCTAAATCAACAATTCTGCGCCTGGTTAAAAAAGTAAGAGAAACGGGTTCATTTTTTAACAAAAAGAGACTGTCGGTCAACCGTATTCTCACAGAGGAGAAAATTGTCGATATCGCTTTTCGACTAGAACAGTCACCCAAAAAATCATTAAGTCAGTTAGGGCAGCGTGTGTCTCGAAATATGTTCAGAAGATGTGAAATGTGCATTACACAAGAGGGTCAACACTTCCAGCATCTTTGATAAGGTAAGCTAATGAATTACGTCACATTTAAATGCTTAGCACACAAGTTTATGAAGTTTATGAAGCGTAATTATTATGAAATAGTCCGCGGCCGACGGTCGAACAATGCCGGAAACTGACCGCTCGCTCGCCGGGAGCAGTTTCTTCCTTGTAGCGCTAACACTGGGTTGCGTTTCCCGGCGAACGCCCTGTATATATAAATAGAAAACGTTGAATTATTCTCATCCGGGAAGCATAAGGAATAAAATAAAAAAAGAATTGCACATATCCATCGTTTAAATCGGTAGTTATGGTTTTGAGTTCATACAGAATTCCCATAAAAAAAGGACTTTCAGTTTTTCCCAAATTTTCCAATTTTCCTGGCTACTTTTCTATGTCTAAATACCTTATTATGACTATTTTAAGCATTAAAAAGAAAACTAGCCTGATTGATCCATAGAAAAAAGTACAATCTTTTTTTACAAATTTACATTTATCGATTTCGGTTAGATAGCCAGGAGATAAATGGCTCGAGAGACAACAAAAAAAAACAGAATTTTTGAAATATTGACATTTTTGCCCTTTAAAGATCGAATTCCGAAAAATTCCTTTCCTAAAATATGATGGGACCAAAGTGGAGACCATAAGCTTTAAATGACATCTCATTAATTGATTTCGGTTAAGTATGAAGGGAGATAAAGGCTTGTGACAAAAAAATACCTTACAGAACAAATATATATGATGATAGATTTGAGAGGCTCGTATGTCCTTAGGATACCATTTCGGTCTTTAATGCAGTGGCTTCCCATTGCCTTCTGCATCTCCATGCATTGACCATTTCTGTTTGATCTGCCTTTAGGAGCCATTTCCTATGCCAAGGGCAAGAGGGTGCCCTGGACCACACCTTGCTCTTCCGCCCTCCTTTAGGAAGCTGTTGGCAGGCAGTTGGCTACTCCTAAACTCTGGAATCATTCTTTCACCAGAACTTTGTCCATGCAAACAGGGTGCATCACATGAAGGAGAGGTTGACATTTGGTTTTAAGAGGCTAATATAATCTCTCCCTGACTCTTACATCCCATTTTTACTAAACAGGATGTTAAAACAGGGTCAAATATTTTATGATGTGATAGTATTCAACTAAATAAGACAGAACCATGTAATAAACATTGGATCACATGCACGTACTTCCAGAACGAATGTCAGGTGCTCAATGTGACATCTGCCTGTGGCAATACATGCCTCTGTCCTTCGGCATAAGGAATCAAGCACACTTTTAAACCGTACTGGTTGTTCATGTTCCTGCTGACATGCATTTGTACTGGACCATCCATGACAGTTTTTAAAAAAATGCGCGATTCCTTACACCAAAGGGCAGAGGTATGCTTTGCCATGGGTGGACTTCACATTGCACACCTGCAACTTACTCCAAAAGTATGTGTTTTCGGCTGATGTTTATTAGACATTTTTGTCTTATTATGATACATATAATCACCTTCTAAAATATTTAACTACTTTTTAACATCCTGTATTATACTTCTTTGGTGCCTTTGCTGGTCAGCTCATTAGTTGTTAAAATTCAAATTGCAGACGAAGACTAACTTCAGCTTGGCATCTAACAGGAAAGTGGGTCAAGTGGTCACGTGGACCAAATGCTTAGGTAAATTTCTTAAGTTTGGGAATTCTGTCTAAACCACCTTGGTTGTACTTATTCTACAGCAAATGTTATGGCTTAAGGGTGCGTGGACAGTGAGGTCACTAGCGTCTACAGTAGAGTAAATCCTAATAATTCATGAATTTTGAATTGAATAAATAGAAATTTTTAAAAATGGGATAAAAAGTGGGTTAAATTGTCATTACAGCTGTCCCGCAAGATATCTCCGATGTTACCATATACACAGACTCATTGCCTTCCTTAACTATCATATTCCCAGATTTCTTTTCCTTTTCTATACTGAATTCAAACTGTTCCTTTACTGTGGTTATGATTTTAAGTAGTTAAGTTTCTCAGTGACTTTGTCACTGCAACATAGTGTATACCGTTTTATCTCTGTCACTGATTTGATTGATAAATAGAATTCTGTTAATTTGCAGGAAGTCACCAAGGACTGCTCGCACTGTGATTTCAATACGGTTCCTCTCATTACATTGATTTCAATTTTCAGGAAAGGTCGGCGAGTTCTAGTTCTGTTTGCTGCTAACTGGGACTCATCATCTTACGATCTTCTTTCAATTTATAAAGCTATTCTCTTATCCCTGGAAAAATTAATTGAAATACCAAGGAACCAAGTGAACGGATTTGTTTTCATTGTTGATTGGAGTGGATTTACATTCCGTCAGTCATCACACCTCAGCCCTCGTGTACTGAAATTAATGGTTGATGGTTTACAAGATTGTTTTCCAGCAAGATTTAAAGCAGTTCATTTTATTAATCAGCCATGGTATGTGGAAGCAGCATTAACTGTGATTCGTCCCTTTTTAAAAGAGAAGACTAGAGGAAAGGTATGCACGAAATCAGTTTCATTTATATGCTTTCAAGTTCTCAAAAACATACTCTTTACCAGTCAATAGTTATGTTCTAATATTTTCCATTAACAAACAGAACTCTGGTATCTAAATGAATTTTTTCAGCATCAGCAAAGTAATAAATTTTGAGAGAAAAACTTTTGTGGTCAAATAATTGCAAATAATTGTTTTGGTTTGACTCTATATAATTTTTTTCAACTAATTCTTTCTACAGAACTCTTAACTTATTTTTAAGGCCTGATTTTAATAGCATATGTATTTTAGCTGTGACAACACCTTATAGACGACAATTCTATTTTTATTTTTACAACTTATCGGGATGCTGTAGTTGTGCCTTTGTTTATGCCTCAAGTTCCCATGTGATGATTCCAAGAGAAAATATTGCTTTTTGTTCAGGAATGAAGCTGTACTGAAAATGTTTCATAAATGATTGTTCTTAAATGTCAACACCCAAAACACTTATTAATATTTGTAACATGATAATCATATGTGATTTCCAAGTAAATATAATGTTTGAGTAAAACTTTTGCGATTACCAATTTACAATTTTCACTGTCTTTAGATATACCTTCATGGCAACAATTTGAGTATGTTACATGAGTATGTGGCAAGGGATGTTCTTCCTGCAGAACTTGGAGGAGAAGGCCCATCCTACAATCATCGGCTGTGGGTAGAGAAAATAATGGGACAGGGATGTTGTGAGTGAAATAAAAATTGCAATCAGGTTGTGACTTTATGTACAAAATAAATCATCCAATTTATATTAATTATATTAAAAGGGAGTTATTTATTTGAACTTTTTCACTTTGATTGCATTGACAGTCGATATTGTATGTACCACTTCATTGTTTATACAGTAGCTCTCTTATAGTCATAAGCAGTTTGCAGCAACATTGTGATATCTACAACAATCATGTAAGATAAACCTATTGAGTGTCTCAGTATTATGTATGAAACTAGTCTGCACAGTAGTATTTACAAACTGCTTAAAACTTCAAAAAATATTTTGCTATTAATTTTTATATATATGTATATATACACACATTAAGACAAATATTTTTATTGGTTTTAATACTTATTGATTAAATAATTAACTGTGAAAGCCTTAAAACTGCTTTGTAAAATGAACTTAGTGATAATCAGCTCAATAGTAAATGCCATACTTTTGCCAACAGTATTCTGACATTGAATGATAATTTTACTTTCAACATGTTGACTTAGATTTATTTATAAAATGTTTAGCTGACAACATTTTGACTGTGGTGAAATAACACATTTTAAATGTAGCATTGTAAAAAGGAAAAAATGCCACAATTTCTTCAAGTCTGATTCTTGCATTTCTTTCTTTCTTTTTTCCCTCTTTGCATTTTGATGCATTTTGATGTCAGTAGATCTTATTTTATCAGAAATAGGTGCTAAAGGAGGTGCAAGGTAGTTTTTTTTTTTTGCTGTCGTCAGTCTTTAGACTGGTTTGATGCAATCCTCCATCCCTTCCTATCCTGTGCTAACCTCTTCATTTCTACATACCCCTTACAATCCACGTCCTCAATTATCTGCTTCATATATTCTAATCTCTGTCTACCTCTGCAGTTCTTACCTTCAACTGTTCCCTCCACTAACAAATTAACCAATCCAGCATGTCTCAAAATATGACCTACCAGCCTGTCTCTTCTTCCTGTAAGCTTCTTCCATAAACTTCTTTTCTCACCCATCATTTCTAAAACTCATTCATTTCTTACTTTGTCTGTCCACCTAATTTTCAGCATTCTTCTGTAGCACCACATTTCAAATGCTTCAAGTTTCTTTCTTTCCGGTATTCCTAAAGTCCATGTTTCGCTACCGTAAAGTGCTGTGCTCCACACATAGAGTTTTAAGAAGTTCTTTCTAATTCCTAGATCAATATTTGAAACTAAAAGGTTTCTCTTTTCATGAAGGCTCTTTTTGCTAGTGCTATTCTGCTTTTAACATCATTCCTGCTTCGGCCATCGGTTGTAATTTTGCTTCCCAAGTAACAGAACTCACTCACTTCTCCTATTGCATCAGATCCTATTTTTATATTTAATCTGCTAGTATTGGTGTCATTTCTGCTACATTTCATCACTTTTGTTTTACTTTGATTTATATTCAGTCCAAAATCTTCCTTCAGTATTTTGTTCATGCCATTCAATAACTTCTCAATATCCTCAGCCCTCTCTGCTAATAAGACAATGTCGTCAGCAAATCGTAGCATACTGATTTTTTCTCCCTGAAAACTTATGCCACATGGAAATTTTTCTTTGACTTTCTTCATTGCTTCTTCTACATACAAGATGAATATTAGGTAGTATTGCACTTAAAGAATCTAAGTTTTAAAAAAAAAAATTAATCAAATGGGAAGTAGGTGCTTAGGGAAATTGTCACCACACTGTATGCTCCGTCACAATTAAATTAATTTATCTGTGTAAAGTAATTTATATCATCTTAAATCACAAAATAAACTTTTCATGTCTGATGTACATACTGATAGAAGTTGATAGTGTTAGCACTTGCTCATCTTTTAACTGAGACCAAGCAGGTGCAGTTTTGTTTGTGGTAAAAATTCAAACATTGGGCAAGGTGGTTTGAACTTTGGCGACAGTACACCATGTTAAACATTTGATACTCTTAACTCCTATATAAAAATTATCAGAGGAGGAGGTATATTTTGGACAAGGCTTTATTACTTCTTCAACTTCTCTTCAGTTGACAGAAATTTAATGCCTTTTGTTCTTAAAATTCAATTTTCTACCGTATTATCTCCTTCAAAAAGGTTATAATTTTGTCACCAGTACAACAGTACTGCTCATAACATTCTTTTGTTTTGTTACTAATCTAGAGAGACAGAGATTATAGTTGAGAACAATAAATAATACTACATGGATCTCACATTGAAAGCTGTGTGCTGACCGTTACTTGTCAGGCTCTACGACAGTGAGCGATTAGGCTTTTCTTTATTTCTTTTAATAACTAATAAGATTTATAATCTTACATGTGATAGTGGTAATGGCTTATCTTATAATGCCTTTGTTGAAGCCACAGTTTCATGCTGGATCATATGTATCTTAATTATCAGTGGCGTAGCTAGGTCAACAAGGGCCCTGGTGCAAAAAAATTATTTTGGGCCCTCAGGCCAGACGGGCGACCTTTTTTTTTTGCTTTGCTGGTAGGGGCCCCCTGAACTGAGGATGGAGGCCCTTGAATTTTTCTTTAGGGGCCCCTGAGCAGTGGTTGGGGCCCCTCCTGAGCACAGTGAGGGGCTCCTGTGTTCTCAGGGGCCTCTTAGACGACGGTAGAGCTAAAAAAAAAAAAAAAAAAAAAAATGTCGCCAGTTTGCCGTGAATGCTCGTGGGCCCTCTAAACTGCGCTTGAGGGCCCCTAGAGGTGCGCTTAGGGGCCTCTTGAGGTATGCTTGGGGGCCCCCTGAGCGTGAGGGCCCCGGTGCACTGCACCGCCTAGCCCCATAGTAGCTACGCCCCTGTTAATTATTGCTTTTAGTAACAACCTGTTTTTATGTATGGCTGTGATTGTTGTTTTGATTTCTTTTCACAAACTCTGCCTAAATATCTAATGCTGCTGAATTTAAATGCACAAAATATTGATTTTAAATTGTTCATAGAGGCTGTGTTAATCTACGTAATATAGTGGAGCATGTTTTATAGGTAGAATCCAGAATTTTGTTCTTTGAATTACAAAGCAAAATACACAAATTTTATGGTACAGAAGGCCTCATTACTTTACGTCCTTTCTGCCTGAAAAAAATGCTGTAATTTTTTAGGGTCATGCATAAAAATCCAAATGACAGATATTCATTACTATATCAACAAAACTTTGTATGATTGAATTAATAACAGTTTGCTTTAATCAAGTTGTATCCTATTTAACAAATCTTGAAACAACTTCTTGTGGTAATTGTCATTTCAGTTGCTTTTGCATACTCTATTCATTTAATTGTTATCTACGTTATTGACTATGATGCCAAATTCAACTCCTTGTGACATTGTCAAAATTGTCTTGTTAATTTTTTTTCCATGACACTTCAGATTATTTTAGTGTACAGAAGAGCTGTGGTGGTTCAATGACCTATGTATTTGCAATGATTAAATATTCTCATATCAGAAAACTGCTATTCAAGCAATGTTATGGTTATACAGCTCTCTTTTTCTCTTTGGTAATGCTGTCCTATGTTGGTACAGTTTGCTAATCGGTCATAATCATCAAATTTTTTTAAGGAGATTTCCCTCTTTCATGTGTCAGCCAGGACACTTCCTTGTTCTTAAGTTGAAAACATATTTATCAATCAGGCTACCAGATCACTATGTCTGTAGGAGTCTTATTAGGAAGCGGATGTGTTGCCATCTGCCTTTGAAATATGTGTTTGTAATGTGTAGTTTATGAGGCGGAGATTGGAGACCATCCCAGTATTTGCCTTGATGATTGCTGAAATGCACATAAAATCTGCATTAAGAACAGCTGGTATGCTGGGGACCATGACTTGAACCTGGCTCTGTTGTACCTCCCAGTGTGATGGTGCCTCAACATTGTTTGGTCATGGCACAGATTAACTAATCTCCTTCTCTATCTTGAGGGCTTACACTAAATGATTTTTAATTTCATTGTGATGCAGTATATGTCCTGGTTGTAATTTCCGTACATGCCTATTTTCCAGTTTATTTTTTCTTCATTTCTTAGAGTGCAATTACTACTTTTTCACTTGACAAATTTTAAATTATATTTTATGTTTGTTGTAAACGATTCCTTTCCCCCTTTTATTCCAATCCGTGACTCCCTTACCTAGGGGGGGGAAAAACAGTTTTTGCACTCTCTAATGCCTGAAATCAATTGCCAGATTTCTCTTCCAGATACTAATCTTAATTCTTCTAGAAATATCCATCCAAGACTCAAATATGCCACACACAGTCCTATCACTATCTCCTCCTGCATTCCATTGATTCCACCGAGCGTGGTGGGTGAATGGTTAACGTTCTGGCCTCGCATTCAGGATGACACAGGTTCAAATCCCCATCTGGGCATCCAGATTTGGGTTTTCCATGGTTTCCCCAAATTACTCCAGGTAGAATGCCGCGATGCTTCCTTCAAAAAGTTCATGGCCGAATTCCTTCCCATTCCTTGTCCCCAGTCCCATCCCACCTCTAATGACCTTAGCCGTTGATGAGGCATAAAGCAATAAGCAATCTAATGGTTCCAAATCCAGCTCCTTTATCATATCAGTTACTGATTATGTTCTGAAGTAATTTTCACAAACAAATCTAGTTGCCCTATTCTGAATCCCATTGACTCCTGTATTTGCTGCTCAAAATGTGGATCCTATACTACATCACCATATTCAGCCACTGGTCTGACCATGATGATGAAACTCAATTCCCTCACTTTACTAGTAAATCCCATCATTACCCTTTCAAATAATCCTCCTCCTACTAGTTGTCCAATGTGCCCTATCCAATTGAGTTTACTATCAGATGTTATGTTAAGATATTTACATTTATGGTCTTCAACAAGCAATTCACTGAGCTTGGTGAGTGAGTGGTAACGCTCTGGTTCCGCATTCCGGAGGATGTGGGTATGAATCCCTATTCAAGCATCCAGATTTGGGTTTTCCATGGTTTCCCCAAATCACCCCAGGCAAATGCCAGGATGCTTCCTTCAAAAAGGCCATGGCCAAATTTCTTCCCAGTCCTTTCCAACCTCTAATAACCTGATCATCGATGAGGCATAACAACATGAGAAAAAGGAACAAAACAAAACAAGTATTTCCTTCCCCATCCTATGATTAAAAAAACTGTTAGTTTTTATCTGTGTATATAATAAGCTGAACCATATCTTCATTTCCTATTGTCCTATTCAACTTGATACCCTTGTCCAAGTCTTCCTACAGCTGCTCAGTCCTCTCCTGTTTTGAGCCTGTTATACACCATTATATCATCTGCAAACACTAGCTTCTGACTAAATAACTAACACAATCATTAGAATAATCCTGAAATCTCTCCAGGAAAATGCCAGGATGCTTCCTTCAAAAGGTATGGCTGAATTCCTTCCCATTCCTTTTCTCCAGTCCTTTCCCACCTCTAATGACTTCGATGTTGATGAAGTGTAAAGCCATAAGCAATAATAATAATAATAGAATAATGAGTTGCAATAATCAATTTTTGCACACCATAAAGTGCTTCGTGCTCTCTGTTGTGTCATCTCTTCTAATCTCCCTTCCTCCCCCCCCCCTCCATACCCCCCAAAAATAGCCAAGAAAGTAAATATGTTTTATTTTATTTTATATTATCCCAATATCCTGTTTCATTTGTGTTTTAACCATTTGAAAAGTGGTTTTGTCTGGATTAAAAAGATTTATGGGTATGCCATCTTACTCTAGAGCAGCGATTCTCAACCTGTGGCCCACGGGCCACATGTGGTATTTGACAATGGGACATGGTCTGTAGGCAGAATATTAAAAATTTAATTCTAATTGGGTTAAAGATATCATAAAAACGTAAATTAACAGCGAGTAATAACATAATATTATTATTAGTCTTTCTTACTGTCTTTTCTGTACTTTATTTTCTCCCTTTGCAGGTTTATAACATCATTATTATTATGTGTAATAAATGTTGAGTGCGTTCAGTATATAATTCATTTGTAATAGTTCAATCCAGTTTCATTGCTGTGTTTCTGTAGGAATTCAAAGCACACTTTTAGATTTATTCATGATATGTCCCAAATGTTAATAATATACACAGGTAAAAAATTAGTCCCATATAAGCTTGTGAATTGTAAAATTATTTTTACATTTTACTGGACCTTGGGTTGAAGAAAGTTGAGAGAAGCTTCTATTTAGCATAGAAAAAATATTTGTTAGTTGTAATGTGTGGAGATATTTACAAACTTGCTGTTGAGAAAACGTGTTTAATTTTAAAGGAATGTTTTAAATTATCTTTTAGTTTTCACTCATCAACAGCATGCATCATAGGAATCTGTTTATATAAACTAGCAGTGAATGACAAAATAACATGATTCTCATTTCACTATACTTTTTATGGGAATCATTGGTTAGCCTTACGTCAATTTATTAGTCAGTTTTTTCATTTAATTTTTTTTAGATACTTCATCTAGAATGAGCTGGTATGTAACTCTATGTGGATTGCCTTTCAGATAAAATATGACTTCTGAATAATTAATTAATGTTACACTGGAATTTTTCTTTAATGTAATTTGCTTTTAACTATTTGAGCCGGGCAGCTATTTTTCCTGGCAGTGAGAACTGGCATAGTAGATTGGTATTTGTGCATTCCAAGTTTTAATATCTTTTTTATGCATTTTGAACTGTTTATATTATTGTTCTGGACCAATATTGATGTATAGCACTTTGCATTGATAATGATTGTTAAACATTTACAAATTTTTATATTTTTGTAAAGTAATTGGTAGGGTATAAAAGTTGTTATATTATTTTTAATGTTGAACATATTGTGGGGTCTCTTATATTTATTTACTCCTTTGAAATTGATGATTTTATGAAGAAGCTGATGTTAAGAATTGCATTTTCATGAATTTTCAACTTGCAGTGTGTAAAAAAGATCACATGTTTTTATTTCATTAATATATGTGATTGAGAAAGTATCATCATTGTTCAGATTGTTCACATGGAACATTAATAGTTGTGAAAACATAAAAAGTTTTTTTACAATTTTTTGGTAAGAATATAAGAACTTTAATGTATGGAAATAAATTAATTGGTTAAAATGAAAAACTTTTATCTTTTATTTGGAATCCTAGACCTTGAAATTGTAAAAAGTTTGTGTAGTCACATGTTTTACTTGGCAAGTCATTTTTACATATCCTTTTTCACACTGGTTCACATTTCCTAACACTTTTCATTCCCTGTTCTGGTAAATAAGTTTATAATATCTCTATAGTAATATTATTGGTAGGCCATTTATATTTACTGTGTCAAATTAGGAAGAAGACAAAGAAATAATTTTCTTTTTACTGTTCAATTTTGGGTACATCCTCATATATATTATAAGGAAATAAAAGCAGCTCGATAACACAATTAAAATAATGGTAATGAAATAAACTAATAAAACAGATGATACCACAGTTATAATTAATTCAGTTGGATTCTTTTCTCCTGTACCACACTTGCAAAATCAAATTTCAGAAGATCTTCACACAGATTGCATGAATGATTGAAACAATATGTCAGTGCACAGGAAAAGTAAAAGCGTATAGTTATATTGATATATGGAGGAGGATTAATGTCAATGCTTAATTTCAATTAAAATGAAAAGTAAGGTTGAAGTATCCACCACATACTGCAGTTGAAGGAAGGAAGACTGCAGCGACAAATACTACACAAGACACAATATTTTAGGACATGCTGGAATAAAACAAAGCACTTAGTCCAGTTTGTATGAACATCCATGGCCAACCTATTTATATCTTCCTCTGTATTTCATTTAATATTTCACCTAATGCTATAATTTAAAAACTTTCCATGTTCAGACACACAACTTTATTGCACAATCCAAAACCAGCTGTAATCCTTTGTCATCCAGTTATCTTCTGACCTGGAAACCATGAACTAAATCCTTTGCCAAGGCAATGTCTTTCTCAGATCTTTTCCAGTAATATGTCACATTCTCCCCATAACATCTCACATCACTCATTCTAAATAATCTACTTTGGAAGATAACTCTTGGTTCAGGTTGATCCAGTTACAAGTCCCATCCTACGGTCACCTTGTAAGATAACTCTTAGTGTTTATCTATTGAAGACCTTTGCATTAAATGAACTAAAAAGAAGTATTTTGTTATTTTTCTTTCTTAATTTCCAGACCAGTCCCTAATTTCCCAGTGAGCTTTTATTAGTTAACTCACATTCACCATGGAATGACGAAGGAAACTAATCAATAGTTTCGGTACTTTTCTTCAATTTTAAAGCAATTACTTAACCTAGTCCACAACCCGAAGGTTGGTTGGATCCTCCCGAAAGAGGCATACTAAGCCATTGTGTCAGAGGTAGGACGGCCAGTTCCTTTCCTCTGGGACCTACAGTTTAACGTGGAATCTGAATCATGGATTAAAGCAATTAGCCTACCTGTATTAGCATCAAACATTTTCAACTTCTCTTCCCTATGACCGAGAACCGTACTACCTTCACCTCGTGAGGGTGGCTGACAATCTACCCAGTTGATGCAAGTTCACATTTGTGTAATGCCCACTGCCCTGACTGCTATCTTGACCAGCTGATTAGCTTCAGCAAAGCCAATTTATATTCCTAACAAAATATTGTTACTTAGAGGAAGAAGATAAAATATTGTGTTCCCTTTCAACTTGTCCACAAATACCAACCCTTTAATACTTCCTTTCCTTGTTGCAAAACACGCAATATGCATCCACCCTTCACAACCTATTGCAACTCTACCACTGGTGAAACCTGCTCTATCATATGGCATGCCAACTGCACTATGCTTCTTTTCGTATACCAGTTCACTTCCCTCTGTTGCCCAAGTTCATAAATCGGCCTCATCATGAACCAATGGTCCTTCAGAATGAATGGTCGCAGACAAAAAAATCTAGACCAACCAGTTACTGCCTTCACAACATATGACCTCGATAAACTATTCACAACCAGACCCATCAGAGTACTCCTTGGAACATGTACCTTTTTTACATGGCAAGGTTGACCACATGTGATGTGTGAACTCAGCCATGTGCTTCAACTTCTATAAGCAAAATTAAGGGCTGGGTCCAAAATAGTCTTTTTTATGTCTGTGAAGTATTTTTTATTATTATTATTTTTTTGTATGTATGACCAGCGATATTTTCAGCAATTTTGAACCAATTTAAATTAATTTTTTTTAGTAGATAGGGTATAACTCCAAAGTGGTCCCATATGAATTTCATTGAGAAACCACACCTTCTACCCCCCTCCGCCCACTAATTTTTATACAAATCCACATTTTTTATTCGATCTCGATCAAACTTTGGACATATATAGCCAAAAATAAGGAGAAAAATGCTGTCAACTTTTGGTTTAAAAAAATTGAACCCCTCTCCCCCTATCCACTCCCTTAATTTTTGCCAATTTTCTTTATTCAAAGCTACAGTAGACACCATTTAACGGATCTCCATTAAAGTTGGCATTTATATGTAGTTTTTCATGGAGAAGGATTCTGACCAAAAAAATCAAAATAAAAACCACCCCTCTCCCATTTACACCCCTTAATTTTATAGAAACCTACATTTCTTATCTGATTTTTACTGAACTTTGCCCATGTATACTTTAAAACAAAGAGAAAAATCCTGTCGATATTTGGTCTTCCAAAGTTCACCCCCCCACCGCTCCTTCTACCCCTTTAATTATTGTCAACGTTCTTCATACAAAGCTACACTTGACACCGTTTGACCGATTATCATCAAAGTTGGCATATCCTATACATGTAATTTGTCATGGTAAATCTGACCAAAAAATAAATAAAAAAACCACCCCTCTCCCCTTTACACCCCTTAATTTTTATACAAACCCACATTTTTTATCCGATTTCGATGAAAATTTGGACATGTATAGTAAAAAATAAAGAGAAAAATATTGTCAACTTTTGGTTTGAAAAACTGAAGCCCTCTGCCCCTATCCACCCCCTAAATTTTTACCAATGTTCTTTATTCAAAGCTACAGTCGACACATTTAACTGGTCTCTATTAAAGTTGGCATATACATGTAATTTTTCATGGAGAAGGTTTCTGACCATAAAAAAATAAATAAATAAGCCACCCCATGTCTCCCTTTACACCCCTTAATTTTATAGAAATCTACATTTCTTATCTGATTTTTATTGAACTTTGCCCATGTATATTTTAAAACAAAGAGAAAAATCCTGTCAATATTTGGTTTGCCAATGCTCAACCCCTTTTCTCCTCCAACCCCATTAACTTTTGTCAATGTTCTTTATAAAAAGCTGCAGTCGCAATCGTTTGACCTATTACCATGAAAGTTGATGCTTATATGTATTTTTTTCACGAGGAAGGTGTCTGACCAAAAGATCTAAAAACCACCCACTCTCCCCATTAAACTGCTTAATTTTTATACATAACCTCAGTTTTTATACTTAGCAAATTTTTACTATAAAACAAAGAGAAAAATGATGCCAACTCTTGGTTTGCAGAAAATGAACCCCTCTCCCTTTTTCCACCCCCTTGATTTTTGTCAATTTCTTTTTAGAAAGCTACAGTCGACACCATTTGACCGATCTTTATTAAAGTTGGCACATATATATGTAATTTTTTTTATGGATAAGATCTCTGACCAAAAAATAAAAAAACTACCCTAGCTCCCCTTCCCTTAATATTTGTACAAAACCCACATTTTGATTCGATTTGGTGGAACTTCGCATGCGTATACTTTAAAACAAATAGAAAAAGAATAATACTGTCCACATAACTTTCACAAAAATGCAAACCCTATCCCCCTTTCCACCCCATTAACTACTGTCAATGTTCTTTATACGAAGATACCGTTTCTTTCTGATTTTGAACGAAGTATGCACATGTATACTGCAAAACAAACAGAAATATACTGCCTACATTTGGTTTCGAGAGTCCAAACACCGCTCCTTCCTTTCCATCATTTAATCTACAGTTTATATCCAATTCTGAAGGAAATTTGCACACGTATACTTTAAAACATACAGAACAATTTTGTTTAAATTAGATTGCCGAAGCCCAACCCCTCTTCCCTTCTACCCCCACCCCTCCTAATTTCCAATGTTCTTTATAGATACCCACAGTTTTATCAGATTTCCATGGACTACTGCACTTGTACAAAAAAAAATAGTGTCTATATTCTGTTTACAAAACCCTACAACTTACTCCCTTACCCCATTTAATTTTGGCAAATGTTCTTTACATTAAGCTACAGTTTTTATCTGGTTTCGATGGAAATTTGCACGTGTATATTTTAAAACAAAGAGAAAAATACTACCCACACTAGCTTTACAAAAACCAAACTACTCTTCGTCCCCACACCCCTTAATTGTTATTTTTTATACATACCTACAGTTTTATCTGATATCAATAGAAATTTACACACGTATACTTTAAATCAATCAGAAAAGGCAGTCTACATTTGGTATACAAAAGCTCAATCGCTCTTCCCCTTTACCCTCATGCCTTTTAATTTCCAATGTTCTTTACAAAATATCCACAGTTTTAAATCCCGTCAAAATTGGTTAAGCTATTTTTAAGTCATGGCATAATATTTATAAAATAAATGTGTCGTAATGTCTCAACATGTACCGTACTTCAGATTTCAACTTTGATCCCAAGCTTTCACGTTGTGAAAATCAATTAAAATTCTATATTTTTTGTGTGATACCAGAGCAAACAGATATATTCCAGAGAGATTTCTGTATGTGGTATGTATTAATGCCCAGATGTTACATGTTTCAGTTATCGAGCAGCAGCTTTAACAGATGTTATGATAAGATCGAAACATACAGGCCCGCCGCTAGCTGTTTGAGCGCCCGCGTGCAATACCGATTATGCCGCCCCCTGTCTAACTAGCCAGTGGTGGATTTAGGAAATTTCCGAACCGGGTCAGAAAACTGAGATTGCCGCCCCTTCAAACATTATTTGCCGCCCCCATTGTTGCCATTCTGAGTGTCGCCGGCCGCCCGAAGCAGCTGTTGAGCTAAAAAAAAAAAAAAAAAAGGTCGCCCCTTACATAATACGCTGCAAATTTCGTCGCGGCGACAATGGAGTGGCAACTATCGCGGGGTGGCGACTGTCGATCGCTCGTTTTGCCGCCCCCCCTCGATGTGCCGCCCGCGTGCGGCGCACGCGTTGCACGCCCGCTTACGGCGGGCCTGGAAACATAGCCTGACAATCCTTAACACAACGCCCAATTCACCTCGTTCTGGAAGTGGTTGTGGTATATAAAGACAGAATTCTTCTTTGAAAGCAAGCGCTTTAATCTCTGAGCTACCAGGAAGTTCGCAAAATGGTAACTGCTGCGGCATATTTAAAATACTAAACGAAGTATAATACCACTAAAAATTTAAAAATAAAATAATTGTTTAGAAAAACATAAAAACTGACATAAAAAAGCACTAAAAATTTTAAAATAATTTTATACCTTACTTAGGAATAAGTAAATCTAAATAGATAACATTTTACATTACTTTCATTGAAATTTTGACATTAATTAGTTATTTTTGGAGTCGGTGCCAGCGAAAGCAAGAAAAACAAAAAGATAAAAACAATAAGGAATAACAATAATACATAAAAAAATCATGTTACTGCTTACCTACAATTAATGCTAGAAACATGTTTCAACAAAACTGAAACATACAGATGATACGCCGATATTATGTACTCTGTAAATCGTTTACTTCGTGATGCAACCTACCAACTGACACTGTAGCGCCAGAGATATGCTTGGATGACCAATAAGGCCAAGCCACAAATTAAAATACTGTTAATTTGTTTCCCTAAGATGTCTCCCACAATAACACTATCTGCCTCACGACATGCTGTAAAATATTGTTCGTACTCCCCGTTTCGCCTCTAACGCCAAAAGAAGTTCAGTAATTCGATCTTCGCGATGTGACAGCTGGCACCGACTCCAAAAATAACTAATTAATGTCAAAATTTCAATGAAAGTAATGTAAAATGTTATCTATTTAGATTTACTTTTTCCTAAGCAAGGTATAAAGTTATTTTAAAATTTTTAGTGCTTTTTTTTGAAGTCGGTTTTTATGTTTTTCTAAACAATTATTTTATTTGTTACTGGTGGCCTCCTTCCTACTACTTTGGTAAGTGATGAATATACTTTACCTTTCCTCTCGATTTTATTGTCATCTCAAATCACCTTCTCCTGCTTGTTTCTCTTATTTTCAAATTAGGAAGAAGGCAAAAAATAATAATAATTATAATAATAATTTATTGCTCATTTTTGGGTACATCTTCATGTGTATGTCTTTTTGTGAGGCAGTCTCCAGCTGCGCCCATCTCTCATAATGTTCTCCCGTTGACGAAGGGTTTATCCCGCAAATTTCGTCATTATTTGTGTTTGTGTCTTTTCTGTGTGTTCGCGCCCCACATCCATCATCTAAAAGTAAGTGGTGGCTCATTTCCCTATCCTAATTTGATTCCTTTCCGCTACTTAGCGTCTTGATTTCATTGTTACTATATATATTATAAGGTTATAAAAGCAGCTCGATAACACAATTAAAATAATGGTTAGGAAATAAACTAGCATTACAGATGATGGCATGAAGACATTATCACACAAAAAATAGCCTAACACTGAAATTTTTGGCTTTCTTAACACAAGAACAGGATTTAAATTAAATTAGTGTTGCGGAATGATTGTTATGATGTGCGGAGCATGCATGGATGGAAGAAGTGATGACAATTTTAAAAATGGAGTAAACTGGACAGGAGTGGTGTAACAAGTTGAAGGGAATAATCTGAACTTTGCAAAATCAATAAATATTAAAAAGATAACTTGCAGAAAACAGCCAAAAGCGAAAATTTGTTTCAAAATATATACAATATTAAGTAAATTTATTAAGAAAAAAATTAGAAGAATATGACTAAAACACCACCTGTGATAATGAGAGGGCAGTGTGGATTCTAGAGGGGTAGGGAGGGAGATGGCAAATTGGGGCACTTGCACTGGGTGGCAATTTCATGTAGCGGCGATCGTGTTTAGCTCGACTACTGGGCGACAACCTTTGGGGGGGGGGGGCGGCAAAATCGTGTTAGATATTCGATGAGCCCAACTAGGACCACGTTAAGCCTTTGTGTGTGCTCCAGGCAGCGAGTTTCAATCTTTTGGGCCCAGAAGTGCTCCATTCGTTTTATATGTATATACTAAGTTTTAGTGCTCTTCTACTGCCCCAAGTGGCGACAATGGATCGATCTTGGGCTGTGGGGCCTCCTCGGGATGGTCAACGGCGGCCCGTGGCATTTCCTGCCACCCTATTGTTACGCCACTGCGCTAGAATAACTATTATAGTTGGAAAGAAACTTATGTTTCTACCTAGTGTGGAGGTGGGGAGCCGCCGTCTTGGCGTAAAAACGTTTCGACAACAAGTCATCGCAGCGTCTATTCTGTAATTTTTCTACTTTGTTCGTTGTGAATTATTTCATGTGGCTTCAGTAGAAAATCCTGCGAGTTGTGAACTTGTGAGGTGCGTTCAGTGATTAGGTTTTTAATAGCAGAAAACCTTAAATCAATTGAAATTCATCGGCAGCTCTGTTAAATGTACGGAGACGAAATGATGAGTGAAAGTGGGGTGAGGCAATGGTGCATTCAGTTTAAAAATGGCCTCACCAGTATTCATGATGAGGATTGCAATGGTCGTCCTAGCCTTGTGACTGATAAACTGACGATCAAAGTCAACGATAAAACGCGTGAAAATCGCTGCTTTGCGATTACGGAACTCTCGCTTCATTTCCTCCAAATTTCACAAAGTTTACTACATGAAATTGTATCGGAGAAGTTTTGTGCAAGATGGATGCCAAAAATCTTGACGGAAGACCACATAAAACAATGTCTTGCTGCATTGCTGAATTTCCTCGAAGCTTGCTACAAGTATGGTAACACACTTCTCCACCATGTCGTAAGGGGATGAGGCATGGGAAAAGCATGTCAATTGTGAGACAAACAGACAGTCCATGCAATGGGGGCACACGAATTATATGATAAATGTTTGCAAACGTAGTCAGTCGGAAAGATTATGGCAACTGAGTCTTGGTGTCGCTGAGGGAGGGCTTCTGGTTGATTTTCCTGAACGTGGCGCAACAATTAACTCCCTCTGAGTTCTGGTGGTGACTTCTGATCGTCTCCGAAGGATGGATCTCTAACGTATAATTTTTTTTTTGGTATAATATATTCAGGGAAAGCAATTTATTATTCGTTTCAATTTTTATTACTTTAAGTACAACGTAGGTACTTGTGCGTAGTAATTAATCGCAGTCCTCTCGTTGGCTTGGTAACATACGTCGGGGAGTGGAAGGGGAAAAACCGTGTGCGAGTGTGTCAGGTGTTACCCAGCTGTATCGTTTTCATTCGCCTTTCAATTGTTTGTCATGATTGCCGTTGGCAAGATGAAACGTCCTAGTGGTCATGTGTATCGAAAAGAAGCTGAACGAAGGCTAAAAAAGAAAATGAGGTTATACAGCAAACACATAAAATAAATAAGTTTTTCATTAAAAGAAATGAAGATTCGTCTACGTGCAGCTCATTCTCTAATGTCGAAGACGAGAATCAAAATTCCTTACAGGTAAAGTATATACAGCGCTTTGCAATAGCTACTTATTTATAGATGTTTTGCTTAATATATATACCCTACAATTCTTCTAAAAGTTTTCCAGTAAGTCTTGTGATTGTTTTGTGTCAAAAAGTTTTGAGATCTTGTTCTGAGTCAAGTATATACACTTTCTGAAACAGCACATTTTCTCTCGGTGTTATAGATTGTTAATCTAAAAGAAACTAAAACTCTAACGACTGGGCCATTATGCATCTCATAATTTTAACTGAACTCGAAGACGTATTATATGTGCGTTTTATTCTAAGGCTTGCTAAACCTAAAACTGATCTAGGAAAATAACGGTTTTTGTACTATCCGTAAGATTGATAAGGCAAACAAATCAGGTACAAGTTTTTGTGTCTAATTAGCTAAAACATGGCATGCATAATGACAAAGTCACTAGATATTGTTTCAGTTTTAAATGGGCGATCCATATTTCAAAGAAAAACCACGCTATTTCAGGAAGTTACACATTGTGATGTAATGACTTGGTTCAGAACAAGACCTAAAAATGTTTTGAAACCGAACAATGACGAGACATTGCCCAAATTTTTACGAGAATTGTTTCTTGTGGATTTTTTTTTTTCTTTTTATTTTGGTCACTTATTCTGAGTCATCGCTCGTACTTGTACGTAACAGTTCAATTTGAAAATCCATGTTTAAGGACATTTCAGAAACGAATTGTCCTATACTAACAATTAGAGATGCCACGATTATTCGGCTACTATTCGGTACCGGTATTCGGCCTATTCGGCCACTTTTTTTCCATATTCGGTATTCGGCCGAATGTTGCGTACTATTCGGTCGAATACCGAATACCAAATCATGAAAAAAGAAAACTCACATATTACCCAAAAATGTATTTATTTTAATTCCAAATTATTACATTTAATACTTAAAATCTACCAGCGGTAATTTGTGATGTATGAAAAAAAAAATCTGCATTTTTTTTATAGCAAACGGCTGCGCTTTTCCTCACAAACTAAACCTGCTTCTGAAAATAGCCTCTCACTATATACCGTACTGCCAGGAGACGATAAGTTAACCGAGCGGGGCGGTGTAACGGTTAGCGTTCTCACCTCGCATTCGGGAGGACGGCGGTTCGAATCCCCGTCCGGGCATCCAGATTTGGGTTTTCCATGGTTTCCCCAAAATCACTCCAGGCAAATGCCGGGATGCTTCCTTCAAAAGGCCATGGCCGAATTCCTTCCCATTCCTTGCCCCCCATCCTTGCCCCCCATCCTTTCTCGTCTCTAAAAGACCTCGATGTTATAAAAGAGACATAAAGCAGTTACAAAAAAAAAAAAAAAAGTTAATCCGAGCGAATTCTGTCAGTCTTGGATACTGTTCAGCGTTTGCTGACCACCACTTGTAAGGATCTGCCGTCCGATGAAGGCAAACAGTTTTCACATAAAAATCAATCTCGTTTACAATAACACATTTCTTCTCCACATCATCACCATTTTGCATATTTTCAGTAGCAACGTCCTCAAAACAGTTCCGGAAACTTTCATGTATTTCAGCGGTTTCTCATTTTTATTAATACGTCTTTTCTTACAACGCGGAGGAGAATCATTACAGCGACTACTAGAATATTCACAATTAATTTTCAGAGCTTCTGAAAGAATTTTTTGTTTTGCTCTTTGCGTTTGAAGCAATCCGAGAAAACTGGTTTCGAAACGCGGGTCAAGAAAAGTGGCAGCCGGATACTGATCATTTTCATCAAAGTTGAACCGTGTTTCAAGCTCAGCTTATAGTGAGGTTCTCACTCTCAATAAATTTGGTGTTGTATATGCAGTTTCTTCCTTCCGCAGGTATTTCAACAATGTGACGATATGTGGAATAACTTCAGAGATGCAGGAAATACCTGAGCTGGTTATTCTCGTAATCTCCTCGAACGGCTTCAGGATCTTGATAAATTGTTCCATTAGCTTCCACTGAGAAAGTTACAAATTGATTAAAAACTCGTGATCAGTTATGTTTATGGATGCCCCCATGAGACAGGTCGTAGCCAGTCACCCGCGAAAGCTACACGTACAAATTTTTTCCGAACATTCGGCTGCCGAATATTCGGCGCTTCGGCCGAGAGCGTGGCCGAATATTCGGTATTCGGCAAAATCACTATTCCTGGCATCCCTACTAACAGTGCTCTCACTCTTTGCCGACAATGATTATGCGAGTGAAGCCGGCTGCCGTAGATTTAACTGTTATTATAAGCAATTTCCGAGCAACTTCCAAACTAATCAGGATCCATATAAATTTAAGGTGTTAGTTAAGAAGTTGAGGCATGTAGTGCCGTTCAGAGTAAATCAGTTAACGTCCGAATACAAACAATTAATAATAGCAAAGAGAGAAGCAAAGGATGGGTTTATGAAGAATATTATTAGTGCAGGTGGATCACCGAACGATGCACCTAGAAATTTCTATGGCTATATTAGAAAACTGAGGGGAAGTGAAGGTATTCAGACAATCGTAGATAAGAATGGAGTTGAAGTCACTGAGGATTTTAAAATTGCAGAAAATTGAGTGACTGGTTTAGTGAGACCACTAGGGACAATCATCCAATGATGGGAGGGAATGAATCTCCCAAAAAGTACAAATGAGGCAACTACAAAATTTGAAATAGATTCTCAGGAAATTATGAAGGAACTCAGAAAGCTAAAAAAACGAAAAGGGGCTGCTGTAGATAAAATTACTACAGATCTATTTAAGATTGTGGGATATGATATTGTACCTTACTTTGAAATTTGATTTAAAATGCGCTTGGAGTCTTGCTACTTACCAGAGGATTGGAAAAGAGCTATAGTAGTACCGGTTCATAAAGGAGGGGTTACAAATAGGGTTGTAAATTATAGGCCGATTAGTTCGACATCGGTGAAATAAATATTTACATACTTCTGTGCATTCTGTACATTATTTTAACAGTAACAAATAATATGAACGAAAAGCTTCGTGGCTTGGCTCGGAATGCACCCTCCCTACCACTTAGCCCAGCGTAGCTTCCTACCCAACCTCTCCCCCGCCCCCCTCCCTTTTAGACAGAGCCATGCCATCTATGGACGCTTCCTAACGTATAGGAATGTAGTAAAGAACATCAGGAGAAGCTTATTATTATTTTCATACTTATAAATTAAATATGGCTGAGTTAACTTATTATCTGACAATTATTAATTACTCGCTAAAATAACATCATACTGATACTGTAATATGAGGGTGAGGAGGAACTAATCTTTATGTGGCAGGGTTTGTACATATGTACATTTGTTTTTAATTTTGTTTGCAGGCATGATCAGGGGCGTAGCTACTATGGGGCTAGGCGGTGCAGTGCACCGGGGCCCCTACGCTCAGGGGGACCCCAAGAATACGTCAGGGAGCCCCCAAGTACAGTTCAGAGGGCCCACGGGCCTTCTGGTGACATTTTTTTTTTTTTTAAAAAAAAAAAAAACGTCTACAGTCATCTGAGAGGGCCCCTGAGACACAGGGAGACCCTCACACTAAGGGCCCCTCACTGCTCAGGTGGCCCTACCACTGCTCAGGGGCTCCCAGCCTCAGCTCAGGGGGCCCTTACCAGCAACACAAAGCAAAAAAAAAGGTCACCCATCTGGCCTCAGGGCCCAAAATAAATTTTTTGCACCGGGGCCCTTGTTGACCTAGCTACGCCACTGGGCATGATGTACTACTAAAACCATTAATGATGTCTCACCAGCACCTGTACTACATATTAAGCAAGAATCTGATTCTCACCCTACTCAAGCTACTAATGATTCTATCGCCGTTACTACGGATGATTCAATTGGTTCCCTGTCCGAACATTGCATGAATTTAATTCATTCCCCTACAAACAGTAATTCATCGAGATCGACACAGCAATTTCACATTGACAGTTTGGTAATAAATACTGCAGCTCCCTCATTATTAGTTGAAACTGATCCCGCATTATGGATTGTAAATGATGAGCTACGAGATTATTTTTCAAGAAAAGGTTTGATCAAAATATTTCAAGTGAAGATTATTCTAAATCTAAACGTGTCATCGATGGTGGTGGCTAGCGATATTTACCAAAATATTTCTTTAAAGAACGTCTGCTAAACGGAGAAAAAGTGTCTCGAAATTATTTGATATACTCGAAGTCTCTTGGATCAGGTTTTTGTGGTCCCTGTCGTTTATTTGGCAGTGAGAAAGGTCCATTATCTTCCCGTGAAGGATTCAGTGAATGGAAACATGCTTATGATAGAGTAAGTACACACGAAAATAGCTTAGCACATAAAAACTGTTTGTTAATGATAAAACAGTGAGGTATGGCCGGGACAAGAGTTGACTCAAAATTAGTTGAACAGGTGGAAGATGAAAAAAATATTGTAGTTGTGTCTTACAGAGAGTTGTTGTGGCTGTAAAAGCACTGGCTACTCGGGGATTATCTTTCCAGGGAGGGTCAGAAAAATTTGGATCAATTCAGAACGGAAACTTTATGATGATATTAGAAGCAATTGCTGAATTCGATCCTTTTTTGGCAAAACACATACAAACAATGGGTAATCCTGGTAAAGGTCACGTGTCTTATTTGTCATTTGCAACTTATGAGAAAGTCATAAAAATTATGGCTGATAAAGTAACCCCCTCTATTATAAAAACATCCAAAAGGCCAAGCATTTTCCATTTAGTGTTGACTCTACCCTGATATCACTCATGTGGACCAACTTTCTTTAATTATCAGATTCGTGGAAGAAACGGACAACCCGTTAAACGGTTTTTAAGTTTCCTTCCTAACACTGGTCACAAATCAGAAGACATTTTGAAGGCAGTCCTTGAGACTTTTAATATCAGCATTAATAATTGCAGAGGTCGATCTTACAATAATGCTGACAATATGTCTGGATGCTACAGGCAAGAATTAAGGAAATATGCCCTCATGCAATTTATGTACCATACTCCACGCATTCATTAAATTTGATAGGGTCGTCAGCCGCTCAATATTGCCAACAGGCTATTCAGTTTTTCGGGTTGTTGCAAAACGTATATATTTTCTTCACCGTATCAACACAACGGCCAAAACTGTTACACTAATTCCTGACTGAGCCTGAGAATGTTTTTCTAAAAAGTGTATCGAATACTCGTTGGTCAGCTAGAGTTGATGCCTGCACTAGTCTTAAAAATTACTTGAATCAGATTATAGCAGCTCTTCAAAAGATAAAAAATGATTCGTCACAAAAACCTTGGGTCCGCAGTGAGGCGACTAGACTGCTGTTTTAAATATCTACTTTAGACTGCCATAATGTCTGAATTGTGGGGCTCCATATTGAAACAATTTCATTTAGTCTCGAATGCTCTGCAAGGAGTATATATTGACTTTGAAGTCGTTGCAGGTCTTTACGAATCATTAATTTTATTTACTGAAGAAAAAGAGATTCTTTCAAAATATATGAAGAGGCCGGCAAAAGTAAATCTCAGGTAAATGAATTTAAAAGATTCCAAAAACGCTCTGTCAAAAGAAAACTTAGTTGTGACGAATCTGGCGAGTGACCATTTTCGGGTGCATGCATTTCTTCCAATTTGTGAACAGCTTTTAAGTGAACTTAAAATGATAAAGATGGCTTATGATAATATCAGTGACAAGTTTTCATTCCTTTTAAGACTTGAGAAAAAAGGAGAAGAAGAAATAAGGAACAGCGCCAAAGAATTACAACAGCTCTATCCGGGAGATCTTGCGGACGGTCTGCAAGATGAATGTGTGCTCTTCAAATATTATATACAATCCATAAACAAACAAGAAACCAATTATATTGAGACAAATAGGGGTTTTGATAAGAGAAAACAAATTGGAAGAGGTGTTTCCTTACATTGATTTACATCACGTATGTTTACCTGCACGGCAGTGACTAACTGCAGCGCAGAGCGTTCATTCTCCGTGCTGCAACGAATTAAAAGTTACATGCGTTCTCGCTTAAGCGAAGAAAGTTTAAATAACTTAGATACCCTTAATATAGAGGCAGATTTGACGAAATCATTGAGCTATGATGATGTTATTGATGATTTTGCCAACAGTATGGCACCTTGCAAACAGTTATTTTAATATGGCCTGTTTAACAAAGTAATTTAACTATTATTTCTTTCCTTAATTTTGAACATAAGTTTATGCCTTTTTTGTTACCAAATTTAAATATTTGATTATGTTTGGTGTTTTGGAATACTGAAACATCAGAATAATTTCTCAGTTTGTCAGATGATTTGTAAATATTGAATTAAGTATTTATAAAAATTGAAGGTATATATCAACCCATATTACATAATTGAACATATATATTTATTCTTATTAGTAGTTTGTAATATTTGATTGCACAAGTAATAAATAATTACAGAAACAAAGTGTAAGTTTTTATTTGTCAGCTCATTGCATCTTTCACTTTTGATGTCAGGTAAGTTACAGGGGCGGCCAATTATATTCGCCCGGGGCGCAGAATTTAGAAATACGTCCCTGCCTTCAATAGTAATACTAGTAATAAAATTAGTTACAAATTTTATTAAAGTTCTAATATTTAAATTAAATATGTATGGCCCCATATTTATCAAAACCACAAATTTTTGGTGTTACCCTGACGGCTTGTCATTGGGCGAAAAGCCTAGAAAAAAAGACGTGTGCCAAGCAAATTATATATACAATGGCATGTGTTCAGTCACTTTAGACTCTTAGATGTGTTGGATGGTGAAGATGTCCGGAATTTCTAGCGGATGACACCTGAAATGCTTAATTTCTCGCGTCTTTGTTCTGACAGAAGACGTGAGGTTATGGTTGCCAACCATACTGTATTATAAAGTATCATATATTACTTTTGGCTGTTATACTTTTTTCTACGAATAAAGTATGCGAAAATTGTTTCGAATAAAGTATACAACACATGTAACTGAACGTTCGTCTGCTAGTTTCACAACCTCCTGCAAGAAAAAGTGCCTATCAGCCAACGATTTTTTGTTCACTAGCATCCTTTGATCTGCGTAATTACGGCATCGGAGTCGAGGAAATAATAGCGGACCATTCATATGGTTGCATTCCAGTCGACTCGTGTCCGCTCGCCGTTATTTCTGAACGGAACCATAAATTATGCAGAAACTATTTATTTTTGTTAAACTATACAATTCAATTAATTTCCAAACGACATGTTAGTGCTTATGATGAAACGAAATAAATGCAAGATGGTGGGAACGGAGAAACAGAGCGCCCATAAATATAAAAATGAGTGTTCCTTTTTTTATATACTAGATGTAGAATGTGGCTCCAGCTGTAACACTGAAATGAAACCAACAGTTAATAGCTAGTCCAGTAAGCCCGAAAATATTTTTATTTAAGGCAATAAATAACTAAATTTTAATTTTCCCCATTTCATATACTTTTTATTTTCCTCTTCAAAAAACAAATATATTTTTTGCTAAATAAGTTGGCAACCCTATGTGAGGTGTTCCATAAAAATTTGTGGATCTTTTGCACCTCCATCAACTCTGTCAATACTCCTTTTTCTTAATTATCGGATGAATCCTTCTCAAAATAATAGAAAACGGGGAACCAGGCAGTGAGATCATAACCGGGAGAGGCTTTACACGGCCAGTTTTCAGTGCAGAGTAGTGGGGGCCCCACTTCCCCCCCTCCCCCTTTGCCCTAAATCTGATGGAATTTCCACCCGACCACCCTGCCTGATTTCGCGACAAAAACGTGTCAAGGAGCTCAATTTAGACAACCCGTTTTCAGGGCCGAAGGGGCGTGGCCACGATTTAGGGAAACCAGGTCGGGTCGTCTAAATGGGCCTTTAGGCGAACAATACAAAACAAGTGGCGGGGAAAATCTAAGCTCAAAAGTTTTTTTTTTTTCCTTCCACGACAATGTACGTCCACACACGGCTAATCGTACCCGACGGCTCTTGGATGGTTCTTCTCCTCGATGGGTTTGGATGGGAGATGATTGATCACTCACTGTACAATCCGGATCTGGTGCCGAGAGAATACCTCCTCTTTCCAGCGATAAATTTTCCATGTTTTCCTCAAATCACTCCAGGTGAATGCCGGGATGCTTCCTTCAAAAATGCCATGGCCGAATTCCTTCCCGTTCCTTGTCCCCAGTCCCATCCCGCCTCTAACGACCTTAGCCGTTGACGAGGCGTAAAGCAATAAGTAAAAAAATAAAAAAGATAAACACCTGGCCCGCAACACAGCGCTTTGACAGTGAAGCAGAACTTATGCCGGTGCAAACCAGTGGTTGAAATCTAACGTAAACTGGGAATAAGGCTTGAAAGGATTGAATGTTGTTTGCGTCGTCTGCCTGACTGGACTAGTAAGCGGTCACAAATCGTGCGTCTCTCTCTGTAGTTTCTCGACTGGATCCTATTCAGCACAATAATACTCTATATGTAATATGAATGCACACGAGAATGTTTTTGCTATCTCCTATGTAGGGAGTGCACTCCTATGTACATTTCCGTTTATCGCATTGAATTTTTAACAACCTGCAGAATTCTTTACTTCCCTACAAATTTCTGCATCATCAGCAAACAATCTCAGACTGTTATTAATGTTCCCTCGCAGAGCGTTTATAAAATCTGAGAAAAGAAATTGCCCTATTACGCTTTCTTGCATGACATCCGTTGTAACATTAATAGGCGCTTCGGCATCAGCGACGAAATTTTGCAACATACTATAAGTAAATCACGTATTCACCGTGCGCTTGAATCTTCTTCGTTAGGGGATGTCCATTAATTACGTGAGGGTTTTTTTCTTCTTAAATTTGCACCCCTCCACCTTCGTGAGATTTGGTAAGATGCGGTAGAGCCTCCTCACGTGAGATTTATCGTATATTTTTGATTTAAATAATTAAATTTAATTTGGTGTGTTCATGTGATTTACTTGATGCCACTAAATACCCAAGTATGTACTACATTTTTTCATTTAAATAATTGGAGGAAAATGATATAACAAATAGACGTGAGATTTTTATTGCCCCTCCCCCCCTCCCTTTAATTGAGATCTGGTGAGATTTTATTGGAGCCCACCCGCTATCTTGATTTCACGTAATTGATGGACGTCCCCTTAATCGTTGTTTGTGGTGTTAAGTGCCGAAAGTTTTAGAAATCCAGAAAAACTGCATGTACTTTCAAATTATCATGCTTCAGAGCTCTACTACCAACAGATTTTCGAGAGTTTGATCGGTGATTAATGAGGTCACTTCGATCTCCACTCTTGAAAACTAGTGTGTTCCAGATCGAAAGGTTATTGTTCTCCTTAAAATTTATGATTTACAAAATATGTATCAGTGACGACGGATTCGATTTCAGTCACACACTTTGGGAATACTCTTGCTTTCTCTCACTTGATAAGTTTCAGTTGCTTTACGGTACCTGCAGGGTCTATTTGCATGGCATACATCTCAAAATCCACACAACGTGGAAAGTTTTCTTTAGTGAGCTAATTTTTAAAATCTGTTTTTTGTTCTGAATTCTTTGGCAGAAGGTTTTCTAATTTATCAGCCAGAAGTCGAATGTGTGTACTGATTCTTAGGTAATTTATATTAACAACCTCTATATACCATACCTCGCTTTTGCAGATGATTTCTAGCATAAGATGAAGAGAGTGCCATCAAACAAACAGCTTGAAACAATCAAAGAAAGTGCAGAAAAAGTTGGATTACAAATCTCATTCGAGAAAACTGAATTCATATGTTCAATGACAGAAATAGCAAGTTTGAGAACAAAATACGGTAAAATCAACAGGGTCCCATACTTTAAATACCTCGGAGAATTCATCGAACCGACAGGCCTTGAGAAAATCTCACAGCAAAATCGCCTCCAAAAAGTAAAAAAAGCATTAGGGTTAGTCCAAAATCTCTACAACAAAAAATCTACGTCAAGACAGACGAAAATTCAGCATTACAACACAGTCATAAAACCAACAGCCTTCTATGCAAGTGAAACATTAACACTTAACAGGAAACATGACCTTGAAGAAATTAAAAAAGTAGAGAGAAAAATCATTAGAATAATTCTAGGATCAAGACTCACTAAAGATGGTTACAGACTACATTCAATCAAAACAACAGAAAAGTTTTCAAACATCGAAATTGACATCAGGAAAAGGTCACCTTAAGAGATTACCAGAAAGTCGATTGACAAAAAATATAATAGATTATGTAAGTTCACTTAAAAATCCAACACCTTGCCTGAATGAAATTCGGAAGGATCTTAAAAGTGCAAGCATAGGAGTATCAGGCACATGTAATTTGGGACACCGTAGTGAGGACAACACAAGACACACACAACACTTAATTAAAACCTTCTACGCCCTAGGCCGGTTTCCCTGAGCTACCACATCACTCTGAATTGCTTATAACTATTACTAAATATTGACAGCCTCTTCCGATGGAATTCCTGGCCGGTTTCGTAACTGTCGTACCGTGTCAGTTTGGCTCACCCTACTCCGCCACGGCAGTTTGTTCTGGACGAATTCCTGCTGTATTGTATCAGATGCGCCTACTTAATTCCAAAACAGCAATGCGCTGAATAGAATTGCTTTACGTGAGGTGTTTTTCCGGAATTCCGGACCCCCCCTTTTCTGGTGAGATCTGGTCGGACCCCCTCTCCTCTAAAATGAGGTGAGATTTCACCTCACGTAATTAATGGACGCCCCCTTATAAGTTCGGTCTTAAGGCGGTTAAGATTAAAGCAAAGGAGAGAGTGTCTTCGTGTTGTTGATACTACAGACCTGATCTTCCGATACTCTTTTCATCAAAATATGTAAGTCTCAACCAAACTAAAACTTGGGTAAAAGCTCCGTGAAAGTCAACCATGGCGATCTTGTGGCAGAATCCGGGAATCAAATTTCTATTTTTCCAGTATGCATCAGTCCCAATAGCGTAGGGTCTAGAGGCCTGACGACACGTACCGACGGTCACCGGTTTGTGTCCGGCGAAGGCGTACGGGATTTTAATTGAGTGTTGCGTTCGTCATGTGTCGTTACTGCTACGCAGTACATTAATACAAATAGTAGGTGCAGTTGTTGAGAGACCATGTACAGTTATTGAATAGTGTTGTACTCTATCTTTTCCAATTTCTTTTTACAAATGATGTGTGGTGATTCAGAAATTTGTCAAGATTTAGATGCGACAAATAGCGATTTATTTTCATTTTTTTTTGGGATGCATGTGGAGGAAAATCGCTGAAGAACAACGGATCAAAAATGTTCTATACAATCTACTGCATATTTGTTAAGAACTCCATATGCCACAACAATTCAGTAACGAACAACAATCATGCACAATAATATCTCACAGCCACAGACAGGCTCCAAAATCAAACACAGCTACAGCCAATACACAGCGACATTCTACATCTACATATATACTGTGCTATTCACAAATATTGTGGGTGGCAGAGAATGCTAAGCACCAATCCTGATTCTGTGCATTCCGATCCCGAACAGAACGAGGAAAGGAAGAATACATGAAAGTATCAATACGGCATCTTATTTCTCTAATCTTATCCCTACTGTCATTAGAACCTAAATAAGTTGGCGGGAGAATTGTTTAACTGCACTCATAAATTAAAGAATTTCGCAGATTCCCCAATAAATTCAAACGAAAACGACGTCGTCTGTCTACCAAACAATCCCAGCCCAATCTATGTATCAATTCTGTAACACTTTCGTAAGGATTGTAACTAGCAGTCACGAGGCGAGCGGCTCTCTTCTGTACTTTCTCTAACGTTTCAAACAATCTCTTGCGATACGGATCCCAAACTCCACAACAGTAATCCAACTGCGGTCGTACTAGAGTTTTGTACGCTATTTCCTTTGTATGAGCATTACAACTTCTCAACATATTACCTATGAATCGTAATCTAGAATAAGGTTTGCCTACGACGGAAGTTATGTGCAAATCCATTTCATGTTGCATTACGCCCGATACTCCAGGACAGTGGTTTGATGCTGGGGAAGGCTGCGAATCTTTTACCCCTGCGGTCAAAGTCTCGATGGGAAGAGTCTTACCGATTTCTTTTTTGCCCCCTATAATTCCGTCTAAAAATAGTATTTTTGGCAGCTGCTTTCACTGTAGGCCTCCTTCCTTTGTTTTCCGTCATCAACTACTTAAAATAATAAACAAACAAAAAGGAAAACAGAAACAAAAGGAAACACATGCTACCTGCAAGAAAAGATCTATACAAATAAGTATTTTTAAATGTGTGTTTTATGAAATTTCAGGTACATTTGTCAATGACAAATTCATGAGAGGAATATCGAACTTTTATGTGACTTCATTTGGTAAATTACATACTTACATAAAAGAAATTAACACCACGAAGAAGTGGGGAGGTGACGGGAGAGATGGAGCCATGGACTTGGTGAGGACGTTTTTCAGGTAGGGCTGAAGACAAGCAACCAGCGGCATAAAGCGGAAGGCAGACCCAAACGGAGACGAATTCTTGTAGCGGCCCGAGATGCTTTGGGCCTGATGGCGTAAATGAAAATGATGAATGACATAAATGAATGTTCTCCTTTTCATCTAATAATGGACGTTTTGCTTACCTTAATTAATTTGCTTATAAATGAAATCAGCTCGTCTCCCCTTCTGCGCTGCGAAATGGTCTATGACCATTTCATTGAAATTTGGTCGATTCAGACGTTCTTTTTCAAGAGAACACATCGCAAGCGCACGAAGTCTGTCCTCGTTCATAGTATTTCGCACGAATGTTTTCACTCGTTTCAGTGTAGAGAAGCATCGTTCTGCCTCTCCAGTCGTCATTGGGAATGTTACTATTATCTGCAGAAGTTTAACGCTCTCAGGGAACGCTTGTGCCAAGTTGTTTTCATAAAGAAAGTTCAATAAGGTCAAAGCACCTGTTGCTTTCATGAAATCTTTTCGGCTGTACAAGACATTTAGTTCACAACGTAACTCTGGAGATTTTAATTTAAACAAATTAACAGCTGTTTTTAGTTCTTGTTCTGGGAAAACAATGTGGTGTTTAGAAAACAATGACGGTTCAAACAACCGTGCAACTGACAAGTGTTCACTAAATCGGAATCTGTCACTGACCTGCGTTATGATACGATCACAGACGTCTAGTGCACACTAGGGTGTCCCGTCGATGTATGATAAAAAAAAAATTTCAAGCTACACTATCGCAAGAGGTATCAAAATTTTCGTAATTTAACACAGATTACGAAAAAGGTTAAAAAACTAGAAATGCGTGTCATCTTGAGGGCTCTACCACTCTTTGAAGTTTTGTAAATTTTATGTTTTTACAGACTTAAACCGTATGTATAAAATAATACAAAAATCAAGTTTAAATGGTATTTTATTATTGAAATTAATGAAACAAAACACAAGAAAACAAAATAAATAAAATAGAGCTCATAATTAATGACAAAAACTTAGAATTTTTATTTTTATGTCCAAAATTTGGCATTTCTGCTTGAGATTGCATCTCTTGAAGTAGCGTCAGTTATACTTTGTGAGGCCTCTGCCACTAGTTTCACAC
>JARYHS010008074.1:349896562-350020209 GCA_031002005.1 Vandiemenella viatica
TTATCGGATGAATCCTTCTCAAAATAATAGAAAACGGGGAACCAGGCAGTGAGATCATAACCGGGAGAGGCTTTACACGGCCAGTTTTCAGTGCAGAGTAGTGGGGCCCCACTTCCCCCCCTCCCCCTTTGCCCTAAATCTGATGGAATTTCCACCCGACCACCCTGCCTGATTTCGCGACAAAAACGTGTCAAGGAGCTCAATTTAGACAACCCGTTTTCAGGGCCGAAGGGGCGTGGCCACGATTTAGGGAAACCAGGTCGGGTCGTCTAAATGGGCCTTTAGGCGAACAATACAAAACAAGTGGCGGGGAAAATCTAAGCTCAAAAGTTTTTTTTTTTTCCTTCCACGACAATGTACGTCCACACACGGCTAATCGTACCCGACGGCTCTTGGATGGTTCTTCTCCTCGATGGGTTTGGATGGGAGATGATTGATCACTCACTGTACAATCCGGATCTGGTGCCGAGAGAATACCTCCTCTTTCCAGCGATAAATTTTCCATGTTTTCCTCAAATCACTCCAGGTGAATGCCGGGATGCTTCCTTCAAAAATGCCATGGCCGAATTCCTTCCCGTTCCTTGTCCCCAGTCCCATCCCGCCTCTAACGACCTTAGCCGTTGACGAGGCGTAAAGCAATAAGTAAAAAAATAAAAAAGATAAACACCTGGCCCGCAACACAGCGCTTTGACAGTGAAGCAGAACTTATGCCGGTGCAAACCAGTGGTTGAAATCTAACGTAAACTGGGAATAAGGCTTGAAAGGATTGAATGTTGTTTGCGTCGTCTGCCTGACTGGACTAGTAAGCGGTCACAAATCGTGCGTCTCTCTCTGTAGTTTCTCGACTGGATCCTATTCAGCACAATAATACTCTATATGTAATATGAATGCACACGAGAATGTTTTTGCTATCTCCTATGTAGGGAGTGCACTCCTATGTACATTTCCGTTTATCGCATTGAATTTTTAACAACCTGCAGAATTCTTTACTTCCCTACAAATTTCTGCATCATCAGCAAACAATCTCAGACTGTTATTAATGTTCCCTCGCAGAGCGTTTATAAATCTGAGAAAAGAAATTGCCCTATTACGCTTTCTTGCATGACATCCGTTGTAACATTAATAGGCGCTTCGGCATCAGCGACGAAATTTTGCAACATACTATAAGTAAATCACGTATTCACCGTGCGCTTGAATCTTCTTCGTTAGGGATGTCCATTATTACGTGAGGGTTTTTTTCTTCTTAAATTTGCACCCCTCCACCTTCGTGAGATTTGGTAAGATGCGGTAGAGCCTCCTCACGTGAGATTTATCGTATATTTTTGATTTAAATAATTAAATTTAATTTGGTGTGTTCATGTGATTTACTTGATGCCACTAAATACCCAAGTATGTACTACATTTTTTCATTTAAATAATTGGAGGAAAATGATATAACAAATAGACGTGAGATTTTTATTGCCCCTCCCCCCCTCCCTTTAATTGAGATCTGGTGAGATTTTATTGGAGCCCACCCGCTATCTTGATTTCACGTAATTGATGGACGTCCCCTTAATCGTTGTTTGTGGTGTTAAGTGCCGAAAGTTTTAGAAATCCAGAAAAACTGCATGTACTTTCAAATTATCATGCTTCAGAGCTCTACTACCAACAGATTTTCGAGAGTTTGATCGGTGATTAATGAGGTCACTTCGATCTCCACTCTTGAAAACTAGTGTGTTCCAGATCGAAAGGTTATTGTTCTCCTTAAAATTTATGATTTACAAAATATGTATCAGTGACGACGGATTCGATTTCAGTCACACACTTTGGGAATACTCTTGCTTTCTCTCACTTGATAAGTTTCAGTTGCTTTACGGTACCTGCAGGGTCTATTTGCATGGCATACATCTCAAAATCCACACAACGTGGAAAGTTTTCTTTAGTGAGCTAATTTTTAAAATCTGTTTTTTGTTCTGAATTCTTTGGCAGAAGGTTTTCTAATTTATCAGCCAGAAGTCGAATGTGTGTACTGATTCTTAGGTAATTTATATTAAAAGTAATAATAATAAATAAAAACAACCTCTATATACCATACCTCGCTTTTGCAGATGATTTCTAGCATAAGATGAAGAGAGTGCCATCAAACAAACAGCTTGAAACAATCAAAGAAAGTGCAGAAAAAGTTGGATTACAAATCTCATTCGAGAAAACTGAATTCATATGTTCAATGACAGAAATAGCAAGTTTGAGAACAAAATACGGTAAAATCAACAGGGTCCCATACTTTAAATACCTCGGAGAATTCATCGAACCGACAGGCCTTGAGAAAATCTCACAGCAAAATCGCCTCCAAAAAGTAAAAAAAGCATTAGGGTTAGTCCAAAATCTCTACAACAAAAAATCTACGTCAAGACAGACGAAAATTCAGCATTACAACACAGTCATAAAACCAACAGCCTTCTATGCAAGTGAAACATTAACACTTAACAGGAAACATGACCTTGAAGAAATTAAAAAATAGAGAGAAAAATCATTAGAATAATTCTAGGATCAAGACTCACTAAAGATGGTTACAGACTACATTCAATCAAAACAACAGAAAAGTTTTCAAACATCGAAATTGACATCAGAAAAGGTCACCTTAAGAGATTACCAGAAAGTCGATTGACAAAAAATATAATAGATTATGTAAGTTCACTTAAAAATCCAACACCTTGCCTGAATGAAATTCGGAAGGATCTTAAAAGTGCAAGCATAGGAGTATCAGGCACATGTAATTTGGGACACCGTAGTGAGGACAACACAAGACACACACAACACTTAATTAAAACCTTCTACGCCCTAGGCCGGTTTCCCTGAGCTACCACATCACTCTGAATTGCTTATAACTATTACTAAAATATTGACAGCCTCTTCCGATGGAATTCCTGGCCGGTTTCGTAACTGTCGTACCGTGTCAGTTTGGCTCACCCTACTCCGCCACGGCAGTTTGTTCTGGACGAATTCCTGCTGTATTGTATCAGATGCGCCTACTTAATTCCAAAACAGCAATGCGCTGAATAGAATTGCTTACGTGAGGTGTTTTTCCGGAATTCCGGACCCCCCCTTTTCTGGTGAGATCTGGTCGGACCCCCTCTCCTCTAAAATGAGGTGAGATTTCACCTCACGTAATTAATGGACGCCCCCTTATAAGTTCGGTCTTAAGGCGGTTAAGATTAAAGCAAAGGAGAGAGTGTCTTCGTGTTGTTGATACTACAGACCTGATCTTCCGATACTCTTTTCATCAAAATATGTAAGTCTCAACCAAACTAAAACTTGGGTAAAAGCTCCGTGAAAGTCAACCATGCGATCTTGTGGCAGAATCCGGGAATCAAATTTCTATTTTTCCAGTATGCATCAGTCCCAATAGCGTAGGGTCTAGAGGCCTGACGACACGTACCGACGGTCACCGGTTTGTGTCCGGCGAAGGCGTACGGTGATTTTAATTGAGTGTTGCGTTCGTCATGTGTCGTTACTGCTACGCAGTACATTAATACAAATAGTAGGTGCAGTTGTTGAGAGACCATGTACAGTTATTGAATAGTGTTGTACTCTATCTTTTCCAATTTCTTTTTACAAATGATGTGTGGTGATTCAGAAATTTGTCAAGATTTAGATGCGACAAATAGCGATTTATTTTCATTTTTTTTTGGGATGCATGTGGAGGAAAATCGCTGAAGAACAACGGATCAAAAATGTTCTATACAATCTACTGCATATTTGTTAAGAACTCCATATGCCACAACAATTCAGTAACGAACAACAATCATGCACAATAATATCTCACAGCCACAGACAGGCTCCAAAATCAAACACAGCTACAGCCAATACACAGCGACATTCTACATCTACATATATACTGTGCTATTCACAAATATTGTGGGTGGCAGAGAATGCTAAGCACCAATCCTGATTCTGTGCATTCCGATCCCGAACAGAACGAGGAAAGGAAGAATACATGAAAGTATCAATACGGCATCTTATTTCTCTAATCTTATCCCTACTGTCATTAGAACCTAAATAAGTTGGCGGGAGAATTGTTTAACTGCACTCATAAATTAAAGAATTTCGCAGATTCCCCAATAAATTCAAACGAAAACGACGTCGTCTGTCTACCAAACAATCCCAGCCCAATCTATGTATCAATTCTGTAACACTTTCGTAAGGATTGTAACTAGCAGTCACGAGGCGAGCGGCTCTCTTCTGTACTTTCTCTAACGTTTCAAACAATCTCTTGCGATACGGATCCCAAACTCCACAACAGTAATCCAACTGCGGTCGTACTAGAGTTTTGTACGCTATTTCCTTTGTATGAGCATTACAACTTCTCAACATATTACCTATGAATCGTAATCTAGAATAAGGTTTGCCTACGACGGAAGTTATGTGCAAATCCATTTCATGTTGCATTACGCCCGATACTCCAGGACAGTGGTTTTGATGCTGGGGAAGGCTGCGAATCTTTTACCCCTGCGGTCAAAGTCTCGATGGGAAGAGTCTTACCGATTTTTTTTTGCCCCCTATAATTCCGTCTAAAAATAGTATTTTTGGCAGCTGCTTTCACTGTAGGCCTCCTTCCTTTGTTTTCCGTCATCAACTACTTAAAATAATAAACAAACAAAAAGGAAAACAGAAACAAAAGGAAACACATGCTACCTGCAAGAAAAGATCTATACAAATAAGTATTTTTAAATGTGTGTTTTATGAAATTTCAGGTACATTTGTCAATGACAAATTCATGAGAGGAATATCGAACTTTTATGTGACTTCATTTGGTAAATTACATAAAAGAAATTAACACCACGAAGAAGTGGGGAGGTGACGGGAGAGATGGAGCCATGGACTTGGTGAGGACGTTTTTCAGGTAGGGCTGAAGACAAGCAACCAGCGGCATAAAGCGGAAGGCAGACCCAAACGGAGACGAATTCTTGTAGCGGCCCGAGATGCTTTGGGCCTGATGGCGTAAATGAAAATGATGAATGACATAAATGAATTTTCTCCTTTTCATCTAATAATGGACGTTTTGCTTACCTTAATTAATTTGCTTATAAATGAAATCAGCTCGTCTCCCCTTCTGCGCTGCGAAATGGTCTATGACCATTTCATTGAAATTTGGTCGATTCAGACGTTCTTTTTCAAGAGAACACATCGCAAGCGCACAAAGTCTGTCCTCGTTCATAGTATTTCGCACGAATGTTTTCACTCGTTTCAGTGTAGAGAAGCATCGTTCTGCCTCTCCAGTCGTCATTGGGAATGTTACTATTATCTGCAGAAGTTTAAACGCTCTCAGGGAACGCTTGTGCCAAGTTGTTTTCATAAAGAAAGTTCAATAAGGTCAAAGCACCTGTTGCTTTCATGAAATCTTTTCGGCTGTACAAGACATTTAGTTCACAACGTAACTCTGGAGATTTTAATTTAAACAAATTAACAGCTGTTTTTAGTTCTTGTTCTGGGAAAACAATGTGGTGTTTAGAAAACAATGACGGTTCAAACAACCGTGCAACTGACAAGTGTTCACTAAATCGGAATCTGTCACTGACCTGCGTTATGATACGATCACAGACGTCTAGTGCTTAGTTGCACACACCTTCCGTGATTCCGTGAAACGTCCACGTTTTGCAGCTGGTTCTTCCTGCTCCCAGTGGTTGTCAAGTTCAAGTGAGGCCCTAATACGTTGAACAGCTGCTGCAAAGTGAGACACATATTCCATTGTCTTCACTGCATCAATATTCCTTTGCTGGAGTTCATTGAATAGAATGACACAATGAGGCATGACTTTGTTAAAAAAACTGTAACCAAAAGAGGAAGTCATCGTCTTGCAGGAAACCCTTCAGTCCCAAAGCTCTGTTTATTGTCCTGTAATCATTACCATCTTCGTCAATAATTTTTTCCATACACTCAAGAATTTCATTTCTGTATTTATATACAGTGGTTACGCACCGCGATTTGAAATTCCATCTGATGGACTGAGGACAGGTAGGAATACGTTTCTTCATTATCTCGTCAAGAAACGCTGTGCGTTTAGGAGACTGAGAAAAAGAAGTAGAAATTCCTTCCAAGTTGCTAAAAAAGATCCGCACTTGTTTATTGCCTGTTACACAACGTTCGACAATTAAATTTAACTAATGTGCATAGCAGTGAATAAAGTGAGCATTCTTATACACCTCTTTGATTTTAACTTGAACCCCACCCTTGTTGCCGCTCATGACAGGAGCACCGTCGTAACACTGAGCTGTTAATTTTTCGGGTGTCTCATTTACTTTCATTTTCTGTAGTTCGCCGAGAATGACATCACTTACACCAGCTGCACAGCGACTCTTTGGTTGTATGAAGGAAATAAATCTTTCATTTATTTTACCGAGTAACTCATATCGAATTATCAGAACCAGTTGTGACAAATTTGAACAGTCAGTGGTTTCATCAACTTCGATTGCTAGGTAATTTGTCTTTGACAGTTCACTCTTGATAAGATTGAGACATACCTCATAAATCGATTCCAGCAATTCATTCTGAATTGTTTTGGACAGGCCCATGAAAACACGATTTTCTGATTTCTCAATGTGCTGCTTCAAGATGCTGTCCAGTTCTGACATTAGATCAACTAATCCTCGAAAAATCCCTGGATTCTTGGAATTATCCGTTTCGTTATGTCCCCTCAAAGCAAGCTCGAATTTGCCACAAAATTTTATGCAGTCAACCAGTTTACTCAGTATGTATCGATTTTTTGATACATTTTCATTGTATATCTTTAGGCTAAGGCGGTAGGCACTATCTAGCTGGCACATAATGTCAACTTTCCCTAACAAAGAAAACTCAATGATTCCATTCAAATGTTTTTTCACTGGAATTATGTTTTTTTCACTTTCGCGTGAAAATTCGTCAAGTTTGTAATTCCATTTTCTGTCCATGCGTTGTCATTACAATTCGTAACAAGACATGAGAAACAGAAAAATGCATTCTTCACTTCACAACCACACAACCACTCAGCAGCATCATACATTGCTCTGCTAAAATTGCGAACATACCCTTTCCTGGATTTGCAATGTTTTTGTTCTTGACTGATGTTAAGATCAGGTTTCGGCGCACCAAGATTCTTCGCTTTTACCCTAACCTCGTGTTCCAAATTTTTTCCCAGTAAATTGCAAACCGAATTCATTATTGCACTTTCAGAACGCCAGAAAGCTGCAACTATTCTCAAAAACGAAAATATAACTCACAAGAGTTCAGGCTCCACAGCACAACACACAAAAACAAACTTCCAAATAACACTTCCTCGTGCAAATTATTTAGCAACTTAGACAATGAAACGTTTGTGCGCCCTATTGCACTAATTGTTCAAAAAATTCTCGCTAGGTGGTGAAAGTTATGCTACTGTATCTTGGTGCACTCTGGCGGAACCTTTGCAAACTTAGTGTAGTTGTACTAATGTTGACAGTGTAGCCAAAGCCCGAGAAATTAATTTTTCCTTTATATTGTCAAAACACTAATATTTAACGTCGCTTAGTCAAGGATGAAGGCATAAACTGGAGATACAGACACAGGGACTCGAGAGTAGAAGTTCAACCACACTGCAGACTTCCCTACGCTGTAACTAACGTTTCAAGAAAATAATGGTTGTGTTGGTACCGCACCCTTAGGCTACGCTCTGAGAGCCTAAAATGAGACCATAAGAGCAATCCTCCGTAAAAGCCACGCCCAGAATCCTCTGCGACGTACAGTCTTATGAGATTCCGAAGTGGAGCCTCAAAAATACTACCCATTTGAGAAACATTCATTTATATTAACAGTCCTAAAAATATTGACTCTCACTGCTTTTAACGTGTGTCTAAAATTCTGGAAATACTTCCTGTTGTTTTAAATTCTGTATTACTTTATTTAAAAACATATTTTAATATATCTCTTAGGGCGGCTCCGCTTCAGAGCCTTTAAGGACGAGCCACTACTGCTCCAGGGAATCAACTCTATAAATAAGTGAATTGTTAACTTTGTACTTGTGAACAAGTGGTGTATTTTTATTACTTATTTGCATAGCCTTGCACTTTTCGCAGTTAAGTGTCAGCTGCCATTTATGGCACCATTCCGAAATAACATCCAGATAGCGCTGAATTCCTAAACAATCGTCAGAGCACCTTATTTCCCTACAGATAAGTGCATCACCAGCAAACGATCGCAACCTGAAATTAACGTTGCCACCGAGATCATTTATAAAAATTAGGAAAATAAGTGGTCCTTGAGGAACGCCCAAAGTAACATCTAGCTTAGAAGAGGCTTAATTAATATGCATCAAGCATAGCAACACGAACACGACACAGACGTCATCACTCACACGGACACTTCAAGCTCTCACTGAAGGAACTGCACGTCATATATTTGTAATCAAGCTGAATATTCCCTGATTGAGAGGAAGAAACTAACTCCTGTATTGTGTGTCACACTAAGACGCGACTATAATCGGTGGCAAATTTTTCAATCTCTAAATATTGTGAATTAGTATAAATGTTTTGTAGTTTTATTAAAGGGCATATTTTTTGTAAAAATCATGAAAATTGGCAAAAATCGTGAAATTCATGAAATCATGGATATTGACGTTGTGTTTCGAATTTCTTAAAACCCAGCTAACATTGAACACTTTTGTATGCTTGCCGGAATGACACTGCCTCTAACAAGACGAGAAAAAGCAGCAACGACCAAATGAATGAAGGAGTCCCTAAATGTTAGATCTGTTTTAACAAATACTACCTATCAATGGGTTTAGGAGAGGTTATACTAGCCTTTTCCAACCAAATGTCAACCAAATGTCAACCTCTCCTTCACGTGGTGCACCCTGTTTGCACGGATGAGGCTCTGGCGACTGAAAGATTCCTGGTATAAGGAGTCACCCACTGCTTGCCAACGGGCTCTGAAAGTAGAGCGGAAGAGCGGGGAGCGGTTCAGGGCACCCTCTTGTCCTTGGGGTTTGAAACGGCCCCTAAAGGCGGATGAATCAGAAATGATCAACGGCATGGGGATGCAGAAGGCAACGGTAAACCACTGCATTAAAGACCAAAAGGGTATCCCGAGGACATGTAATCCTCTCAAATTACATATATCATGATGGCTTCTTCCTGGGTAAAATATTCCGGAGGTAAAATAGTCCCCCAATCGGAACTCCGGGTGGGGACTGCTCAGGGAGGAGTCATCAGAATGAATAGAAACATTCTACGAGACGGAGCGTGAAATGTTAGAAGTCTGAATTGGGCAGGTAGGTTAGAGAACTTAAGAAGCGAGATGGAAAAACTTTAGTTAGATGTTGTTGGGATTAATGAGATTAAATGGAAGGACGCACAGGATTTCTAGCATGGGGAACACAGGATAATTAGCACACAAGCTGTCAATGGAGTCACTGGTGTAGGATTTGTAATGAATAAGAAAGTAGGGAAACGGGTGAGTTATTATGAATAGTTTAGTGTCAGGATTATTTTTATGAGATTAGAAACTAAGCCCGTCACAACCACATTAGTACAAGTATATATGCCAGCGTCACAGGAAGATGACGAAGAAATGGAAAAAATATACGCTGAAATTGAAGAATTAATCCAATATGTGAAAGGGGAGGAAAATCTAATAATCATGGGTGATTGGAATGCAATAGTGGGAGACGGAAACGAGGGGAATACTGTAGGAAGTTTTGGTCTAGGAGAAAGAAATGAGAGAGGTAGCAGGTTGCTAGAATTTTGTGAAAGATATAAGCTAGTAGTGGCAAACACACTGTTTAAGAACCATGCAAGAAGAATATTCACCTGGAAACGTCCTGGTGATACAGGCAGATATCAGATAGATTATATCATGGTCAAACAGATATTCAGGAATCAACTTCTATATTGTAAAGCGTACCCAGGAGCAGACATAGACTCGGTCCATAATTTGATAGTAATGAAGTGCAGGCTGAAATTCAAGCGAATAAGGAAGCAGCATAAGCAGAACAGACTGGAAGTGAATAAACTGAAACAATCTAGCATAAGAGAAAAATTTGCAGAGATGGTAGACTTAGGTCTAAGAAGTAACTGTGAAAGGAGCTCAACCGAGGACGAATGGAGTACATTAAAGACCGAAATAATGAAAGCTGGTAAAGAAACAATAGGCTTTAGGGAACAATCTGCCCGAAAACCTTGGATCACAGAAGAAATTTTGGAGCTGATTGATCAGAGAAGAAGGTACAAAAATGCTCAGGATGAAGCAGGAAGAGAGCAGTACAGGCAATTTAGAAATCAAATAATAGGAAATTCAAAATAGCAAAAGAAAAATGGCTACAAGAAAAGTGTGAAGAAGTAGGAAAGGAAATGGTCGTAGGTAAAGCAGATGTTTCCTACAGAAAGATCAAACAGAATTTTGGAGAAATGAAGAAAAGAGGTATGAACATTAAAGCTGCCGATGGGAAACCTCTTTTAAGCTCAGAAGATAGAGCTAACCGATGGAAGAAATACATTGAGAAACTGTATGTTGGGGACGACGTGAACAATAGTGTATTGGAAAAGGAAGGCAATGTCGACATTGATGACTTAGGAGATTCTGTTTTGAGAACAGAATTTAATAAAGCTCTGAATGACTTGAAAGCAAATAAGGCAGTTGGAATTGATGAGATCTCTGCAGAACTTCTTAAATCCCTAGGAGAGGAAGGAATCGAAAGATTATTCAAGTTGATATCAGAAAGTTATGAAACAGGAGAAATTCCAACTGATTTTAATAAAAATATCATGTTCACACTTCCAAAGAAAGCACAAGCCGACAAATGTGAGAATTATCGCACCATTAGTCTAACATCACATGCCTCATAATTACTGACCAGAATAATATACAGAAGGATGGAAAGGGTAGTAGAAGAGATAGTAGGTGAAGATCAGTTTGGGTTTAGGAAAAATGGCGGTACAAAGGAAGCAATTCTGTCTTTAAGATTGTAATGTTCCGGATGAAACCCATGTGTGCGTGTTTCTTTTCTCGTCGTGAGTGAGTCGGTCCCAGGGGAGGTTCTGCTAGTGTTTGAGGACGCCAGCCCTTGAGTGTTGTTATTAGATGTGACGGATGGCAGAAAACAGTCCCGTGACAGGACCACTGCTAAAGAGCAGCCTGGACTGTTTCGGTAAACAAATAAAATAAAAAGTAAATCCGTATCCAAGAACTAAGGGTGAAGGGAAGCCTGGGAGTACAACCGATAGGAAAAACTTGTATTTTTATTATAAAAAAAGAGGTGGTTTTGTTGCATGTCCCGAGCCAACCAGAAAGAAGGGCTTCCCTCCAACTACAGGCATTGGCTGACGTCATGAAGAGGGGGCGGAAAACGACGCTTCTTGGAGGCAGCGCATGAAGAGAAGAGGGACTTGTTGGCTACCGACCGAGAGGTGTAGATCGGCAGCGCAGCTGACCACGGAAGACACACCAGTGAGGCAGCCGGCCGTGATGGAGAGCTGGTCAACCCACCGACTGCACAACTTAGATTCGCCTGCACGGTAATCATCATTCAGAAAAAGGAACTTTTGCATCATCGTCGTTTTCACCCTAGTCAGCCCTGAGACAAACTCTCTTGCTCCACCGAGAAAGTTATGTACCCTTGTGCTGCAAAAAGAAAATTAATCTTTGTAAAATCTTGTCAAGTAAACAATTAAAATACATAAGTAAATCGTAAAGTCAGATTGTGAACCTTGTTTTCAATAGATCCCATCCAATCATGTAATGTGTCATTTGACTTTATTAATAATTCTAGTTCTCCAATAATTCATGTTTAAATAACAATACTTTGAGATCTGGATATCGCTTCCCTCAGAATAGGGTACACTCCAATCTCTGGCGCCCACATGAATTTATTTATACTTAATATTATTTGGAAATTAATAACTGGTAGTGAACGACCACAGTAAGATCGAGAAGTCGCTTTCCTAACATAGGGAACACTTTAAGATTAATACTTGAAGGACGGGTCAAGAAAAACAAAGATACTTTTATGGCATTTGTTGATTTAGAAAAAGCTTTTGATAATGTTAGGTGGGACAAGAAGTTCAAAATTTTAAAGAAGTCAGGTCTAAGGTATCGAGATAGAAGAATACTCTATAAACTACATAAGAATCAAGGGCTGTAATAAAAGTAGAGAATCACGAGAGACATGCATCAGTTAAAAAGGGCGTGAGACAAGGTTGTAGTCTATCCCCGTTAATATTCAACTTGTATGTAGAAGAAGCAATGAAGAAAGTCAAAGAAAAATTTCCATGTGGCATAAGTTTTCAGGGAGAAAAAATCAGTAAGCTACGATTTGCTGATGACATTGTCTTGTTAGCAGAGAGGGCTGAGGATATTGAGAAGTTATTGAATGGCATGAACAAAATACTGAAGGAAGATTTTGGACTGAATAAAACTCAAAGTAAGACAAAAGTGATGAAATTTAGCAGAAATGATACCAATACTAGCAGATTAAATATAAAAATAGGATCGGATGCAATAGGAGAAGTAAGTGAGTTCTGTTACTTGGGAAGCAAAATTACAACCGATGGCCGAAGCAGGAGTGATGTTAAAAGCAGAATACCACTAGCAAAAAGAGCCTTCATGAAAAAGAGAAACCTTTTAGTTTCAAATATTGATCTAGGAATTAGAGAGAACTTTTTAAAACTCTATGTGTGGAGCACAGCACTTTACAGTAGCGAAACATGGACTTTAGGAATACCGGAAAGAAAGAAACTTGAAGCATTTGAAATGTGGTGCTACAGAATAATGCTTAAAATTTGGTGGACAGACAAAGTAAGAAATGAACGAGTTTTGGAAATGATGGGCGTGAAAAGAAGTTTATGGAAGAAGCTTACAGAAAGAAGAGATAGGCTGGTAGGTCATATTTTGAGACATGCTGGATTGGTTAATTTGTTAGTGGAGGGAACAGTCGAAGGTAAGAACGGTAGAGGAAGACAGAGATTAAAATATATGAAGCAGATAATTGAGGACGTGGGTTGTAAGGGGTATGTAGAAATGAAGAGGTTAGCACAGGATAGGAAGGGATGGAGGATTGCATCAAACCAGTCTAAAGACTGACGACAGCAAAAAAAAAAAAAAAAAAAAAAAAAAAAAAAAACCTATCAATGGCGACTTCTGTCAAGGAAAACTTTTACCTCAAAAATCTGCTCACAACCTCTGTTGTGGCAGAGAGAAAATAAGTAAACGAAAATGCTGCTCCAATAATGGAATTCAAAATAATAATTTCCTGCTTGGTCGCAACTGGGAATTTTAAAAGGGAGTTCAATGTCACATTAGAAGATGCAGGGGCGTCATTTTTAAATGGGAGTACTGTAGGAACAATGTTCGCTTACGTGGAAAATCACTAAGTGCTATGTAAATTTCTCGCAATTCTGCTCTATCCAAGATGTAAGTGACCTGCGGCGCTAATGACCCCGTCGTCGACGCGCCCTTAAGCACCAACAACAACAACAACAAGTGACCTGCAACCTAAATTCGAAATTATTTTGTCTCTCCACGTATACAGATACTAAAATTGCTGACGTTGATAAAGCAATCCAAATATTATAAAAGAAACTGCAATGGAAACAGCAACTGAAGAACGAACTTTAAAGTAATTACGATTTAAATTCGTCACCTATTACGATCAGGTTGTAATTTCCTGGATTCAGATCAACAGCAAAAACACTCAATAGAGCCAACGACTCTATTACTTCCAAAAGTAATACGATAAATAATATTACAAAGTAGGTACAGTAGTGCAGGTGATTGCTGAACATAGTCATGTTATGAAGGTTTTGAATATTGGAGACTTGTCAACACTGATGTCATTAAGCACTGAAGTTATTACCACAGAACAATGGAAAAGAAAACTGCAGTGGCCTACAGAGAATGTATATGATTAACAATATCACATTTATGGGCATCGAAGAATAACGTAAAATTATTTGATCGGAACTGATGTATAATATATTATCTAAGCTCAGTGTTTGTAGAGTAGAACTTGAATTTCACGCAAACAAGAAATAACAAATGTGCATGAGATATTAAATACGAGTGCAGACGTAAGCTACACTCCTGGAAATTGAAATAAGAACACATTGACGCCGGTGTGTAAGATCCACCATACTTGCTCCGGACACTACGAGAGGGCTGTACAAGCAATGATCAAACGCACGGCACAGCGGACACAACAGGAACAGCAGTGTTGGCCGTCGAAGGGCGCTAGCTGCGCAGCGGTTGGGCACCGCCGCAGTCAGTGTCAGCCAGTTTGCCGTGGCATACGGAGCTCCATCTCAGTCTTTAACACTGGTAGCATGCCGCGACAGCGTGTACGTGACCGTATGTGCAGTTGACAGACTTTGAGCGAGGGCGTATAGTGGGTATGCGGGAGGCCGGGTGGACGTACCGCCGAATTGCTCAACATGTGGGGCGCGAGGTCTCCACAGTACATCGATGTTGTCGCCAGTGGTCGGCGGAAGGTGCGCGTGCCCGTCGACCTGGGTCCGGACAGCAGCGACGCACGGACGCACGCCAAGACCGTCGCATCCTACGCAGTGCCGTAGGGGACCGCACCCCCACTCCCGGCTAATTAGGGACACTGTTGCTCCTGGGGTATCAGAGAGGACCATTCGCAACCGTCTCCATGAAGCTGGGCTACGGTCCCGCGCACCGTTAGGTCGTCTTCCGCTAACGCCCCAACATCGTGCAGCCCGCCTCCAGTGGTGTCGCGACAGGCGTGTATGGAGGGACGAATGGAGACGTGTCGTCTTCAGTGATGAGAGTCGCTTCTGCCTTGGTGCCAATGATGGTCGTATGCGTGTTTGGCGCCGTGCAGGTGAGCGCCACAATCAGGACTGCATACGACCGAGGCACACAGGGCCAACACCCGGCATCATGGTGTGGGGAGCTATCTCTTACACTGGCCGTACCCCTCTGGTGATCGTCGAGGGGACACTGAACAGTGCACGGTACATTCAAACCATCATCGAACCCATCGTTCTACCATTCCTAGACCCGCAAGGGAACATGCTGTTCCAACAGGACAATGCACGTCCACATGTATCCCGTGCCACCCAACGTGCTCTAGAAGGTGTAAGTCAACTACCCTGGCCAGCGAGATCTCCGGATCTGTCCCCCATTGAGCATGTTTGGGACTGGATGAAACGTCGTCTCACGCGGTCTGCACGTCCAGCACGAACACTGGTCCAGCTGAGGCGCCAGGTGGAAATGGCTTGGCATGCCGTTCCACAGGACTACATCCAGCACCTCTACGATCGTCTCCATGGGAGAATTGCAGTCTGCATTGCTGCGAAAGGAGGATATACACGGTACTAGTGCCGACATTGTGCATGCTCTGTTGCCTGTGTCTATGTGCCTATGGTTCTGTCTGTGTGATCATGTGTTGTTTCTGACCCCAGGAATGTGTATATAAAGTTTCCCATTCCTGGGACAATGAATTCACGGTGTTCTTATTTCAATTTCCAGGAGTGTATTGCCCGCTCTGTTCGAAGCAGATGTCCACTTATCTGTACATCACGCTCCCTAAGGGTGGATAAGAGGATGAGGTTCTATCAACGCGTGGACACCGCTGTCAACAGACATGTGCTGCACATAAGCGTTAGCTGCGTGAAATCCCATAGCAAACACGGAAAGAATGGTTTTCCACCTACTTTGTGACATTTCATAGATGCAAAATTTGCGTCGTAATGCTGCAAGTGTCATGGGCTCTAGTGGGCACTCACAATGATAGTTCACTGTAGGGAAATTGGGAACAGTTCAAAAGACATAATAAAAACGGGGAGAGGAATGAAGGAAAGCACTGCAGTAGGGAGGTGAGGAGATCGATTAAACTGGCAACAATAAGAAATCATCAAGGAAGAAGGTAATACATGAAGAAGTCAACGGACTTATGACTGAAAGATGAAAACCAAAAATTATTCAGTGAAGAATATTATTGCTGGATTGGAATACAGTGAACTAAGTAACTAGAAATTTCTAGGATTGTGTTAGGATTATTAAGAGGAGGGAGAAGTCAGACAATTGTCGATAAAGATGAAGAATTTACCGAAATGTGAAAAAAATACTGACTTATTAGTCAACTGGTATGATGAGACCGTTCGGGACTGTCACGCAAGAATATGGGAAATAATGGCGCATGAGTTTTCCATGTAAGTAGAAAAGAGAAATTAGACTAAGAAATTAAAAACAGATTTCGAGAATATTATGAGGGAGTGGTAGGCTATATGTTTAAAAAATAATAATGGGCTAGTATCGATGATATTAAAAAGAAATTTGTTTAAGTTAAGTGCAAGTGTCATCTTACCATAACTGCAACTATTATTTAGGTTGAGATGACAATGCGCACTTCATATGAGACATAAGGATGCGCGAATGTTTTCATTTACAGGTAGGAGGTTAGAGACCGCAATAAGTGATTGAGGGAAGTACTACGCAATTTTCCTCAAACAGTGAAAAAATTTGAAGTAAGTGTACGCTTAACGCAGACATAGACGTGTAGGTATATAGCCACTGGAACATTAGCTCTATCACACTATTAATACTAATATTCATTAGTACAGTCGCTACTCTAAACAAATATTAATTAATGTTCGTATCACGGAAGATAAAGTATTTGATTAAAGGTTTGACTGTATTTATTACGTTATGAATCCCTTGAAAATTGCAGTTTTTCAGTACAGATTTTATTTATGAAAATGAGTTTCTCTTTTGTACGACAGGTATTGTTTCTACGAGTATACAGGAACGATTATGACATTCTCGGGAAGCGAAGTTGAAAACCTGCATTTCGATGCTGACACTTGCCAGTAGGTCCGCGGTTGTTTGGTTGATTGCGGTACACCTCCGACAGAAGATTAGCAGTCGGCGCGGCGGGGGCGGCTGGCCGTATTGACGGATGCGCGCGCACTTTGCCTGCCCTTTGGTCGTGGTCGTGGCGAGTGGAGAGGCGCCAGTCCCAGGCGCCGGCGCTTCCTTCCGGATACCACACTGTGAGTACCACATGGACAGTAGCCAAGCCGTGTTAGGCTTACAATTAGACAATTTCTTGTACAGCGCATTGTTTAAGCGGGAGACGTGTTGTTTGTCAATACACTGCACCAGCATCAAAACACTCTCCCCCATAACATATGGTTCACACTTCCACAAGGTACTACACTTACAAGTTTCCTGACTACCCCGAATTATTGTTTTATTTGTACCGGTAGAATGAATCGATGAGCATGGCATTTGTTTCCACAGCTTTAGGCAGAAATCTCACGTCGAAGAGAACTTACTGCTGCTTGGTTTCATTGCAAATGAAACCAAAAAAATCACACTTTCTAGTATGTACGATTTATTGATGACCTACAACATAACCTGAACATTGCTGCCACTGAAGTCAGTTTCCTTTCGTGTGACAAACATGTGATTAGCTCAGCTGGAAGTGACTACAGTATTATTACTACTCCGTGATTCATTAGAAATGGGTGATGGACGGTGTATTGCATCTGTCCTAATGTTTAATTGTTTACGCATCGGAAGGGATATACAGGACATGGCAGGAGGCGCCAATGGGCTAGTTTGAGGAAACATACCCGACATTGCCTGGAGCGATCTGGAAAAATCGTGGAAGAGACAGATCCGGATAACTGGCGCGGTTTCTCGAGACCTACTCTTGTTTTCTCTCTTGATCAATCCTTCCTATTCCATTCCCTAATCGCTCGTGGAAAAAATAAGTATAGAAAAGAATCGGTTATGGCTCTGGTTTTTCTTATTTCCTCTGTCATACCTAGATATGAATGTTTCTATCATTGAAATTAGTTTTTCAACCAAATCATCAATATTTTCCAAGTGAGAATTTTTTATGATTGCAACTTATTTTCATTCCTCCTTTTTCAATATATGCTTTCCTTTTTCTTCGACTTTAAATAATATGTTTCCTATGAAATCTAATTTGCTTCAGCACTCTACCCGAAATCCTTGATACCAGTGATGAGAAAGTAAAGCTGGGGCTTAACGACCTGATAACGCCACATCTTCGTAAGCCAGCATGGTGCAATACTCACAGATGGGTCACACAACCGGCTAGTCCACTCCCTTACTTAACTCAACACTTGAATTTAAATAAAAATAAAAAAAAACAACAACAACCAGGGACGCTCAGTTGTCCGGATGACGGCATCAGCCGGAAATTAAGAATAAATTTCTGTAGCTTCTAAGGTCACCAATGAAAATTAGCACCATTAAAGTTTACACTAAAAAGGTCGAACGATGATTGCTCATATTAATGAGGAAATCCGTATTCTGGCAATAATTTTCTTGGTCGCCCATAGAGACTTTAAAGTCAGTAGAAGTAATAACTATGAGGTCTCTAGTTTAGAAAATACGTTATAACTACTGAATTAACAAGTGTGGAGAAGCTTGCATAGCTGTAAAATGAAAATATAAAGATGTTGAATAATATAATAAACTTGAAACAATCAAGTAATTTAAAGTAAACATGCTTGTAACACATAAGTAGATCTTCACGGAAATTATCACCGGACACAAGTTATGTTTTTTTTATTTATACGAATTAAGTTATAAATTTCATCGGAGACTGGAAAGCTGAAAATAAAGTTTATACTGAGCGTGGTGGGTGAGCGTTTAACGTTCTGGCCTCACATTCGGGAGGACTCGGGTTTGAATCCCCGCCCGGGAGTCCAGATTTGGATTTTCCACAAGCCACGGTTTCCCCAATTCACTCCAGGCAAATTCCGGGATGCTTCCTTCAAAAGGCCCTGGTCGAATTCATTCCCGTTCCTTATCCCCAATCCCATCCCGCCTCTCATAACCTCGACGTCGACAAGGTGTATAGCCATAAGCAAAAAAAAAAAAAAAAAATTATTCTTGAACGCGAATTTGAATACAAGAATTGCCATTAACAGTAAAACGAAGTTTCGAACATATGGCATCCAGTATTAGGTTAAAGTACCTGGGTGACCGATCTTCGCTCGGCATCTTTCGATTTCTGCACAGTTAACTAACATCAGTAGGCTTTCTGGTACCTGAAGCTTCTACTTAATGAGGTTAGAGCCGTTTTCAAGAAACCAAATACAAAAATTGCTCCTTTAAAAATAAAAAAATAAAAAAAATAAAAATCTCGTTAATCCATTTGTGAGACCGCCTCATAACTTGCTTTCAAAGAAAAATGCTATTATTAGGGATTAATTAATGGTGCGAGATTTGTGGTAATTCAAGGGATTCTACGATAACCCTTGATGATAGATTCTTATGTAACTCGACGAGAAAAATTGAAAGTAAAATATTTTTTTTTTTATATCTCGCTTAGATCTCGAGATATCGTATCTCAAAATTTGACGTGGTTGGTTGAAATGCGATCTGAACCAGAAAATAAATTTCGCCATATGAAACTTGTCGAGACAAATCAAAAATAGAATTTATTTTTCTGATATATCGCTTAGTTCTCGAGATATTATAGATCTCAAAAAAAGCGAAGAGGTTAGGATTAGATTCGGCCTGGACCAAAAAAAAAATCCACTATAACCACTATGTCTATATAGTGGAAATGTACTTTCAATGTTTTATTTTGTTCCTAATGGTTGTTGTTAGGTTGAAATACGGCTTGGACCAGAAGAAACGTCGCCAAAAGCACAAGAAACTGTACCTATAACTGATTTAAGAACATTTATTCTTTATTTTAGATATCGATGATTACTTTATAACTGGTACCGGTAATATTATTTTCAAAGAAGTTTCTGTAAAGTATCACCTCTGACAAAACCAATGATAAATCTTTAATTATCTTCCTTTTTAAATGTTTTACAATTAAAGTTGCAGTCCTAATATTTCCACAGGTCATCCAGTATACAAGAACTGTTCGTTTAAATATTCTTTGAAATCAAAGATAATGTATTTGTAAGCTTTCTGGTACATGAATTGTCTACGATATGGCACTAGTGCCGTTTTCGAGGTACCGAGTGAGAAAATTGTTCCTATTTTGTAAACTCGCTTTTTTGTAGGGAAGACAACTATTTAGGTAATCTTACAAGTCAAAACGTTATCTAAATATCAAATTCCATCCAAATCGTCACAGCCGTTTCCGAGATCCGAAATATATATATACATCAATTGCTCGTTTAAAGATATAAGAAAGATAAGTAACAGGAAAAGTATTAAAAAAATGTATACGACACTATCCCAAGAATTTTATTTTAGTTGGATTTAAGTGCGCCGACATCAATTTATTACACGAGACAGAAGAACGTTTGGGACATAAAAAAAAAAAAATAAATAAAATATGGATTTTGAAAGGATTTGTATTGCAACACGGTAGTTGCGATATTTTCATCTTCACAGCAGTTCTAACAAGCGATGGTGAGAATTTTTATCAATTACAAATATTTTTCTCATCTAAACTGAAAATATTAACTGAAGTTATTAATTTTAAAAAATATGATATTTCGGATAGTCTTATTAAAAGTATTAGCTTTTTATTTTGAAATTTTGCCAAGACAACACGCGACGGCTGAATAAAAATAATCAATTAGTTATTTAATCATCATTTTTGATTACGTATTAGTTCGATGCATTGGCACGTGACAACTATGTTTGATTGATTCAGAACTTTAAAATTCACGGCTTTTTTTGCCTCTTTGTAACATTATTATCACACTGAGTTAAATATAGATAACATCTGTTTCTAGTATTTTTAGCCAGCAATCGTTTCGTTAGCATCATGTTCCAGCCAACGAACAGTACAGGTAAAATAGAGCAACGATCTGCAGACCGTGTACCGTTTCCCTCACAGCCCAGCAGTCCTGTCACTGGACCTTGGCGAGAGTCGGTCTTTTTATCTGACCGCAGCCCCGTCAGGTGTGCGGAGGTCACAGAAAGCAGCCACCTCCAACAAGGTCGTAACGTGATTCGTTCGGGCTTCCCGGATTTCGCTGTTGAAGGCACAGGTGTGTTGAGTCTTAAGCTGGTTTGACGCAGCTTTCGCCATTTACTGCAGTTCAGCCACGAAACAAAAACAATTAAGGAATTACTTCTCGTTTCCAATCCCCCTGAAAATTTTTTATCTTAAGAAAACAAGAGCATTACTTATTTGGTTTATAAGAAATACTGCACAAGATATGATAAATATGACATACTCAGAAACCATACGTTGGCTTTAGAACATAATTTGTCTCATAAGTAACACGGGACTGTACTTGTTATTGGATGTGCTTGGAGAAAAGGTCTATGCGTGCAGCTCCTTCACGTTTTTTATTTCAAATCATTCATTTACTTCCAATATTCAATGCTGGACTCCTTAACCATATACACTGAGGTGCCATCAAACATGGGATACCTCTTAATACCGTGTGGAACCCCCTCCTGCAACCCAACCTGACATTGACTCAACAAGTCGTCGGAAGTTCCTGTCAGCCATGCTTAGTGTACATAATTGTGAAGTTTTGCCGCTGCAGGACATTCTGCTCGAACCGATCTTTCAATCTTGTCCCATATATGTTCGATTGGATTCATATCTGGCGATCCGGGTAGTCAAATAAGTCGCTGGAATTCTCCAGAATGTTCTTCAACCCAATCACGAATGATTTTGTGGCCGGTGACATGGTGCATTGTCGTTCTGGAACAGTCCATAGTTTTTTTTCTGAAGTTGAAGACCATACAGTTAAACATAACCATTTTCAGTCAATGGTCGGTTCTCTTTGGCCAGAGGTCCCATGCCAGTATGGAGCCACCACCAGCTTGCACAATACATTTCTGAAAACCTCGCATCATTGTCTCTTGGGGTCTGCACCACATTTGAACATTACGATCAGTTCTTACTGATTGTGATCGTGACTCATCTGACAGCCTTTTTCCCGCCGATCCAACCGTTTTGTTAACGAGCCCAAGAGAGGAGCTGCAGCCGAAAGCGTTTTGTTAGTAGAGACACTCGCGCTGCTGCCATATCCCATGAACGTCAAAGGATCTAGCGGAATAAGACAGTGAAAAGTGACCCTGGCCCATCCCGTTCATGGGGCATACCAGTTCATAGATCTTGGTTAGCATAGCCTTCGTACCGATTTTTATTTCAATGCCGCCACTCTAGGGGGCGCCACGAGGGTGAATGTGCCATTGGCGCCTTAATGCATAACTCGTGAAATCAATGTGCGAAAATTCTGAAAAAAATCAACGAGGTGCACATTGCTACAGGAAACATCTAGTATTTTTGTGGAATTTTTTTGGCGCATTCTACAAATTAACAATTTATCACAATTTGTTTATATTTGTTTTGAAATCAATTCACCTCAGTGAAAGTATTTACATTGAAACTTCGTGTAGCGCAAAAGTAATTGTGGAGGGAAATAGGTTACTGAGAATATGCTCCAATATGCTTAATAAATAATAATAACCTCGAAACAATCAGCCCACCTAGACTTAAATAATCTCTGTTCTGCCTGCCTCTTCCAATGTTCAAACATTCCACGATGCTAAGGCAGAATCTCTTTGTCTATTTTCTGTTCATATCTATCTCCTTACTCCTAAGAAGTCGTCATTCAGAAATATACTAGCAGGTGCCCGCGACTTAGTTAAGAATTTTGAACGTTTTTATGTTTTTGCACGGAACATTGTTTCCAGGGTAAAAAATAAGCCTACGCCAGATCAGCAACCCTCTACTAGAATCCTGTCAATATGAGTTCACACACTAAACATGTTGCATATAAATGATTTATATTTGTTAATAGCTGAAAAACCTGAAAAATTTGTCGTATTCTAGATGATTTTTTCATAACATTTTAGTAAATTCAGGAACATTCTATTAAATTGTAGAAGATTCAAAAGATTTTTAAAACATTTCGGTTGAAATATGAAATTTCCCGAGGTAGACCACTTTTCAACCACCATATCTGCCACATCCCAACGGTTACCGATATGTAACCACTTTTGTGCACGATGGGAGACTCGAAACTACTACCACACGCAAACATCGTGGTATGCGCTATATAGTTGTGGCAGCAAGGTAAAATATAGGGACACACATTTTTTGGGTTCAAAATGAAAATGCCCTAGGTCGATGACTTTCAACTACCATATCTCCGACACCTCCACAGCTAGCGACATGCAACCACCATGGTGCACGATGAGAGACTGGAGACTACTACCACACACAAATACCAGTGGTCTGCGATAAGTAATTGTCACACGTCTTTGGTCGCAATATGAAAATGCCCTAGGTTGAACACTTTCAACCACCATATATCCCACATGCTATTGATATGTAAACACCATAGTGCACGATTGGAGACTCGGGGCTACAACTACACACAAATACCAGTGGTCTGCGCTAAGTAGTTGTGGCTGTAAGGTGAAATATAGGACACACATAACTTTTGTCAAAATATTAAAAAAACCTAGATTTACTACTTTCAACCACTACATACCCCACACCGCAACAGCTAGCGGAAAACAACCACCGTAGTGTACGATGGGAGAGTTGAGGTTATTGTCACATACAAACATAAGTGGTCTGCGGTAGATAGTTGTGGCTGCAAGATGAAATATAGGGATAGACGCGTCTTTTTTCAAAATATTCAAATGCCCTAGGCCAGTGGTTCCCAATTAGTGGTAAGCGTACCCCCAGGGGTACGTGAGGTTTCTTCAGGGGGTACGCGCGGTAGTCTCTTGGCTAAGGTGATCACTAAAATAATTGAAAAAAAAACACTTTTATCGGCCAAAAGAAACATTACTATCACCGAAATATATTTTAAGATAAACTGTGTTTGTGTCAATTATATTATTGTAATCCTGTGGTTGTGAGAAGCACTCTACTGGGATGAACGAATTTATTTATTTATCATTTCAGCTGTAAGGGGTACGCGTGGTTGAGCTCCTTCTTGCAGTGGTACTCGGGAAAAAATAATTGGGAACCACTGCCCTAGGCTGAACACTTTCAACCACCATACATCCCAGACCCTCACAGCTACCCACATGCAACAACCATAGTGCACTATGGGAGACTTGAGGCTACTACCGCACACACATATCAGTGCTCTGCGCTAGGTAGTTGTGGCTGCAGAGTGAAATATAGGGACACATACTTTTATTTTTGTATATATACTAGAAGAGTTCCCGGCGTTGTCCGCTGTGATCTAGGTTGATTTGCCCACACAGTAAACATTAAAGTTTTCTGCATTTAGAAGCAAATTCGTCAATCGCTCCATTTTATATACTTATTAGAACGACTAACCCTCGGTGTAGCAGAGATGGGGCTGGGGTTGATTTATTCCAGCAATATTTTTAGCCGCCCTATCAGAAACATGTGTACCAAGATTCATCGAAATAACCACAGCGATTCGTGCAGCAGTAGTAACAATGAATTTTTCAGGAAATGTGGAAATAAATTAAAAATACCGGAACTAAATGTTTTAAACAGTTCCCTTTCAGATATGCATTATTTACTATTAACAGCGAATACAATTTCACTTCCCAACATCAGAGATTGTAGCTATGCGGCCTAAGATCGTAGCTTCTATAAGCAAAGAAGATCTCGAAAGATTTTTCCATTATATTATTAAAATTAAGTATCGTATTATCCACTTTATGTAGTTTACTCTTAGCTTTCAATACGGCCATCTATTGGGTTTAAAGACTAAAAACCAAAATTTAAGGAAGGAAAACTTACATGCGATAATATGACTATTATTTTTTACCAAGTATGACGTGTGCATCTAGTTGGTATTTCATCTTTTGTGTTTCATACTATACTTCAGATGTTCACTTACTGCTCCAGCGTTATGTTACATTGAAGCATAAGATATACCAAATAATTCTATTCAGATTCTAATCTTTAGAACAGGGAAACCCCAATCGAAAACTGCGCAGTAGTTTTTAAGTTTTTCTGAAACCAGTATACACTGTTTTATTTTTATATATATATATATATATATATATATATATAATTTGAGGAATTATTTTACATTCTAAATCTTTTACCCATTACATGGTAGATCATTTCCAGTTTTAAACGATTATGTTTTCCCATAATTGTTCGGCATGAACGAAAAGTTTACCTTTACCTCCTGCTTAGCAAGTCCGTTGATCTATTCTGAATCATGACTACTTACAGACTTTCCCAACCTTAGAGAAAAAGGGTGCATTGGACAACTATCTAGTCCTTATCTCTCTAATCTACTGCTATTTACAGAAAATCACTTAGTCTTTAAGGTATCCAGAGGTAAAGGAATTATTAGAGCCACAAATGATTTATCGTTATTTTTTTTTTCAGTTAATTTGTCAAAAAAAAAAGGAGGGGGAGAAGGATTTTATCGATTTCATGGAATTTAGCCGTTTCAGAGTTCGTAGTAAACAGACTGATTCTGGTATTTCAGGCGATATACTTAAAACAAGTCAGTGTCGGTACACACTATATGTCGCAAGAGATTTCTGAAATGCCAGTATCCGTAAGTTTAGGATACTTGTTGCGTTAAAGGTAAGCACACTGACTGCTCCTTGAAGCTGTTTCCCAAATAAAGGAAATGTTAGAAGGCATGCATGTCACCCACCAAATTAATGGTTAAATAAAGTAATAATGACTAGCATGAAACCAAGCTTCATCTACAAACAATGTAATGTTCGTCACCAAGTTCTGAAACCATTCGAAATGGACCTTTCTTCCCTGTCCATCCAACGACTTAAATTCGCGTGCGGTGATTTTGCCTTAAGCCTTCTTGCCACCGCCTATTAAGTTCAATAGGACACCGATAGTCATAGAAACTAGAAAGTATCGGCAATGATTTCTTTTAGATATCTTTTCCCAGGCAAACCATTTCGTCCGTCGTTGGTGGTTTGCCGCTTCCATGGGCATACAGATCACTTTCATTCCTTTGTAGCATTTTCCTCTAATAAGTGATTGTTTGCTTTCGGATTTTTTCCACAAATGAAGTTTAATATTGCTTTAGTGAAAGTGGCGGTATATGTGAACTGTAACCATTCCTTCATTGATTAAAAAAACTGTCAACTATGACCATATCTATCGACCATACTCTAGGCGATAAAAACTGGCAACAAGTGAGAAAATAAGTGTATGCATATTCAGAATTCATTTAAATACCCCCATTCTTTGTTATCACTATTTCAATAACTATTGTGACACCTGGAAGTAAAAATTTTGGAGTATTTCATAAAAATGGTATGGATGTAAATTGTTATTTTCAATGTTTCTTAAAGGCTGCGAGAGATAAAAAAATTTGGAAAAAAATCGTATAATACAAATTTCGTGTTTACAACTGGAATCACAGGGCTTGAGGTGTTTTATTCTATTGGAGTATGAGGTTTTTGTTACTATTTATTACTTTGATTTACTTTGTGACAGTGCCAGCAATTTAAATTTATATAGTTCTTCAAAATCAAGTTTAAAGAGACTTCGACATTGGTAAACCACCTCTTAATTTTTCTTCTGATGTGTCGGAGCCCAAACAATAATAATAAACATTTTACTTTTCTTCTGATGGCGATTATTATTGTTAAATGCGATGGAGCTCAAGCACAGGCAGCTGTTTCCTCAAACACCTAGATTCGCACTTTACGAATTTTTACTTTATTTCTTCACTGTTTCGGTAAATTCATCATCTCTTTCCTCTATAAGTTAACTAAAATTCTTAACTAGCTTAACTACAAATACTTTCCAATTTCCTTAAGCTTGAAATCAAGTGTTAAATTTCAATCGTAACCATCTCTATCATTCCACATTCTGCTCCTAATCTTTCACCCAACATCTGTCTCCGATAAATGCCTTATACACAGGTGTCTCCTGTTTTTTAGTATTTCCTAACCTCCTTTATCATATCAGTTACTTATTACGATCTGTAGCGATTTCCGCAAAGAAAACTAGCCGTCCTCCGTTGTAGACCCCACAAATACTCGTGTATTATTTGACTTACTGAATGTGGGTCCCATACTGTCACAACAAACTATCTCTTGGGCGGTAATGTTATAGTTTACTATTAAGTTGCGTCTCATCACAAGTTAGCGACTGTATTCACTTTGGCCTTTATGTCTGCCAAAAGATACTGATAAAACATTCGTAAGGATAGAGTCAAAACGCAGATATTGTTGTCTTGTGGGATTTCTATAATACTATAGGATTTAATACAGAATTATCTAAAAAAAAATTTTTAAAAAAAAATACTACCAACCAAATTACCAAATAACATACAAGGATGAATTTTATGCGGTCACGAAAAAACATAGTGGTATTTAGTAAGTGATCGGTATTGCAGGATAATTATTTGAAAATTGCCAAATATCATCCACTAGCTATGTCACAAAATTATTATGATATGTTTAGTTGTTGCTAGTCGCTTACTGCGGCGATTGCTGTCGATAACAACCCAACTCCTACATGAACATCAGCAGTATGAACAGGATCACGGCAGCAACTTCGAGCCATGACAAAACCAGCAGATACAGCAGTCTGAAATATTTTGGTGATGTAGGACGAAGTCACGAAGGTGTCAAGCGCCAGTATTCGACATCCTTGAATGCCACACATTCTCTTGGTTCTTCATTGTAAAACTATACCCAACATTTGAATGACATATACTCTCTCATTTTTCGAGTTTGCTTCCCACAATAGAGATAGTGGCAGAACGAACACAGCAAGTAATTTAATCCACTAATGCTCGGGGCCGACCTCGAAGCGCGGAGTGTCAGGGTCTAGGTTATAAGTTATTTGGTTCGAGTACCAGTAACAGTAACTTGGCGATTACTTGTGGAAAAATAAAGCTACTAGCACTTTCATCTTTACTAACTCTGGCGTTGAAGGTAAGTTCGGCGGAATTCCCTCACTGCTGGCATATGCTTCTTTGGGACGCATGCAGTAACTAACTGTCACGTTTAATGCGGATACTTTATAGGCGTCATCTGTGTGTAAACCGCGTAGTCTATTTTCGACCGGGTGGTAAGAGTAGTCGGACCCGAGGTTTCCAACCTGAGCATGTTGTATCTCTTCGAGTCCAATACAGCTATAAACAACGAAACTATAGCTTCCTAAAAATGTCCATGTTGTATTTTCAGTCCTTTCTTTCTTTGTATAATGGTGCAGTAGTATAATAATCCTGCAAATCTCGATTACAGCATTAAATGTTTTTTCAGGTTAAACGGTCATTGGAAGTGGTTTAACACCTTTCAACTTCTCAATTACTTTTTCTGCCTGAGATGTTTGACACTACCGTACGTGCTTCACACATTATAGTAAATATGCTACTAATACTGGTGACATATTACATTTTTACAGCTTTTTTTATTTAATTTTTTAATTTTTTATCTGCTTAACGTCTCTTAACAGCGAGGTCTTTAGAGATGGGAAAGGATTGGGACAAGGAATGTGAAGGAATTCGGCCATGGCCTTTTGAAGGAAGCATCGCGGAATTTGCCTGGAGTGATTTGGGAAACCATGGAAAACCCAAATCTGGATGCCCGGACGGGGATTCGAACCGCCGTCCTCCCGAATGCGAGGACAGAACGCTAACCGTTACACCACCACCCTCGGTATATATATATATATATATATATATATATATATATATATATTTTACAGCTGTTTGTTTGTATTTTCTATGACCTTTTTTTTATTCGGGAGGACGGTTGTTCGAATCCCCGTCCAGGCATCCTGATTTGGGTTTTCCATGGTTTCCCAAATCACTCAAGGCACAAGCCGGGATGCTTCCTTCAAAAGGCCATGGCCGAATTCCTTCGCATCCCTTGACCCCCATCCTTTCCCGTCTCTAAAGACCTCGCTATTAAGAGACGTTAAGCAGTTTTAAAAAATGGCTTTTTAATATATGTATATAATTCTGCTCATTAGTTTTGTCGATAGCTGGAGAAGACCTATTCCGAAAGGACCATTTTGTATCTTAGTGGCAGGTTTAACGAATGAATGTATGTGCTGCTATCTGCACTTGAGTATTAAAATCTTTGTATAATATGAAGTGTCTGAGGCGGGAATCCAGAAGCATCACTCAACATGTTTCCGGAAAGTTGTTTAAAAACCATTGTCAGAACTGTCGGAATGCCAGACCCGGCGCTGGAACATTGGAATGTTGTACCTGGACGAGTACAATTTAGCAGGACTTTAACGTGCATGACCAAACTTTCTAAAGAAAAAATGTATTAACAATCAAATTAAATATAGCGTGCCGTAAAGCAGTGTTTTTCAACCCGCGACACGCGGGCAACTAATGGTCCGCGAGGATGGTACAGGTAATCCGCAGACAGAGTATTAAAAAAGTAAATAACATAATCGTACTGTATAAGGCTATAAACGAGTATAAGCTATAAGCACAATTATTCAAAAGCCGTGAATATTTTTAACTACCAGACAAAAATTTGTCATTTCCAGGCTATCTGGATAAGACAGCGTTATTCCTGCAATAGTCTATTGACTAAGTACGTTCCCAGCCGAAATAAAAAAAAAGCTCCGTTCGTTTAAGCATTATGTTAATGAGTGTTTTCTGAGGGTCTTGTAGTACATGGACCGCGGAACATGGGACGGTTGGTAACATAAGAGTGGAGAAGTAAACAACAATAGAAGATGTCAGGTCTCGTTTATTTTATTTTATTTTGTGCATGTAGGTCGGTGTTATATGTAGCATTCAGCCTACAACAACATTATTATTCGTATGGTTATTAAATATTAAATACCTCCTCTAATGACCTCGATGTCGACGAGGCGTAAAGCCATATGCAAAAACAAATTAAGTCTGGTCAATATGTTATTAACTTCAAATAGTTCACTTCCATTTTCATAACTGTGTTTTGGTAGGAATTCAAAACATGTTTTTACATTTATTGTATAAGAGATATAATATGTCCCAAATATTAATAATACACAGTTGGGTAAAAAAATTAGGTCCACATTCGTTATTGGTCTGCAGCATTATTTTGTAAAATTAGTGATCCTAGGATTGGAGATGGTTGAGAAACGCTGCCGTAAAGGACACACAATTTTGGACTATGCTTTCGGACGATTCGAACAAGGAAATTTTATTTTGAAATCATTGAAGCGATGATGTTCAATTTCTCTCGATCGATTATGTTTTTGTTCTAATATACCCACTTCAAGTCATAGTGTTTAGCCAACCTTCTTCATACACCTTTTTTTTTTTTTTTAACGGCATTCCACTACAAAGGCCATACAGCGAGCTCGATTATTATGACGCTTCCAGTGCATCAGTTTCTCCAGTGTACTGTTGTTACTAACACGACATTCACACACACAACACCCATGCCCTCGGTCTGACTGGAACTTCAGCACGCGGAGCTAGTTAGTACTCTAGTGCGACAGGTTTATATGGGAAAAGCACTTCTTATAATCCAATTTTCCAACATGACTTTAATAATGAGATTGATATGTAACTTTGTATTTAGCCTTTTAAAAATGGACTTGGTTGTAGTACTGTCTGTAAAGGTAATATAAGTTCAATTAAATTCACTGAGATTTTTTTAATAACTAAATTTCATATGACTTCAGGTCAGTGTGAAGTTGCCACTAATGGAAAGTTCTCGATACTGCGTTGCGTTTCCCTACAATGACTCTAAACCGGTCTACGAATGTTCTCAGGCAGCATGGAGCTCAGGGACAATATTACTAGAAATTACTTTATACTGCTAAATTAATATACACTCTTCACTATGATTTTATTTTTCCTCTGTAGTAATTCAGTCACACTGTGCTGTAATAAACACAGCAAAACTTATCGTATACGTAAGCCTTCTCGCTAGATCCGCCTTATTTCTCTAGTTACGACATTCATAAACAATCATCACTGCTATGGTATACGTTAAGAAATAACCGCAGCGTATGGCGGGTGTTGCCTGGTTAAGTTGCTGCAGAACTCTATAGAAGACGACTGGCGTCGAGTTTGAGATCATAGTAAAATTATGATTAACGGTGGAAGTAATTAAAACAAGTCATACAACCTCATCAGCATCATAAGTGCCTACGTTACGTTGCGTTAATGGTTCTAGCACCATCTTGAAGCAAGAAAACTGTGGACTGCCCGATGAGAGCGGCAACTGTTTTATCGTTGGAGCTTGAATAAATTCCATCACCAACGTACCGGCCATACTTATATTGATTTTGATCACATACACATTAATTCGTTAGTAGGTAGAGTAAATTTTAGGCTGCGATTCATAGGTCGAATCTTGAAAAATTGTAATGAACAAACAAAGGAGATAGCGTACAAATCTCTTGTGCGTCCACATTTGGACTATTGTTGTGCCATTTGGGATCCTTTTCGTAAGGGGTTGGTCGAAAGTACAGAGAAAGTACAGAGAAGAGCCGCTCGATTCGTTACCGCTTGCTACAGTCCTTTTGAAAGCGTCACAGAACTGATTAGTAGACTAGGTTGGGAGTCTCTGGTAGATAGACGACACACGTTTCGTTTAAACTTATTGGTAAACATGCGTACTCCCACTTTCACTTTTGAGTGTAGTGAAATACTTCTTCCACCAACCTATTTGAGTCGGAAGGACAGGAAAGATAAAATTAGAGAAATAAGGTGACGGACTGATTCTTATATGAATTCTTTTTTCCTTCGTACCATTAGGGATTGGAATGCACAGCAAAGAGATTAGCTTTGGTGCTGAGCACCCTCTGCCACCCACAATTTTGTGAATTGCAGAGTATATATGTAGATGTAGATGTAGATTTCCATAATCACTAAGTGTTAGATACATCCCATTTTCCGCCTCAAAACGAAACGTTACACAAATAGAATTATGTATTACATGTTAGCACCCAGATGACATTTACCTGTATATAACCTTTTAATAACACTAGTTCCTTTTTATAACGAAAAAAGCCCCTGCATTCCGGTGGTTTGTTAGTATCTTAACAAATTTCAATTTAGACATTTTTCTCACCTACAGCTATATGTTTTGAAAACTGGCTCTACATGACAGCGGTTTTGCAAGTGAGCGTAACCTCCTTAGAAAATTGTATCCATGAGAGAATAACACGTGCTCAGTTAATCTGGATTGTACGTAGACTGATTCCGTGTGTACGGTTTGTAAATTACGGATGAAGCCATATGCACGGGGAACGCCACTGGTCGCTGGCTCTCAGAAAGGGAGGGTGCTATTTCAGTCTGATTTTGTCGGAACACTCTTCAATCCTCTCTCGCAGTGTTTTAATCCTACATATCGACGGTAAGTACCTTCTCCGGTACGCTGCTTCCAAATCTTGAGAAAATAGTACCTATAGTGCATAAAGTTACAGCAGGGCAGCAGTGTGATTTGTTGAACATCCAATCTGTAGAAGATGTAATCAATGATTACAGTGTTTTATATCTTGTATTAATTAAGTGCATACATTTCGCCTACCGTGGTGACTATCAGCGATCTTATTATGCATAATGGAAGCACCGATAAGATGTTCGTGACAGCTAGGACTAGAATATTTCGTATAATTAACACAGAATCATGTCATCCACTATTCTGCTGACTCAAAGATTAAGGTATTTGAGTGGATATTGAGAGGACCTCAGTTCTGATAGTTCTCTGGGAAGTGTGTGTTGACGAGGTCATAATCTGGCTTTTCGCCTCTAACAATGTTTGTGTACGAAGTTCGCCACAACCTTTTCACTTCCCAGACTGCATGTAGAACTGTATATACCTGGCTTTGATTTGGTTCCCACTACAGAGGCGGACTGCGTGGCCAATTGGAAGTATATAACTTCGACGACCGAACCGGTATTGTAATTCTCGCGGTCCCTAGCGACATACACATTTACCTTTCAACCTATTCTCTGTCTTGTAACTTCTGTGCTACTATATTTGAGGTGTTTTAATAAAGAACTGCCAGTCACTGAACAATAACCTAGCGAATAATGAGCGGGAGCGGCGAGGGGGAGCTGGCTGTCGGAGTGGTTTATCATGTCACCCTGGCAGTGGCTTGGACCCGAGCCAGGAGCCTGCTGGCTAGGCAGACCAGTTGAGCACACCATTAACGTGACACTAAAAGCTTAACGTCTGCATAGTAAAAGACTCTGCGTGCAGTCCCGAAGAGAATAGCATCGTGCAAAGTTTATAGTGAGAATCGAACGGCGTCGCAATGTTTACATCCAAAAAAAAAAAAAAAAAAAAAAAAAAAAAAAAAGAACTAATCGAAAACATTCGCAACGGACCCCATGTAGTTCTGAAGAACAAAAATATTAACACGAGTACCGAAGGTTAAATCAGCAGCATAAATACGTCAATAACAAACACGAAGTAGCGACTGTTTGATATGATCTGGAGTTACCTCGCAGAATATGATAATGTGATGGTTCTTCTTTCATAAGATAGAAGGTTTTCCGCCTGTTATCAAAGCTGCAATTGTATTCTAGCAACGGGAGATAAATCGTCCATAGCCTAAATGAACCTACCATCCCTGCACTCACCTGGTATGGTATCTGGAAACTGAAATCCGCCGGTCCTGGCAGTATAGAGGCCTCTCATTATAGAGTCAGCCTGTAAGAGCCCGGCCTCACTCATTGGTCGTGTTAACAAAGTCCTGTGTAATTTTCACTTAGTTGAATCAATATACTATCGATATTTAATCACTTGCTAGTTTGGGAAATCACAGTACCTAAGCCTAGAGCCACGTACCATCTTCACATAATAATGCAAAGTTTAAATCCCGATTTCCGGACCGATAGTCGAAGGACCACTCTCCCGACCGTTCAGCATCCAGGGTCAGTGAAGCGATTAACGCTCAGTGGCAGAGGCATGGTTGATCGAGAATGAATTCCTATCACACATATGACACAAGTGGTGAGAGGCACATCCATTACTTCCATTCACCATAGTTGTTCTCAGGTTCAACACAAGCTGGGTGGATGTACAGTCGGGGACACAATTCGCGAGACCACTCGCCTTTCGATTATGCTTCGATCTACACAGGAATACCGCATTGGACAGCATAACTGGTAGGTGGTACACTAAATTCATAAAAAATAGACCTCTCATACTCAGCACTTTACCCAAGACTAAAAAAAAGAGCCCGCGCAGCAAGAAACCCGCAGACGCTCAGAGTCAAAGTTAAGAGTTCTACAATTAAAATAACCATTAATATCATCATTTAGGTCATAATAATTATTGAAATAACCAAATCGATTAATTATAGATGAATGATAACATTTTTTTCGTAATTTTGATAACCATTGCATATTCCCCCCCCCCCCTCGAATAAACAGTTGACAATTCGCTAGAAAACTCAATTGTATGAAGAATACCGAAAAGAATCACTAAATTACGGACGGAAAACCAATAAGAGAGAGTTAATGGACGTAGTTACACTTTCTAGCGCTGCAGCGTTCTAGAACAAATACACACAAAGGTTGAGGGTAAGCAGATAGAACATTTACGAAAGAACTCTAATGGTAAACTAAGTCAAGAAATATAAATAAACTATTTCTAGAAATTTAAATGGTACGGAATATTTACACCTTAATTTTGTTTCAACTGTATCATATTTAGAAGGTAAGCTTAACTTGATCGCAGTAGCGACAGTTTTAGTGATAATAATAATAATTAAGAACAGTAAATAAATAAATAAATCCGTCTGCAATGTGAATTAGCGGTTCCCATTTTAAATCTGGAATATGGAAGTAGGAAAACATTCATATATCTCTTTGTTTCTAACTAACACTGATACTTCTATAAAATTTTCTGTCAAGCATTACTTCCTGCCTTCCAAGTCCGATCGGTTATAGGTAACACTGTTACCTGACATTCGGGAGGACGTGAATTCAAACCTCGTCGGGCATCCAATTCCAGTATTCCATGGTTTTCGTAAATCTCTCCAGTTCAACTCCAGAAATGATCCTTCAAAAAGCCATGGCTGAAATTTTTAACCGATCCTAGTTCCCACAATACTATCATGATTCATATCACATTGGCGTCGAAGAAATTAAGAAGACGAAAAAAAAAAAATGAACATGGTGGGTACGTGGTAACACTCTAAGCCCACTTTCGCGAGGTCGTGGGTTCGAATCCCCATCTGGCCATCCAGGTAAGCGTTTTAGATGGTTTCCCCAAACCACTCCATGCGGATGCCAGGATGGTTTCTTCAAAAGACCATCGCCGAATTCCTCCCCAGTCCTTTACTGCCTCTAATGACATCGATGAGATGTAAAGCTAGAAGGAAAAAATAATTTCTCATATAAAAATAATGACATCTCTGTGGTGTGTTTTGGACCTTTTCCTTATTGGATTTATCTTATTCAACAGCCGAATTTTTTTTTTTTTTTTTTTTTTTTAACAGTTTAACGTCCCTTTTTAACGACGTGGTCTTCAGAGACGGGAAAGGATGGGGGCAAGGAATGGGAAGGAATTCGGCCATGGCCTTTTGAAGGAAGCATCCCGGCATTCACCTGGAGTGATTTGGGGAAACCATGGAAAACCCAAATCTGGATGCCCGGACGGGGATTCGAACCACCGTCCTCCCGAATGCGAGGCCAGAACGCTATCCGTTACACCACCACGCTCGGTCCAACAGCCGAAAATGGTAGTGAATGGACTAGAGTGAAATTTCCAAATGTGGAGAGTCTCTAGTTCGGTGTTGTCTTAGGGCTGGTCGACGTCGAAATCATTATAGAGGAAAAAGGATTGGGGGCATGTTTTGGGAAGGAATTCAGCTATGGCCATTTCACGGAATCATCCCGGTACTCACGGAGTGATTTCGATTAATCATGCAATATCGAAATACGGATGTATGCACGAAGATTTGACCCCCTGTCGTTCCGAATGGGATGGCTTGGGTGTTACCGGGACTCTAGGTCACTGGTGCGATTCCGATCAGGGACATGGTTGTTAAAGTAGATATTGTTGTATGTCTTGTGTCATCTTTCAGTTGTATGAGCAAAAAGGATTTGGAAATACATCAGTACACAGGATAATCAAATAAGATGGCTTAGCTGGATGAATGGATATCGGGAGGAATGCCATCAAAAATTTAAAGATATTTTTATTCAAACAAAAATATTTCACAGGTCCACCTCATCTCACAAAAAAAAAAAAAAAAAATATTCTTTGTTTGGTGCCAACTAGTAACATGGCTGCGTTCTAAAAAGGTATTAGGATTTTAAAAAAATGGAAACTAGGTGAACTGTAGCGAAGCTCTTTAGTAATTTCAGTTGAGTGTATGGGATTTAATCTCTTTAACACTATGCGTGGTCATTTTGTATGAAGAAATTCTTCCTGCTGGCTCAAGCAAATTACACTTCAGATGCAAGGAGGTAGTAACCGATCTGACAAACGTTTCGAGGAAGTGTTTATTTACCAGTGGCTCTGAGGAAGTGAAGAACACTTGTTCAGTAGAGTTTGCTATAACAAGGTTTGTGAATATGACCAACCGTACTCGAAATATGCCCTTTTCGAATTAAGAGCACCTACAAATACAGTGACAGCCATTTTTCGAAAGTAACAGAAACAACTTCATATAACACATTATTAAAATTACTTGATAGTAGTTACAGGACTGATGAAAATATTGAAAAATGACATTGAACTAATACGTATTAATCATTAAAAATTTCTGAAAATTACTTTCCGAGGATTTTGACTTCAGCATACTCCCATTGCATCTTATAACGTTCTACTTGCACTGTTTGATTAAAAAATTAATTTATCAATATTCCGAAATAATTGCGATTTTTTAAAAAAATACTGGACGTTCACGTTATTGAAAATTGACTTGCCTCCATCTGCTGATCTAAATATTTTATGCCCTTTCGTGCCTTAGTCTGCTCCGGTTTATATTTTTCAGAGTATTGTGTCAGCCTTTACAGAGGTAATGTGGCTCACTATTGTGAAGTCAACACAAGACGAACTCTACACTCATTCTAAATCAACCATATGCGAGGACGAACTCGAATCGGTGACCTTTAAAACGCGATCCAGTGTTCTAGCCCCTACACCGCTAGCGCCAGCTTAAGTATCTTGGTCGGGACTCTAGCGAAGCAATTTGTGAATGTGTCTGCGGTCGTGGTTTGCTTACACGGAAGACAATTCCGTAGGCCCATAGAACAAGGAAATCATCAGACATTTCAGTCATGCGATTTTCTTTATCCTCGTTCAACTATCTTGCTTATATTGCTACCTGGGGCTCTTGTCTCACACAGTTAACAGACAAAAGAATTATACGCGAGTATAACCGTACATCCTCGAGGAACCAGGCGACATCTGATAGGCTACGCGAATTTGAAGCGTTGCAATAATTCTTCTCACTTTGGGATCCACCATGGCATTTTATACAAGCAAGAATGGGCTTGGAAAAATACCGCTGTCAGTCTTACAGTTAGTGACAATGGCTAATTCCATATGCAGTGGAGCTTTTAAAATTCTTATGCCTGCATTCTGAAAGAAAAGGATTATTGCTTTTCAAACTGGAATATGCTGCATTTGTAAAAGGAAAATGATGTTTTCTGCGAAAAAGTAATTGAAAGGTTACATATGTGGTTATAAAAGTGGATGCATTGTGGTTGACTCCGCGTTCATGAGAAACGATGTGATTAAGATCTGAAATCTTAGTTGATCAAATATTTAAGCGCCTACTACTAGGCTGCAAAGATAGATGTATTAAAAAAGATTCATGGCCGAGTCAGTCTGTGATTATTGTTCCTATATATATAAATGTTAGGTTCAATTTAAAAAACTGAGCGTTGTGGACGAGCGATAATGTTCTGGCCTCGTATTCGAGAGGATGCAGGTTCAGATCCCCTTCCGGCCATCCAGATTTGGATTTACTACCGTTTCTCCAAATCACTCCAGGCGAACGTCGGTATAGGTTCATCAAAAAACCCATTCCTTGCTCCCAGTCAATTCCCGTCTGCAATGACCTCGAAGTCGAGAAGTCAAGCTGGAAACCAATTTTAAAAAAGTTTAGAAAGCCCTGGTTCCTCGAGGATATACGTTTATACTCGCGTATAATTCTTTCGTCAGTTAACTGTGTGAGACAAGAGCCCCAGGTAGCAATATAAGCAAGATAGTTGAACGAGGATAAGGAAAATCGCTTGCCTGAAATGTCTGATGATTTCCTTGTTCTGTGGGCCTACGGAATTGTCTTCCGTGTTAGCAAACCACGACCGCAGACACATTCACAAATTGCTTCGCTAGAGTCCCGACCAAGATACTTAAGCTGGCGCTAGCGGTGTAGGGGCTAGAACACTGGATCGCGTTTTAAAGGTCACCGATTCGAGTTCGTCCTCGCATATGGTTGCTTTAGAATGAGTGTAGAGTTCGTCTTGTGTTGACTTCACAATAGTGAGCCACATTACCTCTGTAAAGGCTGACACAATAGTCTGAAAAATATAAACCGGAGCAGACTAAGGCACGAAAGGGCATAAAATATTTAGATCAGCAGATGGAGGCAAGTCAATTTTCAATAACGTGAACGTCCAGTATTTTTTATAAAAATCGCAATTATTTCGGAATATTGATAAATTAATTTTTTAATCAAACAGTGCAAGTAGAACGTTATAAGATGCAATGGGAGTATGCTGAAGTCAAAATCCTCGGAAAGTAATTTTCAGAAATTTTTAATGACTAATACATATTAGTTCAATGTCATTTTTCAATATTTTCATCAGTCCTGTAACTACTATCAAGTAATTTTAATAATACGTTATATGAAGTTGTTTCTGTTACTTTCGAAAAATGGCTGTCACTGTATTTGTAGGTGCTCTTAATTCGAAAAGGGCATATTTCGAGTACGGATGGTCATATTCACAAACCTAGTTATAGCAAACTCTACTGAACAAGTGTTCTTCACTTCCTCAGAGCCACTGGTAAATAAACACTTCCTCGAAACGTTCGTCAGATCGGTTACTACCTCCTTGCGTCTGAAGTGTAATTTGCTTGAGCCAGCAGGAAGAATTTCTTCTTACAAAATGACCACGCATAGTGTTGAGAACGCAGCCATGTTACTAGTTGGCACCAAACAAAGAATATATATATATATATATATATATTTTTTTTTTTTTTTTTTTTTTTTTTTTTTGTGAGATGAGGTGGACTTGTGCAATATTTTTGAAAGCGACCAATTGCCTTTTGTTTGAATAAAAATGTCTTTAAATTTTTGATGGAATTCCTCCCGATATCCATTCATCCAGCTAAGCCATCTTATTTGATTATCCTGTGTACTGATGTATTTCCAAATCCTTTTTGCTCATACAACTGAAAGATGACACAAGACATACAACAATATCTACTTTAACAACCATGTCCCTGATCGGAATCGCACCAGTGACCTAGAGTCCCGGTAACACCCAAGCCATCCAATTCGGAACGACAGGGGGTCAAATCTTCGTGCATACATCCGTATTTCGATATTGCATGATTAATCGAAATCACTCCGTGAGTACCGGGATGATTCCGTGAAATGGCCATAGCTGAATTCCTTCCCAAAACATGCCCCCAATCCTTTTTCCTCTATAATGATTTCGACGTCGACCAGCCCTAAGACAACACCGAACTAGAGACTCTCCACATTTGGAAATTTCACTCTAGTCCATTCACTACCATTTTCGGCTGTTGAATAAGATAAATCCAATAAGGAAAAGGTCCAAAACACACCACAGAGATGTCATTATTTTTATATGAGAAATTATTTTTTCCTTCTAGCTTTACATCTCATCGATGTCATTAGAGGCAGTAAAGGACTGGGGAGGAATTCGGCGATGGTCTTTTGAAGAAACCATCCTGGCATCCGCATGGAGTGGTTTGGGGAAACCATCTAAAACGCTTACCTGGATGGCCAGATGGGGATTCGAACCCACGACCTCGCGAAAGTGGGCTTAGAGTGTTACCACGTACCCACCATGTTCATTTTTTTTTTTTCGTCTTCTTAATTTCTTCGACGCCAATGTGATATGAATCATGATAGTAGTGTGGGAACTAGGATCGGTTAAAAATTTCAGCCATGGCTTTTTGAAGGATCATTTCTGGAGTTGAACTGGAGAGATTTACGAAAACCATGGAATACTGGAATTGGATGCCCGACGAGGTTTGAATTCACGTCCTCCCGAATGTCAGGTAACAGTGTTACCTATAACCGATCGGACTTGGAAGGCAGGAAGTAATGCTTGACAGAAAATTTTATAGAAGTATCAGTGTTAGTTAGAAACAAAGAGACATATGTATGTTTTCCTAATTCCATATTCCAGATTTAAAATGTGGAACCGCTAATTCACATTGCAGACGGATTTATTTATTTATGTACTGTTCTTATTTTTATTATTACCACTAAAACTGTCGCTACTGCGATCAAGTTAAGCTTACCTTCTAAATGTGATACAGTTGAAACAAAATTAAGGTGTTAATATTCCGAACCATTTAAATTTCTAGAAATAGTTTATTTATATTTCTTGACTTAGTTTACCATTAGAGTTCTTTCGTAAATGTTCTATCTGCTTACCCTCAACCTTTGTGTGTATTTGTTCTAGAACGCTGCAGCGCTAGAAAGTGTAACTACGTCCATTAACTCTCTCTTATTGGTTTTCCGTGCGTAATTTAGTGATTCTTTTCGTTATTCTTCATACAATTGAGTTTTCTAGCGAATTGTCAACTGTTTATTCGAGGGGGGGTGGGGTGGGGGAGGGGGAAATATGCATTGGTTATCAAAATTACGAAAAAAATGTTATCATTCATCTATAATCAATCGATTTGGTTATTTCAATAATTATTATGACCTAAATGATGATATTAATGGTTATTTTAATTGTAGAACTCTTAACTTTGACTCTGAGCGTCTGCGGGTTTCTTGCTGCGCGGGCTCTTTTTTTTTAGTCTTGGGTAAAGTGCTGAGTATGAGGGGTCTATTTTTTCATGAATTTAGTGTACCACCTACCAGTTATGCTGTCCAATGCGGTATTCCTGTGTAGATCGAAGCATAATCGAAAGGCGAGTGGTCTCGGGCGAATTGTGTCCCCGACTGTACAATATATTCATAGTCACGAGTGGTATCCAGATTAAATACGCTTATCTATACACTCTCAACTATTACAGATAACCACAACTGAATTTGTTGGGAATGTTTGTAGTATAAATAATCCAGTAAAATAAGGTGAAAAAACAGGCAAACCTCGGAATGAAAGATAACAAGCTGTAAATTTGTATAAACCTTTGTTTTGATATTCTATAAGGTGGTTCAAAAGTCTCACAGAATATCGTGTACGCTAGTCAAGATGTTGAAAAGGTCAAAGGTCACAAAAACTTTTTTAAAAATAAATATCTCGTTTCATTTACTTTAAATATTATTTTGAGTTATAAGAAAAGTTATGGAGCATAAAATTGTCTAAAAATTACGTTTTAGACAATATTTCATAGATTTAACCCTCCTTGAGACAGAGCGTGGAGAGTGGGGAGCGCTTAGCCGCGCGGACGATAACGCTAATGTACAAAACGTTAACGGTAGAATCCCATAGCCAGTACGATTTATAAACGAAGTTATTTATTACAAATGTTCCAATTATGAATAAACTAATTATTTACTAATTAATAAATTGTATTTATGGTTATTATATTATTTATAAATCGTATGTTCGTTTAATAATATTAATAATAAGAAAAATTTTAAAAAATTGGCAAGAGTAATTTGGAGACACAAACGCATTTTATTAAAATGGTTAATCATTATTTTATGAAAATCAGTGCGTTACTAGTTATTGCGACACATGCAAATAGAATAAAACTGCGGCAGAAGGAGACATTTGTTTCGCTAATTCGTGAAGTAGTTTGAACTTGAAATGTACACCATTTTACGATAAACAGCATAAACGCTACACTAAAGAAGGACCTTATTACCAACATACACCAATCCTCTGTAAGGAAGCCAGGAATATTTCAGTTTCGCTAACCCACTGATTATTAACAAGTATTAAATCTATACTATTAAAAATCTGTAAGCAAGCTGCATGTGTCTCTTTATTTGAACGGGACCCGTGCAGAAACTATCTCAGAAATTTGGATGGTATTTTAGAATTTTTAGAGCTAACGTGCGGAAAAAGCTAATGACATATGTACGGAATGAAGGAGGAAATATTTAAATGCATTTCTAGATGTGTTATTATAATATACGCATCACACTGTAGTTGAGATGTTCACTCCTTTCAGGAAAACTGACAATAACATCACAATCTCTCTCTCTTTTTGGGAGCATGTTTCGCTTCTTGACTTCAACTATTTATCTAATCTGTTATCGGAAATTTAAAGCATTATATTAACGGAATATTATCAAGCGTCATTAATACATAATTTACTGTAAGCATAGTCGCCATGATTATTAATATCTTTGACAGTTACAGACGACACGTTTTTAAATTTCCGCTGACTGCCGTACAATATTAATGAAAAACGCTAATGTGTAATATGGATGCAGAAATCAGTTTTTTCTCAAAGAAAGGTGCCTGCAATAAACGTTAACAGGTAACGGTACATATTTCTTACGTGCAAATATTCCGTAATAATATCGCACAATGATCGTGTGTACAAATTTTGGCTGCTGTTCAAAACACAGCTGGTAGAATAAATTCTTTTTATTAAATTATCAACATACCCATAATTTTGTAAAGTTGTAGCTTTTATCGCCTTAAGAGTTTTAAACTGAGTTTTTGATGACAACAACGTGGAACCAATAAAATTAAAAAGTAACTACGAATTCTTAAACCTCATGCTACACCGCATAAATTATAAAACTAAATCTGTTTTATGCTTTAATAAAACGTATCTGGTGTCTTTCTGATCCAGGCTGCATTTAAACCTAACTATAAACTTCGTTAATATTTTCTATTCCAAAATTAAAGTTTCTATCACGCACGCATAAATACATTCATGGTATGGCTTACGAATCTTGACCATCTGGGACTACTTACATGTGGTTGAAACTGTGGCATTAGTAATATGGCGTCATTGAAATGAAAGGAAATTAAAAATAATTCTTGGCTACATTTAAAACCAACCACAAACTTCGACAATGTTTTAGTTCAAAAATCCTATGTCCATTAAAACATTAACTGTTTCGCGATCGAAACTTGATGCACTGGAACAACTTATATGCAACTGAAATAATGAACTGTGTCACACACCTTCCTCAGGTCATAAATTTCGAGAAAAAGTGTACACGAAAGCAAAATGAAACATTGCCATGACATTCATGAATCTCCAAGTTAATATTTGGTAATAGAATAAGAATTTCTAGACGTTTCTATCATAACAGTGGCGCCACAATTTGACCAAGGATTCTTATTGAACTTGACGAAACAAATCGAAATAAAAGAATAAATGTTTATTGATATCTGTCTTAGTTCACGACTGAAAAACGATGTGGTTAAGCTGATATGGAGCCCGAACCAGAAGGGATTTGGCAGTGCTATATCTTTCAAATTTGCCACATCTGTTTTTGAGGAAATGTTTTTGTAGAAAAAAAGTATATATATACCTGAGACGTGGTGTGACAGGAAAGTTGCGATACGGCGCAGAATTAATGGTACAGAAATTTAACAATCTCTAATGGCATTACAAGTCGAAGATAGTATCTACTCTGTTACAACGAATTTAAGAGCGCTGGCAAGTTTTCGAGATGTAAGCATGCGAATAAATTCCTCGGATGTATTTAGTAAAGCATATTCGTTGCTTAATAACAAGTATGCACCTATCCATATTTTGACTTATTTTACATGATTCATAGATATTTTGTGGTTTTAAGGTTTCTTTGACAGTTTAAGCTCACTTGATTTTTTAGCCGTAATACACTGGTTGTACCAGAAGAAAAATTTCCATTGGCGCCGCAATTTGATGATACATTTTTATATAATTCGATTAGACGTTTCCAAACTTCGCTTAGTTCTGGAGATATAGTAGGTGTTACATTGATTGTGTGGTTATGTCGAAATGTGGCCAGTATCAGAAGAAAAAATTCTGGGGCATCGCAATTTTACGATGTCTTCTTAAGGCGAGACATTTCGACATCTCGCTTAGTTCTAGCCATATCGTGTGTCAAAGGTTTTGGCAATTTGCTAAAATGCGACCAGGAGCATTCTTATGCAAGAATATGAGACATTTAGTTTTAGAGATACGTTATGTCAAAGGCGATGTGATTAGGATGATGTGTGGCTTGGGAAAGAAGTGATATTTCCCTTTCTGCCATGATTTTAGGAATATTTTGAATTAAGATATTTAGAAACCTAGGTTAGATATCGAAAGATTTTGTTCTTTACTTCAATATTATATTTGGCGTGAGTAACATCACTGGAGATGGTTGTTGTTCTGTACTATTAATTCTGTGCCGCACCATAAAATATCTGTCGCATCAGGTCTGAGTACGTTTCTTTTTACTTTTATATACATTTTTTCTAGAGCAGTGTGTATTAAAAAGCGGTTATGGCAAATTATAAAGCTATGGCACTTCCAATTACTCTTCTTTAAAAAACGCTGAATGGAGGAAGTAACGCAAAAGAAAATTTCATCCAGTTTGGCCGCCAGTGAAAAGGAGTTTTTAAGCTCAACAATAAATTATTAAGTTAATCCTCCATAGAGAATGATAATAATATAATCAGAATACATAATTTTGTAACCAGCCCTCAACCATTTTTCTTTTTCCTTTAAAAACTTTTTTTTTTGATGACGAGATTAAAAGGCCCAAGAGGTAAAGTTATCAATTAAACAGAACCACTTAAGAGACATAAAACTTTTGGGCTTTTTGCACTAACTACTGATTGTCTGGGAATTAACAAGTTTGCATTAAGGCTGTGATCCAACATGCACGTCATTTGTTATGTGTGGTTTAAACTTAGGTTTGTCAGAACGTAACGACAGTGATCAGCTCACATAGTTCATGAATTTTACGTAAATAAGCAAGAGATAATGGGACTCTACAGAACTGGTACACCATAGCTGAGTTTGTTTAGTGACTGTCTATGAGGGAAATGCCGGGATGGTTCGTGTCCATGGCTAAATTACTTCCAATTTCTAGTCAGCCATCCGCTCCTGACTGACGACCTCGATGTCAGCGAACCGTAAAAACCGAACGAGAAAAAGAACATATTCTGACAGCAGAAAGAATTTAAATAAAGATATGATGACGGCTAGTCAGAAAGAGAGTGTTTATTCTACCATTAATTCTCGATATGGTAATAAGCATCAACATTACATGCATAAATCAATTAATACAGTACGGTAGATAAAATGTAGTCCGGTAATATTAAAATGTGATGATAGCTTGAGGTCATGATCATAGAGTTTCACCTGTACTATCGCAAATGATAAAATAAAAGATAGACGTCTCACTGGCGGGTATTTGAAACTAAAGAAAAAAAAAAAAAAAAAGAATCCACCGGACATATATCGCTAACAGATTAAGTGTTTTTGCACTGGAATGAACTGGTAATTGACGTGAAAATGTCCATGCACGAATTATTCCCGTGCACTATCTGACAGAGCAGATACAAAGGACGAATTTCCGATTCACATAGCAACCACCATGGAAAAGTTGCAGAAATCGTAAGAACAATTCTGAAATTTTCCCATGTTTGCAGCGTTGTTCTGACAGTAACTTTTACCCATTTGTATCCAAAGTTTCGTGCAATACAATGGGCGTCGCAAGTAAATAGATTAATAAGTGGGTTACCTACAAGTATTTGTTTCCTACCTTGCTGACGCTGGAAACGGTATCCTGCGGCCTGGATTATTTCACCCTAGCGTCCACATTGCTTCAACTCTCGAGTTCCGTTGAGAGACACTGAACCCAGCAGACACTAGTAGTCTGTGTCGCTTGTCAACTGAAGACAGACGTCTTACACAACATCCCAGCACGTTGCAAACAATGCGTCGTTATCAGCTAAATTCTTAGTTACATACAACAGGTGGGCAAAGATAGGTACAACTTATATTGTGCTATCGATGCATTGAACATCATCATTTTGGCCATCGACACGCATAGTTTGTTTCTTTTTTTCTTTCTGGTCTTATGTTCTGTTATTTCAAAATTTTGAAGCAGAAACATAACATGTCTCAACTCTATGTCACTCAAGCTCTTTAGTATGTAATCAATACGTACTGTACATAATTGACGTCAAAGTAGTTAACACCCATAACGGGGGAGTGACATAACTGCATGGTCAGAGGTATTGCGAACATTAGATTCTCTACTACATCATCCGATATTATGTCATTTCTTTGCTCTTTGTGTATTCAAATCACGAATCACTCATGTCTAGTCCGATAATTTTTTTTTACTTTATTTATAGATACCATGTTTTAATATGCAATATTTACGTATTTTTCAACTTACAGATTTAAAGAGAATGTCTGCTGGCCTATGAGAGATTTTCCTGTTAATATTAACAGCCAATTTCATCTGCGTGAGCCATGCGTTGAACCGGTCGCTGGTTCGTGGCCGGCCTATAGCACGGTCGCTTTTAGATAAGAGTATTGTGTTCTCTTTCTTGTGAATACTATTTTTTTTAAAAAAATCTTAATGTTGGAAAATGAAAAAAAATCTTTATTTAGTCGTCTGTGAGTAGAATATCAAACAGATTAAATTTTGTATTTCTATTTTACAATTCTTTATTCAAATCCTTTTTTAAAAAAACTTTTGTTTCTAACTCCATTAAAAATTAACAAACATGTATGGAATTTCCCTTAATACGTATATCTCAAAAATCAAATTTTTTAGTGATTTTAATGACGATCGTGCTAGTGAAAGTGATAACGACTAATGATATTATCTGAAGTCAATAAGTAGCGAAATGATTGCAACTTTCATATAAGATTACCTTGTGGCGTGGTGGGTGAGCGTTAACGCTCTGTCCTCGCATTCATGATGACATGGGTTTGGATCCCACCCAGATTTGGGTTTTACATAGTTCCTTGGAATTATTTCAGGTGAATTCCTAGATGGTTCCTTAAAAAAGGACATGGTCGAATCCCTTACCGTTCCTTGCCAGCAGTCTTTTCCCGCCTCTAATGACCTCAACAAGTCTTAAGAAATGCGCTATCACTACTGCAGCAATATATTTCAGCTATCTCAGAAATTAAAACTACTGCGTTGTTGTACTCCGTTTAACCGCTATAGCACAAAGTAGGTCATCGTGCGCACCATGTCGATTCATTTGAATTCATAAAAAATTAACCAGAAAATTTTATTGGTTTCTTCCAGTGAATGTTCGTTAAATTGTAAACAGTTTGTTTTGTAAAAATATTTAAGTGCATGTACTGGTATGTATGGCTCATTTTCTATTAATTTGTACGTGGCTAGTGATTAACTGAAATCTGTACGGAATGTACCAGTACCTGGATAACCGATCAACGCTCGGCATCTTTCAGTTTCTGTTCAGTATATAAAATTTAATCGAATTTCTTGGAGAGTACACCGGCTCGCATCGTCAGAAAGTTAACCAAACTAATGACTGCCGAGTGTCGGACGACATGCGGTGTCGTTTGAACTCACTTCAATCGAGTTAGCGACAGCGATAAAAAAAAAGTGTCGGTGCGGTGACGGTGCGGGCTCGGTGCGGTGACAGTGCGTGTTCGGTGCGGCCTAGTGTGCCCGACCTTTATTTGGGTTTTCGATGGTTTTCCCAAATAACTCCAGTCGAATGCCGGGATGGTTCCTTTAAAAGCCCATAGTTCTTTCCCGCCTCGAATGACCTCGATGTCGGTTTACCGTAAAAGTGAATTGGGGATTGCAGCTAGGGTGACCACATGTACTTTATTATAGAGTACTGTAATTTATTTTGCGTAGGCGTACTTTATATTCTACGAAAGCAATAAAGTACGTTAAAATACTTTAGTTTGCCTGACTCCTGTTTTCATGTCACTGTTTGATAGCTTATGAAAAAATCCTAAAAAATAAAAAAATCTTCCAAGCACCAACTACTGAAACAGATTGAAGTTAACTATTTGAATATACGAAAAATTGATGTATTCGTATGTAGAAATATAAAGCTGTTTGTTTAAGAACGTCTTGAATTACTGTTGCAGCACGTATAGGCTATGTCATATACAAAACATGAATAATACTTGAACCACTGTAAAACAGTAATGGGCTGTTTATTGCAGGAACAATTCACCCTTGATTATAGAAGTTCAGACAATAGGAATTGCAAATTTCACATCTATCCTAAACCTTAAGAAACAGAAAATGCTACAGAATCTAATGAACCAGAAATTACTGTTTTGTTTCTGAAGTATATAAAAAAAATATTGTATTCATTCGGCGGTATTTTATTTTATTTTAGTTCCATTAAAATTTTATTTTTTAACCGACTTCAGAAAAAGGAGGAGGTTCTCAATTCGTTCATTGATATTTTCGCCAATTTTGAACCGATTTAAATGATTTTTTTTATTTGATTTTTTTATTGGATAGGGTGTACCTCCAAAGTGGTCCCATACGAATTTCATTGAGAGACCACCCCTTTTACCCCTGTACACTACTAAATTTTTATACAAACCCACATTTTTTATCCGATTTCGATGGAACTTGGGACATGTATAGTCAATAATAAAGAGAAAAATACTGTCAACTTTTGGTTTGTAAAAACTGAACCCCTTTTCCCCTATCCACCCCCTTAATTTTTGTTAATATTCTTTATACAAAGGTGCAGTCGACACCATTTAATTGATTTCCATTGAAGTTGCAATTACATGTAATTTTTCAAGGAGAAGGTTTCTGACCAAAATAAAAAACCGCCCCATCTCTCCATTTATACCCCTCAATTTTATACAAACCTACATTTGTTATATGATTTTGATTGATCTTTGCACAAGTATACTTTAAAATAAAGAGAAAAATCCTGTCAACATTTGGCCTACCAAAGCCCAACCCCTCTCCCTCCTTCCATCCCTTAATTTTTGTCAATGTTCTTTATAAAAAGTTACAGTTGACACCGTTCGACCGATTACCATGAAAGTTGGCGCTTATATCTGTTTTTTTCACGAAGAAGGTTTCTGACCAAAATATCCAAAATCCATTAAACCGCTTAATGTTTATACAAACCCACAGTTTTTATCCGGTTTAGATAGAACTTAGCACACTTTTATTATAAAACAAACAGAAAAATAATGTCAACTTTTGGTTTCCAAAAACTGAATCCCTCTCCCCGTTTCCACCCCCCTCGATTTTTGTCAATTTTCTTTTTAAAAAGCTACAGTTGACACCATTTGACAGATCTTTATGAAAGTTGGCTCATATTTGTATTTTTATGGAGAAGATTTCTGATCAAAAAACCACCCTAGCTCTCCTTTTACACCCCTTAATTTTTGTACAAACCTAGATTTTAATCCGATTTCGCTGGAACTTCGCTTGCGTATACTTTAAAACAAAGAGAAAAAGAAAAATACTGTCCACATTACTTTCACAAAAACGCATACTCTATCCCCGTTTCTACCCCTTTAATTACTGTCAATATTCTTTATATAAAGTTACATTTTCTATCTGATATTGAAGGAAGTATTCACATATCTGCTTCAAACCAAACAGAAAAATACTGTCTACATTTTGTTTAGAGAAGGCAAACCCGTCTCCCCGTCTTTCCATCCCCTTAATCTATACAAAGCTACAGTTTCTATCCGATTCTAAAGGAAATTTGCACACGTATACTTTAAAATATACAGAACAATTGTGTTTAAATTTGGTTGCAGAAGCCATACCCCTCTTCCCTTCTTCCCCCATCCCTCCTAATTTCCAATTTTCTTTATAGGTACCCACAGTTTTTATCAGATTTCGATAGAACATTGCACATGTATACTTAAAAATAAAGAGAAACGTAGTGTCTACATTCTGTTTACAAAACCCAACCGCTCACTTCCTTACACCATTTTATTTTTGCAAATGTTCTTTACACAAAGCTACAGTTTTTATCCGGTTTCGGTGGAACTTTGCACATGTATACTTTAAAACAAAGAGAAAAATACTGATCACACTATCTTTACAAAAACCAAACTACTCTTCGCCTCTTAATTGTTTTTTATACATACCTACAGTTTTTATTTGATATAAACAGAAATTTACACACGTATACTTTAAATCAATCAGAAAAGACACTCTACATTTGGTATAAAAAACCCAATCCCTCTTTCCCTTTACCCCCACCCCTTTTAATTTCCAATGTTATTTACAAAACACCACAGTTATAAATCCCATTATAATTAATTAAGCTATTTTTATGTAATGACAGAATATTCATAAAATAAATGTGTCCTAATGTCGCAACATGTGCCTCAGATTTCAACTTGGAACCCAAGTTTTCACGTTGTGAAAACCAATTAAAAACCTATATTTTCTGTGTGATGCCGGAACAAACAGGTATATTCCAGAGACTGATTTGTGTATGTGGTATGTTTTGATGTCCAAGTGTTACATGGTTTGATTATCGAGCTACAGCTTAAACTAATGTTATGATTATGTCGAAACACAGGCTGGACCAAAATGTAGCCTGACATTCCTTAACACAGCATCCAATTCACCTCGTTCTGGAAGTTGTTGGGGTATATAAAGACAGGATTTTTATTATTATTATTATTTTAAAGCAAGCGCTTTAACCACTGAGCTACCACGAAGTTCGCAAAATGAGAACTGCAGCGGCATATTTAAAATAAAAAACAATGTACTTATAATACCACTAAAAATTTAAAAATAAAATAATTGTTTAAAAAACATAAAAACCGCCCTCAAAAAAGCACACTAAATTAATTTTATACCTTGCTTAGAAAAAATAAATCTAATTGCACAATATTTTACATTACTGTTATTGAAACTTTTACATTGATTAGTTATTTTTGGAGTCAGTGCCAGCCAAAGAAAAAAAAAAGATAAAAACAATAATGAATAACAATAATACATAAAAATCATGTTACTACTCACCTACAATTAATGTTAGAAACAAAACTGAAACATACAGATGATACGCCGATATTATTCTAACTGTAAAGCGATTGCTGCATGATGTAGCCTGCCAACTGACACTGTAGAGCCAGAGATATGCCTGGACGACCAACGAGGCCAAGCCACTGAGTAAAATACTGTCTAATTTATTTCCCTAAACTGTCTCCCGCAATAACAATATCTGCCTCACTACATGCTGTAAATTATTCGGAATATTTGTTCGTACTCCCCGTTTCGCCTCGAACACCAAATAAGTTCAGTAATTCGATCTTCGCGATGTGACAGCTGGCACCGACACCAAAAATAACTATTAATGTAAAAATTTCAATAACAGAAATGTAAAATATTGTCCATTTAGATGTCTTTCTTCTAAGCAAGGTATAAAATTGTTTTAAAATTTTTAGTGTGCTTTCTTTGAAGGCGGTTTTTGTGTTTTTTAAACAATTATATCATTTCCCTTTATAAAGAAGTAAAGAGAAATTATTGTAAGCTTTGATTTTGCGATGAAACATACAAGTAAATTAAACTTGCAGACTGGTGTGATAGTGTTTTAGCGCAGAGATCACAATGGAAAGCAGCAGTTTAAATCGGAAATAATCGATACATGCCCATAAGCGACAGGAGTCGATTCAGTACTGTAAATGGGGAGAGAGTCTAAGTGTAACTTAGAGTGTGATTTGTTCCATAACATTGAATGATAATTGTCTAGCGAGTAGATAGAATGCAGCGCAGAATGTATTTCGTCGAAGATTTACAAATCTCGTTTGTCGAATGCCGTAGCAGTGGTTGGAATACGTACAAAATCGTTGAAAATCTATTGTTTTACTTAGAACTAACAGTTGATCCTCGTATCGAAATGTCACATACTTATAGTGATATATACCAATCGAAATGGTTTGTACTAGTTCTGGGTTAATTGCAGATTCACCTATTCGTATTCCAGTTGGCCAAATTAGTTCTCAATGATGTGGGATAGCTGTAAATGTCTATGACCCATAAATCCCTGGAATAGAAGAGAGTGTAAGTGAGGGGAAAGATGGGCACACGCAGAAATATTCGAACATTGACTTTCATTTTCTCAGTTTCACCTAGATAATAAATTTATTTTACCCTGTTAGAGTGATGTATATGTACATGCTGATATAATCACCATGTAGATACAAATTCAGATTTGACTATCATTATGATCTTTAATATCTTATTTTTTATATTTTTACTTATGTAACTAATACCAATAAAACTTTTAATACATAGCACTTGCGATCGGTGGGAACAGTATTAAAACATTATTAGTTTGGAAATATGCTAAGTACTCTCATCAATAAAGGAATTGTCTGGATTTCTGTCATAATATGTTGTCTAGGGAACAACCAATAAGAAATTTCAAGGTATGCCTTCTTCTTATAAATTTATTTTTGGCTGATTTTTTCACATTTGCAGCTGTAAATACATTTGTATTGATTTCGGTTTTACGTAATTAAGTCCACCTGATGGTGCCATCTGGTAATGAGGATGTGATAAGACGGTAAAATCATCATTAGAGTTTCACGAGTGACTTATTGCGAATAGATTGAATCTGCGATTAGACAATAATGATTTCAAAAGTGTCATCATACATTTATATACGTTATTAATGAAGCTTAATAGGAAATTTCTTATTGATTTATTTATGATGCTGACGGTCTCGCGTGAGAGCCTGTCCGAATCTCTCCCAGAGATAACTGTCCGCTTTACGCCGACTTCACTTTCCGGTTCTGTTTTCTTCCGTTTGGTGTTCCACCAAAACCCGTTAGTAGCGGCATAAGAGGATTTCGCGGGCTGCGCGCATGCGGTCTTCAACGCACGTGAACTGAGACCAGTCGGCAGTGAGCCTCTCCGTATCTCTACCAGGAAGGATCCAACCTAAGTGTGGTATGGATCTTCGTTAGTTATCCTTCGCCGGCTCTAATGGCGAATCTGTCGGGAAGCGTTAAACCCTCCCATTCAATCTAGAAGCTACTTCTCCAAATGAGAGCCATGCAACCTTTGTAGTCGACACGTTGCCGCACATTTTGCCCTCTGTATAAATCGATGAGCGTTCCGGAAGATTTTGGAACTTCAACCACTTCTGAGACAATTGACTAACTTCAAGAAATGATCATAAAGACCGTCCCATAACAATTCACACTATCGCTTGAAAACTTTGTATAGTTTATGCAACATGTCAGTGAGTTTTAACGGAAAAACTAACCATACATCCAATCGGGGCAAAGTTTGTTCCGCGTCTATTGACAAGTTATCAAAAGCAGCTGTGCATTGATATAAGCACCGAACTGAAAGAATTTGTTACCAACTATGAAACCTTTTGTCGACAATCATTACCGGTGATGAAAGCTGGATCTACGGCTACGAGCTGGAAATGAAATATCAATCATCAATGTGGAACAGTCCCAAGTAGCCAAGACTAAAGATTCGATGTTTTTTTGTTGTATGCCATTATTTATTCCTATCAGTTTCAATATCTTATTTTCTTAAATAACAGAAGCAGTTACCTTTTTTGGCATATAGCCACCTCGGATAAAGGAACTTTTTTGTAGAGATAATTATTTACCTCAAATAAGAGAAGCTGGTTCATATTGTTTCGTGGTAAATTACTCGCAGAAGTAGTGTTCCTGTTTTTACTTATCGAATTAAGGTTATTAATAAAGAAACAAACAGTTGTAGACTTGCCAGGAGCCAGAAATCTTTGTAGCCAAAGAAACGGAATAAAGATGAACGGCTGAACGTGTTAACTTCACCACTCTTTTACACGTGCTATAGTGAAGGATGAGTGAGACAGGTGCGATAAAAAATATAAATACTGTAGGACATATCTCGGTGTTTTTAATGTAGGTTCTTCAGTTCTCTTCCAGAACTACGTAAACGTTTTCGGCTAATAGATGTCCTGATGTACCAGATTTGAAACTGTTCATTTCTGGAATGTGGTTTGTGGCATATCAGTGGAATATGTGGTTACTACAGATAAGCTTAGTTGCAGACAGGGGCGTACCAACCAGATATGGCGCCTAGGGCAAGCATCGAAGTTGCGCCCTTTTGTAAATTATCTAAATATAAAACAAACAGATACACTAAATAAAATAATCATAAATCTTACAGAATACTTTTATCTTCTGTTTTAGATCAAAATTAAGGAAATTATTTAATTATCTCAAACTTGCACCTTCCTTGCCTTGTACGATGCAAATAGATTAATAACATTTTCGAAATCTGTTTCTTCGGTTTCTTCTCGATATATACTGAGCAAAACTTCTTGGCTCGTTGTATCTCTCAAATACGAAAGTATTAGTTTTAGCTTACTGAAATACAGCTCGCAACTTGCGATGCATATTGCAATCGTAAGTATAATCTGAACTGAAATGCGCAAATCCGGAATAAAACACTCTCATCTCCGTACTGAACTATGAATTCAAGAAGCTCTTCAGATGTCTTTATGGTTACACTTTTTTGTGGATAACACTATTCGAACATCCAATATTTCTTCGTATAACTATTTAAGAACAGAAATCTAAAAAAAAAAAAATCAGTCAGTGTTGTAACATAGTTTTTTAATATCTAGGAGAAATTCAAATCTGGCGTCGTTTTCATGCAGAAGATTGAACGTTTCCTTCATTTCAAACGCAATATAATCCAGCTATCCCTTCAGAACTCGTTCTGTTCCTTCCTTAGCAGTAAACCAGCATCTTTCAACCTCTGTTTCATATGTAAAGCGAGCTAGGAGGCTTTTATATCTAAGACAGCACCATGAAAATTCGTGCTAGGATCCTGGGTTCGCTTTTGAACACTGTGAATATGAGCGAATACATCATTCAAAAATCCTAAGTCGGAAAATTGTAGGACCACAAACGATTATATATAGATGTCTTGCTTCACTTCTTGTTCCACTAGTTTGATTGCCATCGTCTGTCATGTCTTGGAGAACTTTCAGAATATCTTCAATGTATATGTTAACTGACTTAACTGCTTCCATCCCTGCACTCCAACTTTCAGACTCTGATTTTACAATCACAGGCAAGGAGTTCTTGTGATATTTCACACCGCAGAGTGGAACAAGGAAAGACTACACAAATAGTTTAAAAAACGAGACGATTATAGTATCCTGCTTGGCTGCAAGTACACCAACCAATTTGAGTATATGAATACCGTAATTCACAAATATCGCCAGATTATTATTTTTGCTTATTCTTTTGTGCAGGGCCGGATTAAGACAGCACGAGGCCCGAGGCCCGTAGCAAATGTGAAGAAGAGGCCCCAAATGTCTGCTGTCCAAGGGAAAATTGTAGAGTAAAAAAAAAAAAAAAAAGTCGCCGGCTAGCCTAGGTGCGGGCCCCCCCCTGGGAGACGCGAGGCCCCCTAGGAGGCGCGAGGCCCGTAGCATTTGCTACCCTCCTGCTACGTGGTTAATGCGGTACTGCTTTTGTGAACTCCAGTTCAGTGACCAGCCATCACAGCATCGCTGTCATAACACAATCCTTTTTAGCCACACCGTCTGTCTCAAACTGTTTAAGGATTTCATCAACTAAGCTTCCAGCTGGATGATCCGAGAAAGGACGCTTTAAAGCGTAATCATTTCCTATCAACTTCTACGTATCTCACTACGTCTGAAATCTTCTCACGATGTAAAAGGTCAGAAGTCATTATTTTCGAATGTTTCGCAATAATCTTTGGCAAACAGTGGTTGACATCAGATAAATGAATTCATTTTGAACATGAGACGAGAAGTACTATGGGGTTATAGGCTGATTTTTAACTTAAGTAAGATGTTTATTTCATGATGGGATCAAATATGTCCAGAAGCTTTGTTCATCTAAAAAAATTACCAACGGTATGGGATCTGGATCTATCGCATGCACTCAATGACTCTCTGTGACCTCGTAATGCAAGATTTTGAATGGTAAGCAATTTGGTGCAGTGAAAGATTCTCTTTATTACGTTACGCCATTTTTGTTTTTCTGTATCGATCTAGGTCTAAAATTCGGCGTCAATATTCCCTCTATTTGCTGCAAAATTTCTTTCAGTTTCTTCCCATTGGGTGAAGCACTCACCATGATTCTTCGCATGTTAATGGACAGTGAGCCATTCACGTATAACAGATACAAAAAGCATTTTTTTTTAGTCAGAGAATAGACTAGCCATGAGCAAGTCACTTCTCCACAGTGATTTCGTAATGTCTTCTTAAACAACTTTTGTTATACAAAGGTTGTTTGTAGGTAGGAAATGATCCTCAGTATTTTCAAAATATTTTGAACCCATTTCAATTATTTCTGTTTTCAAACCATCTGTCAGAAATCATTTCCCGGTAATCTTATCAAAGTTCAGAAGTCCAATATAATGCTGTATTCTTACTTCTGGTATGGCTTTTTTTAACATCTTCCTCCGTATCACCCCCTCCTCCCCCCCCACCATGTATTTCTCCTACTAAATTACAAATGTTTTCTTCAAATTCTTCAGTAATCTTAGAACTGGTAGCCTCACTGTTATTAATTCCGTCACACTCAAAATTATCCAAAGTTACTTCCTCTTCGTCTTGTGCTAAATCAGTGTTGGATACCTTGGATTTTTATTGTACATGTTGAGGTAGGCAATAGCGGACTTCTTGAAGTAGGTACTTACAGAATTTTTGTGTTACTTAATCCTGCAATTTTCCTTTATTTTTTTCGTCCCTCATCGCCATTCTCTTGTTTCTTTGAAAACAGTTAGTTCATATTGTGTTGATCTTATCGTGAAATGAGTGCTGTATGTACTGTATTTTTTTCCTTTTCTTTAGCAATTTACTAGGATTCTCAACAACTTATTATTGTTTTTTTTTTTTTTTTTTTTTTTTTTTTTTTTTTTTTTTTTTTTTTTTTTTTTGGGAGCGAATATTTTCTATCTTCAGTAGTTTACCCGAACCACTAGGATTCCACATCAGGTTTCCGAATGGAAAACACTATATTGTCACCAGACTCTAGAAGATTCCAAATTTTCAGCCTAATACAATATTTAGAAGTGAGTGAAAACTGAGTTGCCAGATTTGCCTCAAAGTTACCTAGATTAACTTATAAATAACTATGTATTTACTAAGCTAGTAAAAGTGTCTTAAAAATGCTAAACAACCACACTCAAAGTCTCTGAAAGCGTCCCCTGAGCAGGTACCTGCATCGGTCCGTAAACCAAATAAAATGTGTTTTATGGTACCTACTAACTATATTTAGGTTTTAGCGTGTTGTGTACTTATGTTATTAATTATTACGGTATTCAAATGAATTTCACTGTAAATAAACACAGTTGGATTCGAGATCATGTCACTTACGAATGTTTATATCTCGCGTATTATCTATTGTAGAAAATAGAATTTCAGTAGATTAATGTATGTGCGTCACTTATTTTTGTTCAAAGCACTGTCTTTGACTGTAATTTAACTTATTATATCGAGTAACTTGACGTTCGCTAGCGACAAATGCAATACAAATAAAATGCACAATTGCGCCACGCCAATAATATCAGCAATTAGCCAATGGAGAAAGTATGGCAGTATTATATCCCTAGATCAAAACTTGCCAGATTAGGCGCGGGGCAGGGGCCGCTACTATTGGCCCATTCAAAGACACATGAACAGAGCACGTAATATATCTTCCGTGTTCCGATTACCAAAAACTTATACGATTCGCTGTTTACTTACTCCCTGTAGCTGGTTCTCGATAGCTCACCAGCAATGCGCTGGAATATTTGAATATGTATTATATTGTTGGTTTATTTTGATTTTTAAGTTGACTAATTTGCCAATTTTTGCGCCCCCCTTTCAGCGGCGCCCAGGGCACGTGCCCTACCTGCCCCACCCTAGGTACGCCACTGGTTGCAGAGTCACTACATGAAAGCACACTACTCTGGTTCATACCGAGTTTGGGGCTGAGCGGCAACACTGGTGACTGGCATTCGGCAGTACGCGGATTCAAATCCCCGCTAGGCCATTCTGATATAGGCCATGGCGGAATTCCTTCCCCTTCCTTGTCTCCATCTTCTCCGGGCGTTAATGACATAGAAGTAGACGAGGCGTAAAGATCGAAGCAAAAAGGATTTGGTAATTTCTTATTCATTCCAGTCCCAAGGAAGGACTGTCATTGGAATAATGCTTTGTTATAGGAGTTCACTGTCGGACAGCTAGAACTGTATTTCCTCAGATTTGCCCCGTCATTTCAGCTTGTACAAATAGTTGGCTGTCCGCTGTGGTTTTATAGTAAATGTAACTATTTCAGCGACAAATGTCCTATACGGATTAAATGAGAATAGATTAATAAAATATGCTCTTTGGAAAACAAACGTTAATGGTGATGAGGAAATCGAAAACAATGAGAGTGGAGATAAAATTGTGCCGGATATAAACTTTGCATGAGAAGAGGCCTACGTGATCAGAGAAAGGAATAAAACATCTATAGTGGTTTATTACGACGAAATAATTGGAGCATAAAACGTATGAAAGTGGAAAAAAAATGAAAGAACTGGCTTTTGTTCCCATTGTGTCGTTAACAGCTAGAATAATAGTGGCTACAATAATAGTCTGGTTATTGTTATCTGTTGAAATGTATTCCAATGTCTTTCTCACACCTACCCCTCCCCCCTCCCCCAATTATATTTACGTACTAGCAGAGTTCCGGCGTTGCCTGGTCTAGTTGACGTTGATTTACTCATACACAGCTTTTATTCACGCAATGAGAAACGTGTACCAAGTATCATACAATTCGCGCCATCCATTTCTGAATTAAAGCAAACTAGTCACCAACACCCTACCAAGAAAGGAGTGGGTTGAAATTATATATATATATATATATATATATATATATATATTTACTTATGGCTTTACGCCTCGTCGACATCGAGGTCATCAGAGGCGGGATGGGATTGGCTACAAGGAACGGGAAGGAATTCGGCCAAGGCCTTTTGAAGGAAGCATCCCGGCATTCTCCTGGAGTGATTTGGGGAAACCATGGAAAACCCAAATCTGGCTGCCCGGACGGTGATTCGAACCCGCGTCCTGCCGAATGCGCGGCCAGAACGTTAACCGTTCACGCACCATGCTCGGTCAGTGGGTTGAAGTTGATTTACCCGTACACTACTATTATTCGTCTGAAAAAAGTTAGCTTCATAGTTCTAATGGAGTGGTTTGGATGTTTTGATACGGAATGTCAGTTTTCATTTTGGTCCAGGTTACATTTCAACCTAATTACTTTTGTTAATGTTGCTTCTCGAAAATCGAAACGTGTACCGTACGTGCATTAATATATACCACATACATAAAAATGTATCTGGAATGTGTCTGTTTATTCCGGCATCACGAAGAAAACATATTTTGAATGGATTTTAAGGATTTAAAAGTCCTGGGTCAAAATTAAAATTTAACGTATGTCTTAAGACGTTACGGCAAATTTATTTTACGAATAATCTAGCATTACCTAAAAACTTCTGAATCGATTTTCACGGTATCCAACATTAGATGTGTGTTATTATGCTGACTCATCTGCCGCTAGAGCTAAAAAATTTCTTATCATGATAATTCATCTGGCACTGGAGCTCAAAATTAAAATCTAATCGGTACCTGTACGGTTAAATATCAGTTATTCAGAGTTGTATATCAAGTATTCAGAACTAAGCGAGATATGAAAAAAAAAGTAATTCTTTATTTTCGATATGTTTCAGGGTGTTAAAACTGCATCAACAACGCAATAAATTTTAAAATGAAGAAAAGCTGGATCGTTGTCTTAAACTGTTTTTATCTGCAACACTAAAGTCTTAATACAACGATCTATTTATATTAAAAACCATCAGCCTACGCATTAATTATTGTGAACAGAATGAATCTACTGGCTCCAAACGCCAGATATTTTGGCTGACATTCGGTATCTCGAGAGCTTAAATAGATTATAATACGATTAAAAGGTCAGAAACTCACGTATAAAGTGCAGAATGTAATACGAAAACGTTCAGTTTTCCTAAACCGTATATGATCACCAGAGACATTCTAGTTGTGCTAACAGAGATTGTGATCAAAGAAAATTTCTGTCATTTTTTCGTTGTTAGTTTGTCGCATTCAATACGGCCATCGATGGCGTTTAAAAATGTACATCCAGAATTAAAGAAAAGAATATTTCAAGTATTGTTTAGTGTGGAGAATGCAAAATAAAGCTGCTTTTATTGTTTACATTAAAGGCTATGGTCAGAAACATTGTAGTTGTGACTTCAGTGCGTATTATGTAACGTATAGTGGTTCCATCTTTGGTATTTGTCACCATACGCTCAGAATTTCATTTAAAGCTCCGGCGTTATTAACGTTGAAACATAAGACATACCAAACCAATTAATTGAGATTCTAAGCTTTAATACGGTGAAACCTCCATCGAATTCTGCTAAGTAGTTCCTGAGTTTTTCCAGCACAAACATATCCAATTTTCGTTTTATAGACAGATAGATAGATAGATAGATGTCTGACTTTTCCTTAGTATCCTTCACACTGTTTCTGTTCCTTTTATAGCCGGTGCTGTCTTACCTCTAGGTATTATCTATCAAACGGGTAACAGAAGCTTCTAAACCTGGGAGGGATTTGTTGTTGATTGTGATTAATATAAATGCTGAATCTGAGACCAATTGGTACGTAATGATATCTGTTAAGTCAAATTTGTATATTTTTTAAAAATAATCTCTTTCTCCTGACATACGCAGTTGCGAAGTTTCTCTTGACGGACCATAACTTTACCCTTCACAAATCGAATACTATTTACAGAATAACCTGAGTTTTGTCAAATAATAATAAGGATAATTCAAAGATATGTCAAAATTGACTAAAATATACGGTCTGGTGAAGCTGAACACCCAAAATTTAAGCAATTAGTTTGTAAACTCCGGCTGAATATTGGCCAAATGGTCTTAACAGACACGAACGGGAAAGAATCTCATTATGATGCCAAGTGGAACATGAGGAACAATAGGTCAAACAAATCCTACAAAAAAATGGAATGTTTTAAGCGATATGAGTATTAAGTGATTTGTTAACTCGTTAGATATTATTAGTAAATATCTTGTCAAATCATATCTTCAAATAACACAGAGATACCATGTACTAATTTGAATCTGCTAATGGTTGTGCTCAGTACAGTCGTTAAAGACAAAACACATGTCTAACCAGTCGCAGAACAGGTGTACTGGTGCCAAAATCCGTAATTGCGCAGCCAAAAGCGAAATTTTCGATTTAACATAAGTTCCACTGGACTTGTAGTACGAATAAAAAAAACTATGGCACATAATTTCACAACCCACATGGATGCAGAGGTCGATGCTACTTCAAAGGCAATTAGAATTTTGATATTTTAGATACTGTACTTTTTACATAAAAAAAGAACTCTTTAAGGCCAATCGGTAAATTTTAATGCTTATAGATAAAGTCATTGCTTTTCGCGTGTGTGAATCGATTGAGATTTTTGAACTGACAGGCACTAAACAACCAAATTAATTATTAAAACAACCTGTGTAAGGATGGACATAAGGTGCTATAATATAGTAAATGCTCTGCTGAAATTCTTTATAATGAAAATAATTTCTGATCTTGAAGGTAAATGAAAGTTAAATCACTTTTCATTTCGATAAAGATCGAGTGCTAAGTGTTAGTAGATGTAACTGGATTACGATATAATTCCACTGTGGAATTTGTATGGTACTAGGTACCCCGTAAAATAATATTAGACGATATTAAGGAATTCTTAATGTGTGTCAACGTGTTAAAAGAAACTTTTTAATAAAATTAACGTAGTGCAGCAGCGGATATTTTAATTAATCTTCACGATCTAGTTAGAAAGTATAATAAATGAATGACAGCTGATTATTGCGCTCATGTCTGTGGCAACCATGGTCCTTCTTTCATGTTACAATCTCACTGAAACTAGAATGTATGAAAGGTGAAAGGCTGAAAATAAATAATTTCACCCAAATTTATTTTTTCATCATATTTCTTGACGTTTAATCCGATTAGTACCACCTACCTGTATAAAAAATTATTATATCAGAAGATGGGACTAAAATTTCCTCCAAAATATGACAATTGACCCCACGAGACTTCCACATCCAAAATACAAGTGACCTCATAGGATCTTCACCTTGCAAACCTGGATGCCAGGACGGGGATTAGAACCGGAGTCCTCCCGAATGCGAAGCCAGAGCGTTAACCGCTCACCCACCACGCTCGGTATTTAATTACCTCCGTATGTAATTTCCCATGGGCTGACAAGAAAACTGTGCAAAATGTCTTCTGGGATCAATAAGGAAAAAAAGCTACGTGCCACGCGGGGGGAAGGTTGGGGGACAGATGCAAAACCCACGTCAGGCTACATGGGGGGATGGGGGATCACAAGAGGCCAAAATGGAGCTACGCAGTTTATGGACGCTTCCTTTAAACACGTACTAGCGCAGTAAGACGGCGAAACGTTGCTCCTGAGTTCGTAATTAGAAGACTTTTTTTCCGTTCTAGCCTGGCGCTTGGCGTTCCGCCTCCCTGCCTTTGCCTACCGACTAAACTTCCTGTTTCGTGTAAGGAACGTAAGCTCTCTCTGTCACTGCACTTTATAACGCTTCCGTGCTGCCAGATTGGGGTCGTGCGGTCTGTGACTGTAAACATTATACTTTGAAATTAGATACTGGCTATCAAAAGCTTCTGAAGCACAAAAATAACACTCGATCCATCCTATACCATAGATTTCAAAAAGTTAAGTTCATATAATGATTTCAATTGTATTCTAATGACTTGTTTACAAACATATTTTCTTGATATTGTGATCCAATTGTTCAGAAATGCTCGTCACGATGGTGAAGACTAGAAATTTGATACTTTTTTTTTAATCAAAAATGCTGCGTATTTTCAACTGAAAAGAGCAGAACATCTACAGACAATTAAGCTCTCTGGCATACAAGATTGTAATTTCCACTGAACAGCGTTGACATTTTTCTCCTTTCCTTTCTGACGATGTTTAGATGTTAATGTTTTCCATTTTCGTCACTATTTAACAATCTATAATTTCCTCACCTTTCTAATGTTTCGCGAGTGAATAGAACGCAGTTCCTTCGGTTCGGAAACAATTTCCTGAACAGTGACTTCAAACAGTGATTTCAAACAAAATCAGAGAAAATAAGTTTCGAATACTTGATAAATGGTTCCATCAAACTAGTCTGTTTATACAACAAAATTTTTGTTTTAATTTTTGTACCCAAGGATGCTGTGTCCGATCGCTAAATTGTACCGAAATATTTCATAATTCACTAGACGGAGAACGGCGGTCGACTGGAACTGCGTTGACTTTCATATTAACTCTCCAATTTCTCTCAGTTGCCACATACTTTACCAAGTACTCGAAACAATACATTATTTTTATCTGTTTTTGTTTGAAATCAATGTGTTGCCTCATAAAAATCTGCGCACGGCGAAATTTCCGCACACAACCCACTGCCAACGGCAATAAAGCTGTCGTGAATGGTAAAAATAAGACAATTATTTTCGGTAACAAAGATATGTGTTCAGTTATTAAAATTAATCCTGAACGGTAAAGATTGTTCAACATCATAATTTTCAATTGTAGTTACCTAAATACCACAGAATTAAATTATTATATACTTTTTTAATCATTGTAACGTATGCTATACGTCATTGGTTGGGGCTGCTGGCAGATCCCCCTGATTGCCTGCTCGCTCAGCAGCACCCAGCAGGTACGTGTCGTTCAGAGAACGCGATCAACTTTACCTCCCACAAACAATCTAGTAATACACAGCTAATCATCATTCTCGTTTTATCTCACCCCAGACGTCAACTTCTCGGATTCAATTCATGTTCAATAAATCCATTTGTAAGTTCCAGAACAAAAAATTTTATATTCTAAGAACGTCAATTTATGGAAGTAAGTTCTCAGATTAAGAATTGTGAATCTTTTAAAAAAAAATTTAAAAAAATGCTTTTTTCACTCTTTTAAGTTAAAAAATAAAAAAATGAGGAACGTGGTTCCAGAATATTCGTTTTAAGAAGTTCTTCTACTTCACGCTGTTTCTTCTGTGTAAATCGATATGGAATACAGTGTGTATTTAATTTCATCAAATCCGTTGCAGAGTTTTAAACGCCATGACCGACTCTTATTAGACAACCGAATACGAAATCTTTTTAGAGCAAGATAATGCCTGGAAAATCGACCTACGTTATAAACAAAGAGAATAAATACAGATGCTTAAAAAAAGTCACTGTGTCTGGAGTCAGCATACCGTACTCTACAGCTTATGCCAATAGCAGTAAGTGCTCGGTGAATTAGAGACACTCGCTTGCAGTCCAGTATACCGTTCAACAAATATTGATCTAGGACTTAGGAGGAATTTTATAAAACTATATGTGTGGAGCACCACACTTCATGGCAGTGAAACTTGGACTTTAGGAAAACCAGACAGAAGGAAAGTTGAACTATTTGAAATGTGGTGCTATAGAAGGATGCTAAAAATTAAGTGGACAGATAAAGTACGAAATGAGTGAGTTTTGGAAATGATGGATGAGGAAAGAAGTTTGTGGTCTTACAGAAAGAAAAGACAGGATGATAGGTCATATTTTGAGACATACAGGATTGGTTAATTTGTTAGTGGAGGATAACGTATCAGTTGAAGGTAAGAACTGCGGAGGAAGACAAAGATTAGAATACATGAAGCATATAATTCAGGACGTAGATTGTAAGGGGTACTTTGAGGTGAAAAGGCTAGCGCAAGGTAGGAAGTGATGGAGGATTGCATCAAACCAGTAGAGAGACTGATGACAGCAAATAAAATACCATTAAAAAATACTGAATCACTATTGTGCATCAACAACAGTTGTTTGATTTTGTTTTCATTATTAAAATTAATAATATTGTCGGTTCGATGAGAGAATATGAAGAGAAAGTAGATGGGAAAGGATGCCACAAGTCAGGCGCCGGAAAATATTTGAGGTGATGACAGCGGGTGATTAATAACTTTCGGCCCAGCGGTGAATCACAAAGTAACACCTATTGTAATCTCAACTTTAAGCAAGCCTCCCCAGAAAACCCGCCTCCTTTCAGGGAGGTGATGACATAAGAAATCCATAGCTTCCTCCACACCTGTACCTCTCGAAGGGGCCCCTGGCCTCCGGCGAACACTTTGAAGACCACTTGTAACTGTTACGACTTTTAATAATGTGAAACAAGGTGAGAAAATTTCGCGAGTAAAATACGATGAATAGCGAAATTGGTGGTTTGCAGTAGGTTCAAAAAAGAATCGTCCCATTTGTAGAAATATCTTTCTGATTTCACCTGATGTATGCTATCCTGCAGCACTCTAGCTTGATGTAAACACCTGAAGCTACTGCTTCCCCAAAGCCCAAGTGTCACAGACCTCACCGCAATACAACAAAGCTGAACAATACACACACAGTACATCCATATCTCTGTGGTATGTGGTGTTGTTATCTAGTGGTAACGCGATCAGTAGTTATCAATGCCAGCGAAGACCCACTTTTTCGATGCCATGAATGGTGCTGGTTATTGCGGCGAGCTCGCCATAGGCACGGACATGTGTGTATTTGTGCGTCTCTCTCTGTGTATGTGTGGTGAAACCATCCTTTAACTCGTCTGTATGGTTGTATGATGTGCAGTTCACGTCCACCACTAATGTGTGTGTTTTGTGACGTATAGAGTTGTTTGTGAGATTTTGTATATCTGTCTGATGACCAAGTGTCTGCTGCAACTCATGGTACCTGGTGCACATGTTACTGAATGGCAGAAAAGGCTTGCAGTGATAGACGTGACGGTGCTGATGTGAACAGTTTTGTGCCTAGGACAAAAGATACGGAATGGCAGAGAGGTCTGTAGTGTGAAATAAATGACATGAAGAGTTTGGTACCTAGAACACATGTCACTAGTTATTTTTTGACCAGTCATGAACCAGAAGAGCTCTTTCCCACTTTTTCGCTGCCATGTTTGGTGCTAGTTGTTGTTTCGAGCTCACTGTAGGCATTGAAATGTGTCTCTGTGTATGTATGCGTAAATATGGTGACTGGAGCCTACTCATCCATCCATTAACTCGTCTGTCTGAATGTAGGATATATAGTTCCTTTCCTCCACTTATGTTTGCGTGTGCATGTGTGTGGTGACGTATGAATTTGTCGTTGAGTCCAAGTATAAATATGGGAGTTTGCTAACTGTCCGACAGCCAAGTGTCTACTACAACTCATGGTACCTAGGGCACATATTACCGAATGGCAGAAAGTGTTGCGGTGTGGGAAAGAAGAGACGAAGCCTCTAGCCTTCCTTGCGAGTTGGTATTGCAGTGCTATGAAATAGTCAACAATGAGGTCATTATAGCAAGGAGATAATTGGGAACAAGGAACGGGGTGGAATATCGGAAGGAGAGAAAGCATGAATAAGCGAAAACTAGATGCCCGGACCGGAGATCGAACGTAGCTCTCCTAAATGTCGAGAATTAACCGCTCATCTACCCTGGTTGGTATTCCAGAAAGTAAGAACATAAGACTGTATATGCATGGAACATTTTGCTTGTGGCTTTACGCATCGTTGATGTCAGGGAGGAAGCATGGAGGAAGGAAATACAGTATATGGAGGAGAAGTGACGTTAAATCTGTGAAGCAGGCTCTAAACTCTCGCGCATGTGCAGTGGCAGCAGCGGCGATATTTTGATCCCAAACAAATGCGATGTTCACATTTTGTTAGATGCTGTGATTATTTCATTTTGTAATGTGTATAAGTGTTTTATAATACCATCTTGTGTTGCATACGGTTGCACAAATAGGCAAGAGAGGAAAGAACCTGGAATATCATTTCACAAGTAAGTTGAATTCTAATTATCGTTGTTGAAGTGGACGGTAGGAATTGCAAACTTCGCTGCCTGTCTATAAATATTTAGTCATAGCTCTCAATGGGATGACTTTGTTCTCAAATTTTTGTTGGAGTAGTGTAGAAAATCAGCATACCTTGCTATTTTGCACATAATAGACTAGCATTATTTTAACGAGTGTTGAAAATGAGATTTAAAGGGGTGTGTTTTACATCGCGATTCAGTGAATTTAGTATTGCGCTTTCTTTCGTCACGTTGCAGTTTATACTGACAGTGGATGAAGAAATTAAATGTGTTAAATTATGCTATGCAATCTAGGAATCTTGATGAAGCAAACGATGTTGTTACTGAAAATACAGTTTGCGATTCAAATACGCGTGTGTGGGTATGTCTACATGGTTTGAATCTATAGCGGCAATTTAATGGAGATTGTGGTTCGGTCTAAATGCAGTCTGTACCAGAATGATTTTGTTGTTCCATAAGGGACCAAGAATTTATCTATTACTGTTAGTAATTTCATGAGAACCAAGTTAGTGACAAAACGTGTATCGCGATGGAAACTACTTCCACTTCCAGCTATTCCCAATTAAGCTTACGATGTATGGTAACAAAATAACTATGTTTATTCTAGTCTAGGCCACATTTCAAACTAACCACAAGTGGTAGTAAAAACAACTGAAATATCCATCCTGCATGTCCACCATGTAATTCATTGTGGCTTTGGCAGAATTAATTTTTAGTCCAGGCCACATATCAACCCAATCCCAGTATATCCCGAAAACTAAGCAAGATATCGAAAAATTTTATTCTTTATTTTCGATTTGTCTCGTTGTGTTACATAAGAATCGATCATTAAATTTGACTTTTCTGAAATTTTTCTTCTGCATTTCAACTAAAGACACCTCACTTTTGATACATAGGTGAGATATCGAAATTTTTTTTCTTTATTTTTTATCTGTCTCGTTTTTTTAAATAATAATCCGTCATCAAATTTGACTTTGACCAATTTTTTCTTCTGAATTTCAACCAAAACAATTTCACGTTTGAGACAGAATATCTCGAAAACTAAGCATTATATCAAAAAAATTTATTCTTCATTTTTTATTTGTCTCATCGAGTTACATAATAATCCATCACCAGATTACGGCGTTACGTTTATACTAGAGTCCCCTTGAGGTTATTGTACATATACCCCGTGTCTGTATGGGTTCGGCCTAGCCCCCCACTCCTCCTCCGCCCGGCTTCACTTCAATGCGAGGTGAAGATCTCTTGCATCGTCTCCATATATTTCCTTCCTCCATGAGAGGAAGTAATAGACTTAAGTCTTTGTTCAAACGCGAAACGTAATTTGGCGTGTACACCTCCTCCTCAGGTATTGTTCCCGCTGTTTCCTGAATATTCTTCACAATTGTCGCTTCTGTTTTACCTATACTCACCATACCTACATCCATTTGCCTTATACCTGCCCAAATCTTTCCTAAAACGTACCCTTTGATGTGTGCGTGTGTGTTTTTTATGTGCAGAACAACATGGAGAGCTCAGAGACAAAAGATGAACGTGATATTCAGATTTTTCATCTGACTGGCTGACTGTTTGTTCCCCTTTCCAAGCATTAGATTCTCTTCAGGGTATTTTTTCAGGTATAGTTGTTATGTATGTTCGTTTGGGCCAACTAGGACCACGTTAAGCCTTCGTTTGTCTCGAATTGTTGCTTTTGGATGTGTACACAACCGAATTACAACCAGGGCTGTTAGCCCTCGAGTGGACCTACAGATTAACGTGGAATCCGAACCACGGAAGCGTTCTGGCGTACTTCACATCACACAGAAATCCGTGCCAGAGAGGAAGGTGGAGTTAAGGGCTTATGAAAATCGACTCCTAGAGAGCGATCCGAATCGGGGAACTTTCGATCTCCAGTCAAACGCCATAACCACTGAGCCACCAGGCCGCTTCTTTAGTTGATGTTTGTTCTAAAATTAAGTATAGAGATGCTGAGATTAGCATCCACAGGTGTTTTGTACCATCTTTGTAAAGAGGAACATAAGATATGATGTCATACTAATTTATGCAAGTGGAAGTAAGCGGTTTCAAAATAATTTATTGGAGAGGGCGATGAGAGGATTTACCAGAGAACTGATAGACTTGGGTAAGATACACAAACATTGAAGGTTTGTGTGTTATGAAGCTCGCCAATGTACAAGCAGTTGAGTTCCCCCCTAGCGTAAGACATGGAGGTAAAATTCTGCATTCCCTTTCATAACGTCGACACTGAAATGGAGATAGTGTGGTTTGCATCAAATTTCACTTGTTTTCTAACCGAAAAAAAAAAAAAATCCTTATGGAAATTTTTTGCTTGTTGTTCTCGGCTACATCGCGAACACGAAAGTATTACGGGGGCGATAAATATAGCTCTGTGAAAGCGTTGGACAAAGCTGTCGGGATTTCACGTGGGAAAATTTTCTATATATCCACTCTTGACAACAAGCGATGGTCTCAGGCATCCTGTGACGAGTCTGCATATTTTTTGTAGTGCTTTGTCTTGGCGTGACTCGATTTTTATCACATAGGACGTGTGTACTCTACGCGGACCCATTCCTCAAGGATGAAATTAGTAAGATTAACAAACGATTTATTCCTGTAGCATAAGTGCTCATGCCGTGCTGCGAAATAAAGTCAAAAGGATGGTAAAAGGTGTGTTAGTATAAGCCACAGCGTATATCGCTGTTTTTCTAGTGAATCACTGATGAAAACTTTATACTTACGAAGGATAATAGGTTTAATGGCCTTTAGACCTCTTGGTTACCTTCGGTGAGGTTAGGAGTCCTCCCCCCGTGCGAACGATCGTGTCACCGTGCATAAAAAGTGCGCCGATAGTTTTGTATTACGGTCTTTTAAGATCTATAAAATCTGTAATAAAACAAAATATGAGCTTTATTTCAATCGTTGGTTCACACGAGCGGTTGCAAGCAACCGATTAACAATTATTGACAATTCTGTAATGCATTAATACTATACGCTCAAAGTTTAACAAAACACCAATATAAGGAAAAATCAACAAATAGTAAAAATCCGTAGATTTTAACAAAATCCAAAAATCCTAACTTTTTATAAAAATCCGTAGATCTACGGATAAACGTAGAAATGGCAGCACTGGTCATACAGCCAGCTCAATGTGATTATCATGACTCTTCCAGCAGTTGTACCTTCTAAGTATGGACACCACGGAACGGACCTAAACAACCATGCCCTCGGCCGGACTCGAACCGGATACCTTCAGCACTCTGGGCCAGTACTCTAGGCCCTACGCTACCGAGGCTGGCACTCTGTAACTTGGCGGCCCAACAATCTTTCGGCATCTCCCGGCCAACAATGCCATGCGATTATTTCATTTGACCTGTCGAAAAATTTTCCAGTTTTAAGTGCATGCCGTCCTTATTTATTTGCAAGAGAAGTTTTTTTAAAAAAAGTTGCAGGTGTAAGTCCTTGAATATTAAGGATTGTAAACGTAAGTGATTATAATGTATCGAGTAGAAAACACAATTACTGTTTTTTAAGAATTGCTATTTCGTCATGATCACCTCTTTTTTATCAACGTTAGTGGCTCTTAAGTTTCAGTTTTTAAATTTAAAATTTAGGCGTGTGTAATGAATGATCACTAAGACAAACATTAAGAAAAGCGAGGGAATGTTTGCTAAATTTTCTGCTTTGCACAATAATAATAGTAATAAAGACTTTTCCTATTTTTATACGGAATTAAACTTTCCGCTATCGAATTCTAAAGTAAGATGTTCTTGTAGCAGTTAGGGAGCGTCCATAAACTATGTAGCTCCATTCTGACCTCCTGTGAACTCCCCACGTAGCCTGACGTGGCTTTAGCTTCTACCTGCCCCTACCCCTCCTCCCCCCTCCCGATCCTCCCTTTTTTCCCTGTCAATTCCAGAAGACAGTTTGTAATGTTTTCTCTTGTAAGACTATAGTAAATTACATTAACGGAGATGATTAAAATTGATTTGCGAGACAAAACCGTTTATCACTCGATCATATCAAAGCAGAGTTGTAAATTAAAACTAAATTTAGTTTGTATTGTAGCGAATTTCATAACTACATTAAAAACAAAACCAAAGCTAGGAAAAGCAATAAAATTAAACACTAAAGAAAGTTTAGTAAAAATAAATACTATATACTTATTAATAGCATAAAAAGCTTAAAATTTAACTTCAAGATACAGTTTTTCCCCAATATTTTGTTAGTTATACTAGTCAACAAGTATTAGTATTATTATAATGCTTAGTAATAAGATTCGTAAGTTCCTATCATATCACAGACAGAAATTATCTATGTCCTGCTAAAATTATAAAAATAAACGAGAATTATGTAAAAACCTATTTTATTGGTTGTCCCGATTTGTAACTATGAAACCCGTTTTTTTTACCTTCCGTCCCGATTTTTAACAAACTGGATCTGGCAACACTATTAGGAAACCTCCCCGCAACCCCCACCCCCCTACCTAGTGTTGCAAATTGAAGAAAAAAATGTTATTTTTCTCAGCTTTGTGAAAAAAACCTAACCCCCTTGTTTTTTTTTTCTAAATTTGTTTTTTTTTTTTCTTCAAAAAACAATATATTTAATAAATTATAGTTTTATTTACGGAACTTACATTTTACATGCGTGTTTTAAATCTTACTTAATCATATAATGTCTAACATAATGATTCATAAATGTATCTATATAGGTAATATAATTTTATTCATCCTTTATATCAGTACCACATTCAATAGTATTAGCACTACCAACACTAGTTCGGTCGGTGTCGGAATTTTCTGTTTCTTCTTCTGTCTCCTCTGGATCCATAACTTCAGAAATAGTTTCATTTTATTTTACTGGTTGTTCTTGTATTGTACGCAAAAGATTTTTAAATTGCCTTTTCAAATTGTGAGCAAAGTACGCACTGTGCATAAAGACTGCGCCAATAATTCTGTAGTACGGTCTTTAAGTTTGAATTTAAATCTATTATCGCACAAAATAGGAGGTTTATTTCTTTTCAATAGGAGATTTTCGCCAACGGCTACCAGGAAACGATTCATAATTACTGACAACTTAATGACACAGTGTCACTATACGCTGAGAGTTTAACAAATATACGAATATAAGGAAAGCACAATGAGTAATAAAAACAGGCAAAAAACCGAAGATAAATTTAAAATTCCTAATTTTTTAAAAAGATCCTTAGGTCTACAGATAAATTCGTAGGGCTGGCAGCACTAGTTCAAATAGCGAGTATCAATCCAAACAACAGGGAACGGGGATTCCTTCTCGCGTGACCTAGCCTCTTCGGGAAATCCCCGTTCATAAAAGAAAACTTCAGTCAATGATGTCAATATTTTTGTAATTTTTTTTCTACTGAACCAGAAAAATATAGTAGATTTAAAAATTAAGATAATTACTTAGTAAAAAACTCTAAAGCAGTCATATTAAACGATAAATGCCTTACAAATTTGAGATTTAGTATTTATGGTAAAAAAAACGTGTTAAAAAAAACATGTTTTTTCATAGTTTTTTCATGTTTTTTTTTTTTTTCAAGTCAGAAAAAACCTTTTTTTTTTTTTTTTTTGCAACACTACCCTTACCCCTAGGCCTCCGTCCCGACTAGGGATTGCAATCCAGCAAAGCGGGATCCCGCAATCCCGCGAGATCTCGCATTATTAGACAGTCTGGCGGATCCCGCACAAAATTAAGCGGATCTGCAATCCGCAAAATCCGGCGGAAAGGCGTGTCAGTCTGCGTGACTCGCTGCCCCACTCGGTCTCTGTCGGATATTTTGCACTGTTTGCCTGTACCCTTCCAGTTGGCATTTCACTCATGCGAACAAGCGTTTGTTTTTGTCAACCTTCGTCATTCGTAAGTAAATAAATACACTTTTACGTATTCATAAAAACTTACGTTTGTTTCGAGTACACATTTCTGTAAATTGAGTTATGGTGCGTATTTAGTACGATTTTCTAACTATATAATAAGTATTTCTTATGTGTCGCACACGTTATCTGAACTACACGGTTACAGCTTTTTATTCACGGTTTCATTATTCCCATTTTCTGTATTTGCATATAAAGTAATTGTGACAGTTTCCTAATTTGCGGCTGAAAATTTGATTATTCGTTGATATGAAACTAATGTTATCGTAATTTTAACGATCGCGTACCTATTTATTTAACAGCTATCAGAAGGAAATTGTATATTATTTGACTTATTGTTGTTTTGGCCGCTGCCTCAATACGTTTCTTTGACGAAAGCCACCTGCTTACATGTGCCGCTCAGGATTTCGATTAATCCCTCCTCTCCTTGTTATTATTTCGACTAAAGGTAAAAAAAGTTATAATGAAATTTTCACGGGTGTATAGACGAATTGTGTTGTAAGAACACCATACTTCGACGGCTGCCTCCACCGTCTTCCTCACGTGTGTAATTTCGTGTGTTTGCAATGAAATCTGGAGATACAACCTATGAGGACTTCACTGCAATCATTCGCCGAGAATCCTTTCTTACTAAAAAATAATAATTTCCACTCTAAAAACGTCGTCACGTCAAATATGTAAATCTGAAATACTTGACAGTTTATGTGTTGGTGAGTAGTTTTTTTTTAATAACATTTAATCAACTGTAATATCAATCAAGGAATCAGGAGAAATAATAATGAATCACGCAAAAAAAGGCCAAGTCTCGTGCTCGTGCAGTGACAAAAAGTTATGAGATCTTGTTCTGAGCCAAGTCTACACTTTACAGAGTATATTCACTTCACTTTGTGAAAAGGAATGCTTTTCTCGGTGTTATTGAAAGTTTATTTAGAATTAAAAAAAAAAAAACTTAAGACATGCTAAAAAGTTTTAATGTCATTTTGCCAATCAAAATATTGTTAACTGTTAATTTTTATCATTTAACATTAAAAATTATTTATTAATTTAATTATTATTTAATTTATTAAGTTTTTAATTAACTATGATTTAAATATATGCGTTAAAAAACTGTTTGTACGAATCCCGCACGGATCCCGCGGGATTGGCGCAAATCCCACGGGATTGAAAACACTGCGGGTTTGCAATCCTTAGTCCCGACGTAGCCCAGCGTAGCTTTCTATACAGCCCTCCCCCTCTATACCGAGAACGTGGTTTATGCACGCTCCTTTACTAACTATTTCCTAATGCAGAAAGGAGAGATACATGTCTTGAAAAATGCTGACTGTACTCCAATTATTTCTGTAGTTCCCGTTTGAACATCTAGTTTGATAAATACATTCCAAGAGCATTGTTTCCTTTCGTTTTACGTCTTGTCAGATCCGTGTTCATTTTATTTGAAAAGGATGTTGGAAAATCGGACACGGCTGTGTTAAAGTACTTACCCTCCATTCGCTTAGAGCCTTAGATTGAGCTACCAGGGATGCTCGTGTGGTCATAATGACCTGCGCATTCCGGCCTATTGTAGCCGCCTTAATCTAACATCGTAATACTACCGGATGTAGGAGACCCACAACTTAATGTGGAATCCGAACCACTGAAGCGTTCTGGCGTTTCACATTACACAGCAAGTTGTGCCAGACGTGAAGGTCGGTTTAAAGGCTTTTGAAAACCCCCTGAGAGAGGGATTCGAACCGGAAACCTTTTGATCTCCAGTCCGACACTTTAACCACTGAGCCTCCAGACTCAAGTGGCTGATATTCGATTCTGGGTCCCGAGAAGCTTACATTTCTGAACAAATACTTACTTTTACTCAATAATGTTTTCTCATATTATCTGCACCTTTAACCCATTAATCGAATGTGCTACTGTTACAGAGGGTTAACCACACCGGATTTTTGGATGTGAAACAATACATAAGATTTTTTTTCGTATAGAATATCCTTGGAATTATTGATACCATTGTTATATCGATTGAAACCTTGTAACATTAGTGAGCTAATTTGAAAGGAAGATGGTAGTGGCTCCAATCACAATGTTAATTTTGTAAGCTCACTCTATACTTTTCTTGCCTTGTTCTTTGCGTTTTCTGTCATAAACTTAGCAAAGAAAGTTTCATTCGTGTTCCTTGATTAGTAGCCTGAAAAAATGTATAGAATTATTTTCTTTTGTCATCATTGGTCACAAGAGATAAAGGCTGTTTGATGTCATTTGAAGAGCTGCAAAGTGTATATTATGAACTTTGCAGTTCTCTCTTGGATCGCTAGTAATTATTGGTGAATTACTAAGGTCCTGCCTGTAATGTCCAGCCTCTGCTGTCATTGATTTTCCGTCACCTCTCCATTTTGAAATGTCTGGGTTAAAAACATTTTAATTTTCGTGCATGAGATGCAAGATTTATTTGTATTAAAAAAATGATCTTTAAATCCTTTTTTTTTTTTTTTTTTTTTGCAATAACAGGTTAAATTTAAACTACACCCTTTAATTACAACAAGAAGACATGTGTGCGAAATTTTTCTTTAAAAAAATATATTTATAAACTAACACTGAAAGAAAACATATTACACAAAATTTTAAACTCAGCCAGCAAAGAAAATGAAACGAAGCAAACAGACAATAAATACGATGTTCCCGGCTAGGGAGAGCAAGAAACTCCTTCAGTTTGGGCGTATACTGGGTGAAAATGGTTTATATGAAACTGTCACTTATCGTAACTGCAGGAGTCTGTCGGCGACCTTGATGTTTCCTTCACTATGAAGAAACACTTTTAATTCCATCTGGCAACTGAGGTGGGTTCACTTGTGGAAGCACATAAAGAAAACAGCACGACAAATATTGTCGGGCGAAAACGCGACCTCCACGTTTCTTTGAAATCCGCGTACACACACACATGCGGACTGTACGGGGTCCAGCCCCCAAGTGCCCGCGACAGTTTGACCACACTCACCCCCGGCCTCCGGGAGTGGCATCTCTACCTGCGACAAAGACACACACACGCGCCAGGAACCTGTCGCCAGACAGGAATGCGCCACTTTCCGCTGTCTTCCAAAACGGCTGGATGAAATGTCGCACAAATGGAGAGGTGACGGAAAATCAATGACAGCAGAGGCTGGACATTACATAGCCCCAGCCTTAAGAAGTACGGTACACAATGAGCACTGAAAAAATCTAATTTTTAATTACTTTGACCTGTAGCAATAATTAATCGGCAGTATTCGAAGAAGTCAAAGCAATAATGTTGTTGTCTTATGGCTTGTTCTTTACAGAACTTAGGCACCTGATAGAGGATTGCTACCAGCCTGTCTTCACTGTCGTGCAAGAAAACGCCCAACTACAGTTTTGATTCAATGGCACCATGATATAAATCTATATTTTAATGGATAGAGGGCGTAGCTTATCGGGTAAGCATTAAAAACTACACTGTACAAGTAGTCGGTTTAAATCTGTGCTCGGGAAAGGGCATTGTAATTGAGTTTTGTTTTGCTAAACTGTTTGTTGCTTACAGTTAAATACAATTGCCGGGCTGTAATTTTAAAACTATTCAGATGTGTTAAATTCAGTAACTATTCCGTCAACAGTAAAACTCAGATCATAGTTACTCATATAATTCATCAGTGAATATTATTTATGAACAAAATAAACTGCATTTTGTAAAACAACAAAAGTAAGTACTCAGTTTACCAGAGATAATTCTATCATACTTTCCAGTTGTAAGTTCTCACAAGTCAGAGAAAACAAAACCCAATGTATGAGACCTGAGATATTTCCTGCAACATTGTGATATACAGTACAGTTCAGTTTAGGTTAATACCTGGTTACCAATATCGTTTGTCATGTTACAAAAACCTATTTTAATATATTATTTGTTTGTACAGGTATAAGTTTGTGCAACTCTTTGCGTAAATTAGATAGCTTGTGAAGTAATGCGATTAGCTAATGACTTATACGTAAACAGAAAGTTCGCAAATGGAGAAGATGTCATTCCTTTAATAGTTTGTTACATATGGACTAGTAATTGCAGGAAGCTATCAGTAAAAAACAGGTCAAAAAGGCAGAAATGAAGATAAGTATATCAGATATGTAAAGAACTTTTGGACAAGCGTGGATGTTAATTTTGTCTCGTGATATATTATTATAAACAAAATACAGAGATGCATTAATTTTATATTAAAACATTTTAAGTTTCGCTGAATCCGTTTTGGCTAATTTTTTTACCCATGCTTGTTTAACATTATGTATGACAGTGAGTTATGTAAATAAATTTTATGGGAATTTTGCGATAATTGTTTATGATTCCTGTACTTACCCCTATTATTTTATATTATACAATTTGATGAGAGTGGTCATACGTTTCATATTTTTCGCTTTTCAACTTTCTTCAGAGATTCGGATATATAGTGACAAATCTGGTTATAACGTATTCTCAATAGAAATGGAAAATCTCGTTCAGACTATAACTGAAGTTCGTGTTCCTTAGTGTTAATTAATGAGTGCTATTTTTTTCTTGAACAACTTATGAAACCCACAAGCAGGTAAGTTTCGTATGATTACAAGAAGTGCTGTTATTATCTATAGACGTGAGAAACTGCTGGTCGTAGAAGAATACATTTAAAGGAAGAAACAAGAACAAAATAAGTGATAGATGGTGAAGAGAAATGTGGGTAAAGGGAGTTTATCAAAGTGGAAAATAGAGGACTGAACTAGACTTAATAGTTAGTTAAGGAAGAGGAATGTTGGAAGGGCATTGCATTATCTCGTGAGAAAAGAACTAAATGTTAAAATATCCTTTCCTAATGAGCGATTATTTTTTGGCTTTTCAGATGCTACAGAAAAACTGTATATTATATAACGAACGCCCTATGAAGGTAGTGTTTTTGTTCTAAACATGTTGAAATGAATGGATTAATAATTAATGAGCGGTAGCGATGAGCCGTTGCCAGGGCAACGAGTGGCGTGTGCGCGCAAGCGCCGTGAGGCGGCCAGTCAGCTGAGCGCTGCCGACTGCCGCGTGGACAGGTGTGCGTTAGTATCGCTGGCTGTGTCGAAGTGTCAGGTTGTCGCTGGCGTCTACGCTGCATAACCCGCTCCGAGGTGAGACACACGCAACAGCTTGCTCTCGCACGACCGATGAGAATATTACATCATTTTTCAGTTACTAATCACTGTGTTACGGTTCTCTTCTTGATAAGCTCTATCCTATTATTTGTAATTACTTCTAAAATAAATTATTGTTGTGGTGGCAGCTTTTCTATGTAATATTCACAGATATTCACATAAATTTCAGCAGCTATGGAGTGCTGTCTTTGGTGTTCAATCGTTAGTTCAATATATGGTATAAGAGCAGCAGTGAAAGTTAGGCAGCAAGCAGCGGTCTTGTAGGTACGAGTTGCGTAACTGCTGACAGCGCTAGTTTTGATTCTCACAGAGAAAGTAATATACAAAGGCTAATATATATTTAGCGCAGAAAGCATTCTTGAAACGACTTAGTGGAATGTTTTAACTGATAGAGCTCGCGGTAATTATTATTTTTTTCCTATCCCGTGCTAACCTCTTCATTTCTACATACCCCTTACAGCCCACGTCTTCAATTATCCGTTTCATATATTCTAATCTCTGTCTTCCTCTACAGTTGTTACCTTCGACTGTTCCTTCCACTAACAAATTCCAGCATGTCTCAAAATATGACCTACCAACCTGTCTCTTCTTTCCGTAAGCTTCTTCCACAAACTTCTTTTCTCACCCATCATTTACAAAACTCGTTCATTTCTTACTTTGTATGTCCACCAATTTTCAGCATTCTTCTTTAGCACCACATTTCAAATGCTTCAATTTTCTTTATTTCCGGTATTCATAAAGTCCATGTTTCGCTACCATAAAGTGCTGTGCTCCACACAAAGAGTTTTAAAAAGTTCTTTCTAATTCCTACATCAATATTTGAAACTAAAAGGTTTCTCTTTTACATGAAGGCTCTTTTTGCCAGTGCTATTCTGCTTTTAATATCATTCCTGCTTCGGCCATCGGTTGTAATTTTACTTCCCAAGTAACAGAATTCACTTACTTCTCCTATTGCATCCGATCCTATTTTTATATTACGCTAAATGATAAACTAGAGCGATAACATAGCATGAGCCGATAAGCTTATACTTTTGTAGTGTCTTATCTTGAAGGACTGCAATGACAAATAACCTATGCTTTCTATATATATATCTATATATCTTAAGGCACTCACTTTTCGAATAAATGTCCTGCAAACCTTCTGACTTTCTGTCTACCGAATCATATATACTCAGTGTAAATATTGCAACAATGTATCACTTATCTAAAAACGAAGCATTGTTAAATCCCACATATTGAATGTGACAAAATTTAGTAATTGAGTGGTTTAGTGAAGCAGACCCGGCCAGAGGCTGGAAACTGTTGAGGAGGAGGAGTGGTTGAGTAGAGCTTGAAGTGCAAGAAAAAAAAAATCCTTTGCTATTTGATTACAGTCTTTGTTATATCACCTTATTGCCAAATATGTAAATATCTCACCTAGAATAAACCCTCTTTAGTGTTACAACAATAATTCTCATTTATACTAGCTTTTTTCGTTTCCACCACATCATCCGGTTACCAAGAAGATGCTATTGATTTAAAATTTACTGCATATTCCTTAACACGTATTACGAAAGACAGTGGCGGATCCAGGAGTTTGGTTTGGGGGGGGGGGGTGTTTGAGCGGATTTTGGTTTGGGGAGGGCTTGAGCGGAATTCTTTGGAAGGGGAGGGGAAGCTTGAGTCGGGCAAGGATAGGATTTGTAGTCATACCGCCCTTAAAAGATCAGTAGAGCTAAAAAAAAGGTCTCCAAATCTCAAAAATTATGACGTAAGGGATCGACACTAAATACTTTTTTGAGGGGGGGAGGGCTTGATACCCTTAGCCCCCTCCCCCTCATGGATCCGCCACTGACGAAAGAAAATTTTTCGCACAAAAGTCAATGAGTGTACAGTGTAATAATAATCTGAAACTGCGCCAACTGTTTTCTGTTGGACAGCAGTCACGTTAATCTCAGACGTCAACTTTGGTTTGAAATTTTACTACCACTTTTCTTAGTAAGTCCTTGTAAAAAAAGTTATCAAGAAATATATGGTCTAAGAATAATTTTAATCTGAAGTTACTAATGCGCTAACTGCTTACCGGTTTGATAGTAGCTACATTGTTAAACAGCAGACGTCAACAATTTAATAACATTGCCAACCTGCACAAACTAAACACATGCGCAGTACCATATAATTGCTGTACGCACACTAACATTAAATTGTACTTTATTTTTGCACTCTTTGTCCAGGGCTGACACCGCTGCTCCTATAACGGTGAACTTAACTTTGCAGCAATGGTACAGGGCTGACACCACTCCTCGCACAAAGATTTAGTTAATTTTGCAAGAGAGGTCCAGGGATGACACTAGTGTCCTGACGATGGTGTAGTTAATTGTAATAACGTCTCACGCAGTACAATTTATTGTCTGTCATACAATATATCTGCCATACTTAACGTGACTATTTATCTTTTCGTCTGAGTGCCACACCTGAGTATTTTTTTTCGTCAGAGCGGGATGCCTTAGGAATTTTGTAATTTTTTTTAGTGTTACTAGTTTTTATTAAAAAACGAAGAACAATTAAAATAAGTAGAATGTATTACATGTTAGCTGAGTTATAGTCTGAGTATGTGACATCTAACGTCTAACTAGACAGAGGCAGTTGTTTTGTATTTATCGGCGGAACAAATAAGTTTCAAAATATCGGGTCTTGTTTTCAAATAAGAATGAAGCTCATTACATGATTTGTTGTTAGTCAAAATGGCTTTCAATACTGCGATACTTAACTGTGTTTTGTCTCTTGTCCATTTTTTTATTTACTAGAGAAAAAACTTTCAACATGTGCGTTACTTCCAGCCAAGACACTTAACGTGTTCAGTAGTTATACGAAAGTTCGTACAGTTGAGTGTGTTACCACAGAAGTGTTGAAACAATTCCGCCCAACGGCCTTCAGCAGCAACATTCTCAGCGTTACAGTTAGTGATTTTTTGATCCGTGACGCAGTTGGAAAACTCGTCGAACATTTCCATATCTAGGCTGCTGCTAATAAATCCTTGCGTGATCAGCAATGGTTTGTCTCGAGGGCCACGTGGCAATACCGCATCGTCTGTTTCAGACCTTAATAGATAGATACATTAAATTGTCGTTTTGTTTGCGAAAGCGGGACATTTTCCCTCTCACCGGGGACAGCGGGACGTATGTATGGTCACGTCAGCCATACCACAGTGAACCCTACTTATCACAGAATGTTCCGAATGCCGTTACTTCTTCCCTACCTGTCACGAGGATCCGAAATGCAGTTCCCTCACGAAGAATCAAACCTAAGAAACACTCCCAATAAACAACAGGTAATAAACAGTATAGGAAAGTGTGTACCAAAATTCATACCAATAGCACAATTCCTACATAGTACAAGAAGGATGCAATCAATACGCTTTTTCAAGGCTTACTTATTATCCTACGTCCTGGGGGTTGATCGTTGGTTATGTTCGTTGGAAACATGCTTCGTATGCCGTGAAGTGACAGGATTTATGGCACTTTAAAGTGATGACTGTCCAGCAGAATTAGTTTTTAAAAAAATTCTGTAGTTGTTCATGTATTAATATTTATTTCTATTATCTTCTAAACAACTGTGAAACGGTTGGGATTATTTTATCACGTATCGAACAAAACTAACATTTTTCAAGCCATTCAGAAAAGAGCAGTGGGGAAAGTATGATGGAGGGACACTACTACAGGTCAATTGGAAGCATTCATTCCTGGCGTTTCTTTCCTTCCTTCTTTCTCAAAAATGTCTTTTTAAAGCGAAAATAGCGTGAACAGTCTTAAATATTGTTGCACTTTATTGTAACATATTGAATGTTCTTTTGAAACGCAAATATGAAAACTCGTAACTGTCTCTGCTTCGACAACGTGCAGTACATGTCCCAAACCTCATTCTGTTTTCGGTTCAGCGTGGCTGAAAGAATTCGTGAGGGCTCTTTTAACATATTTTTCAAGATTGCTGAAGTCTTCATTTCTGACCATTGTACGACTCTTGCCTGAATTTATTCTGAAGCATTTAAGTAGAGGTGTAATCATCCTAGATTTTAGAACGACGGAACATAAATTTGAAACATTCTGAAGTAAATCTCCCAAACAAAATTCCAAGCTATTTTCAAATCTCTAGGGAGCTTTATTTGTTAGTTTCTTCAATAACGATTTGCTTAAATAATTTTACGTTTTTCGCTTAAAGCAGATTCAAAGATTTTTGGTTACTTCTAAGTCTCAGACAAAAAATAGATCGTTAGAATATCTTAACGTCAATTCAGTATGATCTCTCTCTGCAGTTCCTGCTTTGACAACAAAGTAAATGACGGAATATTTTTGTCGTTTTATGGCACTTTATGTAGAGCCTGTGTGTAAAAAGAAGAACCTCCGGAAGTATGCATTGATAACTGACGACGCGTTTTCGTCTTCCTTTTGATAAATGTCAGTTTGCAGTCTAAAAAGACATTAAATATTTTAAGAACCTGACGACGTAGGGTGATTAATTATATTATAGCTATTTCAAAACCCTTGAATTATTCTATCACATTGATTTAAGAGAGACTTAAAAGAAATCTAGTTGTTCTATTAGCCACATGAAATAATATGTTTGCATAAAATAACTCACATGACATGAAGCATTAGCAAAGTTCCCTGTGTTTAATGTAGAACTGGAATAAGGTAAATCATCAATTTTCATAGTAACTTGTGACGAGAACCTTTCTCCTTCGAGAAAGAACAGCACTTACGAATCGCTTAGCTTTTGTAATATTTCGATTAAGACGCCATGTAATACTAAAAGATTGGAATTTTTTAATACCAATATAAATGTTTATAGAATTATGTATACGAACTTAGGTGATTCTGACTGTGAGATTATACATTTCATGCAGTTTTTGAATAGGTAGGACCTACCATATGCCGGCATGACAAACATGCCTTTAAAAAAGTACGAAGTAATGCGTATGAATGTAAGTTCGTTTGGGCCAACGAGGACCACTTTAAGTCTTGTGTTTGCTGCATTGGGCTTTTTAGCCAGTTTAACGTGGAATTCATGCTTCTACCGTGATTCGAACCCGGGATCGGCGCAGCGACCGTTTAGAAAGCAAGCGCCTTAGCCACTGAGCTACCAGGCCACTCGGAAATCATTACCATCCAGTTCAATCATTTTCTGATGTGGCCTCTTAAAGTCATGATTTCAGATATAACTTGAGTAGTTTGCTCCAGGTCGCAGGATCTTGAGTGATCCTCTGCCAGTTACATAATCCATCTGGAAAACATACGATATAAACCTTTGTGTAGATAATGTTGACAGCTCTGATAAAGAGAGACCGCACACACTATATTTCCTTCAAAAGGAGTCTGTGCTGCTGTACTTCATCTTGAGTTTACTTCTGTAAGTTTCACGTTAATTTTATATCGTAAGAGAATAGTTTCCAAATCCAATGTCTCCGGCCTGAACAGCCATTTTATTTTTTTCTCTCCATCTTTATATTTAAAGCAGTGAATAAGACACAAGTGGTACCCACAGGTTTAAAATGATATTTAGAACAATAAAAAAACAGTGTATTAACGGCGACTCTCGCAGCGTTTGGCGGGTAGCTATAGTCTGCTGACGTGAAGGGAGTCCGCCTATATGCGCTCCAAAGTGCACCGTAAAGTTATAAGACGATGCTTTTATGTCTTCAAAACAGTGCTTCCGAGTTTTGCGTCAGTACTTGAACTTTTTGAAGGAGGCAGTAGAATCATAATGTAAACTCCTATAAACTTTTGGGTGCTCAGGAAAAGATTCTATTTTAAAGGGAGGGAGCAACGGCTGGATTAGGGTGAGAGGTTAAAATAGCTCCAGTCTCCAGTGCTGTGATACAGGACTCCACTACGTCATGTAAAAGCTGTATCGGGAAGTGGCCTCATCTGTAGGCCTACTCCAATAAACAGAGCTAGATTATAAGTTACGAAACTACCAGTGGAACAATGGTATAAAAGTTCGCCTAAATTTCGGACGAAGAGATTCTTCTAGTCGAAAGATGTAGAAAAGGATCCAAAACAAATGAAAACGTCTGGTGAACAGCGTAGGGCATTGTGAAATCCAATGCGATTCTCAGGATTTCCTTTCCCAAATAATTCTACAGGATAGAAGTTTCTACAAAAGCGTATATTCCTGTCTGCTAAGATGCTGCCGTCCTGAATATATAGAGGGAGCCTCTATAAAGAATAAAACGATTTATGCTTTGTTTTGTGAATTAATACGAACTTTGGCAACTGCATTAGATCACTAACCGCCATTAAACAATATTCGGATCTAACTTACATGCAATACTGCCCGAAGTATGACCATGTTTGTTCACCACGTCACTGCCAAGTTTCGGCCAGAATGTAAGTACAACAAGGAGCCAAGTGATGGGTGCAGGACTCGTCCTTTCCTCCATTATTGTACGTTACCTGCGAGTTAACGTGAGTCAGAAGTGTCAGATGCAGATGCTACGCTGTGACGTCAGGGTACATGGAAGGGTTGGTGAACGGCCCCTCGTCCTCTATTGATTGCGGGCAGGGCTAGCCCGGGCCGACACCCTTACGTTCATTGAACCGCTCGCTTTGACCTACTCTAACGAACCGTCTCCCCGTAAATGGAAATTCTGTTAACCCCGATGAGAGATCGTCAATCGTGGTTACACTTTGCAAACGACATGACGATCCATAGCCACAAAGATAATGTGTTCCGGAAATTAGCCGTTAACATTTGTCTACCGTAATCGGTGATTTTACGTGCAAATTTCACGATCATTTCTGGAATTCTGTTATTATTTGAATTAGAGAAGCTTAAGTAACGCATCTCACATAGTTGAAAATGGAATTGGAGGAAGTTTCTGAACAATAAACAGGTTAGTAGACAGCACCAGTATAAATTGCGAATGGAAAGTATGACGATGTGCCAACATAAAAACACCAAAATTTTAGCCAAGAACTTAATCAAAGGAACATCGGATGTTAAGATACAGATTAAAAATTTATTATCGGGGAACATTTCAAACTATCGGTTTCTTCCGATAAGTTGCCACCAAAGTATTAACTCTATCGAAACAAACTTTGTTCTAAATTTAAAGCACATTAAAGAAAAAAGTGTGAATAAAAGGGACCATAGGTTAGAGGTTTTTGAGTCAAAACACGAACATTACTTATAGCAACGTCTTCAAGCCACACACGTGCAGATAAATAAAAAAGTTCTTGCTAATCCGATTGTTAAAAATCTTTTCAAAACTGGTATAAGTTAAGCCAACAACAATTAAATTGATTTAAATGTACCGCAGCGTGCGAAAATTATTTGATAAAATATTACCTACACTGTGATAGAAGGAGGTAGTAAAAATAATCTATAACAGTAACCGGGAAAATATTTAAACATTTTTTAATCATTTAAATGAGTTACTTAAATAAGCTACAAAAAAGGAATTAACTGTTTTTAAAATTTGTGTGTTAGGATGAAAGGAATTCGTGGAAAGACTACTGATGGGGTTTCGAATAAAGTATATCCCATGGTGCCAAAGGTAAAACAGCGTACGTTTCAATTTAATGTGACTTCAAATAGCTGAGGAGTCGTCAGCTTAGCATAACTGATCAGCCAAAAAACATTATGGCCACCTGCTTGTTAGTGTGTTGGTCCATCTTTGGAGCGCAATACAGCAGCTATTCGGCGTGGCATGGATTCGGAAAGTCCTTGTTAGGTTTCCGGAATTGTCTGGCACCAGATGTCTACGCACATGTCACGCAATTCCTTTAAACCGTATGGCCACCGTCATTAGTTTGCTTTACTTGTGCCGTGACTAGCGTTGCCAGGTGTCCCGATTTGCGCGGGGCGTACCGATTTTCGGGGGTCTGGTGACGCGTCCCGACTTACCCTCTGTCGGGACGCCAAATGTCCCGATTTTTTAGCTAGGTGATAAAAAACAATCATTCGTTGCAAGAAAATAAAGTCGGCTGTCACACATCGAGATACATCACACCAAACCAGCAGTGCTATTCACGGCTTATGGTACAGCTTACCCCTCTAACCAGCACATTGTGCCAAAAACAATTTAACACATTTCATGCTGGCAAAAATAACATAGCATAGCACATGAAATGTAATGATCACCATAAAAAATTGTCAGTTTAACAACATCGCTGAAAATAGTTTTAACCCCGATCAAATGGGCAACGAAGAATCAAGAAGTGATAGGTGCTTAAGTCACAAAGACATACCACTCCGTCAAGCACAGCTTGTCATTTAATTTATTCGATTATGAATAAAAACTCGATTTTTCTTTGTGTAGATTCTAAAATTGCTGAGAAATTGTCACTTGGAAGAACAAAGGCCAGTGGGATTGCACATAATGGTTTAGGTTCTGAATCTACTCAAGAAGCGATCGAGACTCTCCAAAATGACACTTTACGAGACGCATGAATCTGAATATTTGCACTCATGGCATCAATACTGGTTTCAAACGCGGCAGCTGAAAGGAAATTATCCGAGGCTAATATAATTTGGTTTAAGAGCTCGCATAATCACTCCAGCATGTCAAAGCATAGATACAAAATAAAACCAGCTTCAGTTTGTCTTGGGGCGAATTTTATAATTAAGATATTAAAAAAATCTATGATAAAAGCAATTAAATCTAACAATAAATACAGTTTTAATAAAAATATATACTTATTAATTAGAATAAATAAATACTTAAAATTCAACTTGAAAATACATCATTTTCGTAATATTTTGATACTTTTCGTAGTCAACAGGTCTGAATATTTGTATAATGTTTAGTAATTAGATTAATTAGCTCCTATCATATGATAAACAGATAACTATAGAAATTGCCCCTGTCCATAAGTTATAAAAATAACGCGAATTACCCAAAAACCTATTTTTTGGAGGGTTGCCCCGATTTGTAGCCCCGAATCCAGATTTTTTTGACCTTCCGTCACGATTTTTAACAAACTGGACCTGGCAACACTAGCCGTGACTCTGGGTTTGATTCATGGCTGCACCAACGGCTCACTGCCTCCAGGAACTACCGGTCACTTTTAGTGAGCAACAGCTCACTCGCTCTTTCAAAAGAACTGTTCTAAAGAATTAGTTCACTCGCGAACGACACATCTCTAGAACATGCGACGAAAGCCATATCAATTTCTGTCTTCCCGGACGTAGTTTACGTTCGCTATTCGCAGAAATTATGTACCGAAAAAAGTAACACGAATACTGAATGGATATTTGTAAGGTTTGTATGCAACACTTTACAAATGTTAATGAAATAATTTTCAATAAAATAAGTTTTTTTTAATTTTTTTTAAATTTTTTTTAAATTTTTTAAAAAATGCATATATTCAGATGCAACCGTTATTATTTTCTTCATTTTTCTTCATTTTCCATCAGCATGGACTAGAGTTTCTGACCTCATTACCTGATTTGAAAAAAAATAATAAATATTATAATTTTATTGAATTTGATCATGAAAGGTAGAACTTGCGTGAATACTTTATATAAGAAATCACAAATGGTTTTATTTTAATTGCTGACACGACATTTTACAACAACACAGTGTCCTTCATTGGTGATGTACAATTACCGGATTTACATTTTTACCGCCACTCATTGGATGACGTTGTCTGTTCTGCTATGGACCAGTGTGGCACAGTTCCTCAGAAGTTCTGTGCCTGAGCTCATTTTCTCAAACGAAATAGCTGGTGTCCGGATCCAGGCAGCAGCAGCTTCACTAACGAACAGACAGTGCAGAAGCCACATTGACCGAACGTAACTCCCGGCCGGCACACAATAGACCCTCTCATCTCGTACGTCGTGCCACTTGAAAAACAGAAATCCGAGTAGATCACTCTGGACAATCTCAACGGCAGCGACGGTGTGTGGATCAGCTGTAAGTTGTTGCATGATACCATATCCTAACAAAACTAACAAATTCCTCATACATCCAAACCTTGTAGCATAGAATCTGTGGTGGTACTGGCAGTATCTTAACCAGCCGCTCTTATTCCCTCACCAAACTATCGCAGAGGTTTTTTTCCCAGTGGTAAAACCTTGGCACTTTTTTCCCTCTGTCCTGTCTCTTCTTTCAAAAGTATCTGTCTATCTTATCCGATGGACCCATGTAAATGGGCGGACGCCTGGACGCATGGAAGATTTATCAACGTAGTACATGTGCAGAGACGAGCAGTAGATAACAGGAAGGCCGCCATGCTTGGAGGAGTAGGTTTTGGGTGCTCCCCCAATTTTTTTTTTTTTTTTTTTAAAAGTCTCCATCAGGGACACACTCTTCTCCCCTCGCTAATTCTAGGAACCGGGCCGGCTGGCATTCCTGACACCTGCCGCTTTCACCCTGTCCACAGCGCCCACATGCTAACTAAAATATTCCACATTTATAAATAAACCTATAGTTTATTAATGTAACTAGCGGTCACAATACGCGTTCGTTACAAGTTCAAATTCCCGTCAGGCCATCCAGACATCATTTTTGCACAGTTTCTCGAAATCTCATCAGTTGATTGCCGGGAACCGAGTGGGGCGGTGTAACGGTTAGCGTTCTCGCCTCGCATTCGGGAGGACGGCGGTTCGAATCCCCGTCCGGGCATCCAGATTTGGATTTTCCATGGTTTCCCCAAATCACTCCAGGCAAATGCCGGGATGCTTCCTTCAAAAGGCCATGGCCAAATTCCTTCCCATTTATTCCTTGCCCCCATCCTTTCCCGACCACGTTGACAAGGCGTAAACCTATAAGCAAAATAAATTAATTACTAGTTAGTTTGGTTGGTATGTCGTTTTTTTTACTGATCAGTATAGCTTGTCAGTGCTTCATATATTTGTCTTTTAAAAAATAAACTTCTTTTGAGTGATGGATTGTTATTTGAAAAAATAAAATAATAAACCGACAGAGGTGTTGAGAATGCCTGAGTGTATATATTTTTTTTTAAATAACAGCTACTGTACTTCAGATGCACCATAGTCAGAGTCAACCTGAACATCTGTCGAAATCTTCCTTTTCAATCAATTTCTGAAAACATTTCTTCGTCTATCTGTAGTTTTTCCTTAATTTAATTGACATCAATAGATTATTCTTTGATAAAATAATGAGCTTGAAATTTTAAAATTTTATCCGCAAGTGGTAGATGACTTTGTCATCTCTAAAGCATCAATGATGACTTTTAAATGAGAGCCTAAGAAAATAAATTTTAGTCAGTGATATGGTTTTCAGAGATAGACAGGTTACATTAATGATTCAGTGTGATGTTATAACGAATAATGAATCCGCGAATTTTGATTGAATGAATAACGAGCATGGACTGTAGAACTGTTCGCTTCTCTCAACGATGTTTTTTTAAATTATTTTTATTTGTTCACTGTGCCGAAAGGAAGACGGGATTATATTCAAGACATGGCAAGGAATGCATGTGTTAGAAAGAAGTTTCGAATTTCGTTTAGTACATTTCTGTGACATCGTTGCGAACGTATATTTTTTTAAGCATGAACATGATTTCGGCCTACATGGGGGCATTGTCCGTATCTCGTAAATTTTTAATTGGATTAATGTGCTAGTCTTAGTGTGAAGTTTTTCTGTTTTAGTCTCATACCGTTAAATAAAATAACATAACTACCTCCAGTAAGGTGCAATAGCTGATACCAGTCTTATCTGTGATTCAAGTGGCCACTGCCATAATACCCTGCCTGACGCAGATTTGCCTGGCAGATAAAAACGTTATGTGTATGTGACGTATCTCTTTTCCGACCATTAACTGCAAATAAAGTCTAGTGAAAATCTCAACTTGCCAATTGAAGGTGCACTGCCTCATTTGTTTTGCATGTTTGGTTGATGACTGTACTTAATATTAGTTTCTATGTGCATCTCAGATACCATAGCTTTATTTCGGAAGTAATTTTTGGTTGCGGTTTATCTTTTCGACGGCTTAGTAATTGATGTTTTGTGATATGGAAGGAAAGTAGTTGTATCTATGAAAGTCGTGTTATAGTACAATTGTTTCTCGTGCTAGTATGGAAAACTATCTGGAGACCATAACCTAGATCATATATGGGCAACCCCCGGCCCCCGGGTCGGATCCGGCCCTCCACCAACTTCAGTCCGGCCCGCGAGAGATTCAGAAATTTCAAATAACGCTTCATACTCAAGCCTCCCATTAATTTTCATTTGATTTTTCTGTTTTTGTTAATTTGCTTTTTTATGTTTGATTATCCTATTGTAATTCTAGTAAATAAAAAATGTGTGAATTTTTATCGCCTTTTTATTCACTACTATCTACTTCTTTCTTACCTACGGCCCGCGAACTGATTAAGTCCCGAAATTACGCCCTCAGCTAAGCAAAGGTTGCCCATACCTGATCTAGATGATGAAAGAGCCTATGGCGGGATTTGAATTCGCCTGTTCATCTTTACTAGTTGTGTAGTTTGATCAGTCAGTTACATATTAATGTTGTTTAAATTTGTACTTTGAAATGAGAGTTGAAAGGGAACAAAAACTCCGCAGCCTCATATCATAGCTCCAAAGCCGAGATTGAAAAATGTCGGTTGCATTATCTGGCACTTGATGTTTAATAACTTTTGGTTTAAACCGGCTATGAAACAATGGTTTTATCCATGTACAAGATTAGAGACAAATTACTGTTTCAAAAAGGAACTTTAGCGATGACATATTAATGAAAGGCGAGAATGAAAGTAATTAAGTCTCATAATAGTTGGCAAAACTCTGGATAATATCATCCCTCATCTGTGTCTTCACGGTTTAAGGCACAGCACGCAACAAAATGAACTGTGCCCTCTGTCAGTGATCATTAGAGCGCTTTATTCCCGCCAGCTAAGCCAATGTTGCTGAGCTATGGCAGCACGAGCTTGGCGGAATGCGGCAGCAGCAGATAACGGAGACAGCGTCAACTGACTTGGCTGTTGCCCATAGTGTCGTCTCCAGGGTCACGGCTGTCGGCGGCTTATCTCGGTTCATTAACGTCAAATTAAGCCGTCCACTCAATTAAGCCGTCCACTCCTCCGATCGTCACGTTGCCATATGCATATGGCTATTCAAACACTTTACGTTTTCTCCTTATAATCGTTTTGATATTGCGTGGCAAGCTCTGCTTTGTTTTCTCGGAGGGATCGACTAAGGGTTTTTTTAATTTTTTTTTTAATTAATGCTTTACGTCTCGTCGACGGCTAAGGTCATTAGAGGCGGGATGGGACTGGGGACAAGGAACGGGAAGGAATTCGGCCATGGCATTTTTGAAGGAAGCATCCCGGCTTTCGCCTGGAGTGATTTGGGGAAACCATGGGAAACCCAAATCTGGATGCCCGGACGGGGATTTGAAGCCGCGTCCTCCCGAATGCGAGGCCAAAACGTTAACCGTTCACCCACCACGCTCGGTGATTATTTCAAGACTGTTATACTGACAGCAAAACTCGACGATACCGATCCGTCGTGAGTTTCTGCATCAAAAATGTTGTTTAATTGGCTATCGGTTCGACATTGCTCCCATGGAGAGCCAAAATAGTCCAAAATGAACAGTCGAGCCTGTTCTTCTTATTGCTAGAAAAGAACTTGCTGTCAATGCAATGATTATCGCGCTACGTTATGAGATAGTTTTTGAACAATTAATTGATTAGTGAAAATCTGCTACGTGACAAAAATGTCTGGGAGCTGAAATGTAAAATTTTCTCATAACCTTTTATTCCCAGAGTTTCGATCGCACTTATTCAGTTCTCTTTGTGAAATTAAATCAACAGACAACTCATTGAAAACAAAATCTAAAATTCCAGTTGGCTGTAGAAATAGGACAAAACATAATAAAGACAGTGTACTGAAAAATGTGAAAACGTAGGCACACATTAATTGACGTTGTGGAGTTTTGAAGAGAAGTAAATGTTATTGAAATTAGCGCGTCACTTCCGTTCATAGAAAAAGGATTGTTTTCCAATAATGATTAAGATCGCCCGATATTTTTCAGCCATCTAACGTGAGTTGGTGGTCATTGATTTATTTCCATCTGCACGAAGTTATCGCTCAACCTATTATCTTTTCTCCACATTAACCATTGAAAATTATATGTCTCTTCGTAGTAAAATTTTCGGATTCAGGGGCGTACTGGTATCATTACTCAGCAACATACTGGTCTCGCTAGCGTAGGGCTTCGCGTACCTAATGTGGCCGGTTCGAGTCCGGCCGAGGACATGGGTGTTTAAAGGGGCCCATACACACAGCAACTTGGTTGTGTTGTAGCTGAAGTTGGTGTGTGTATGGATAGGTTGGCAGACCAAATCACAAGTTGGCCAACCAAGTTGGCGGTTTTCAAACTCTTTTGATAGTTGTGGGCGGGGCCTATTGTTCTCCAACGTGTTGTAGTGTGTATGGGCAAGTTGTCTAACCTGGCTGCCAACATCAGTCCGCTCCGGTTTCTCATCGAGGCAGTGCTAGTGATTTATGTTAATAGTAGTACTGTGATGGATACTGTTCAGAAAAACGATGCATGGAACACCGTCATAGAAAAGTTTCACAGTCTACCACAACTGTGGAAAGTGAAATCTGATTTATATAAAAATAAAAGTTCAAGAATCAAGGGCTGGGAAGAAATTGCTGATTGATTTCAAAGAAGTGGAAATTTTTGTAATCTTCCGGTGCAGTTACTTTGAGCTACGACAGCAAATTTATGAGTGAAAATTTGGGGCATTTTTGGGGCTCTTTTTTGCCCAAATTTTTATTTTTCTCTTTTCCCTCTCATTTTCCGCGCTGGCAATAATTGTGCACAAAGCTATTGATTCTAGTTCCAACATTACTGGTAGCCGGCCTTGGTAGCGTATTTGCTAGACTACTTGCCCCGCGTGCCGAAGGTCGCCTGTTCGAGTCCGGCCGAGGGCATGGGTGTTTAAGTGTTGTGTGTCTGTGTGAATGTCCTGCCCGTCCATACTTAGAAGCTGCAAAATATATATATACTGGATGACTGATTCACTGGAAGCTACGATAATCGCATTGAGCTGGCTGTATGGCCTCCGTTGCCAAATGCTATTTTAATAATAAAAATATTACTGGTATAAGTAAACACCTTGTTTTCTGTATGCTTGTTCTCTCTCTACTGATGTCGGCCAACTTGTTTTTGTGTTGGCCAACCAAGTTGGGAGACATGGTGGACAACAAGTTGCTGTGTGTATGGGGCCCTTCAGTGTTGTGTGTGTGTGTCCATACTTAGTAGCAACAATACACTGGAGAAACTGATACACTGGAAGAGTCATGACAATCACTAGAGAGCGGATTATATGCAACACAAAAAGCTAGAAATATGCATGGAAAATGCTTAAAATATGCATGAAAAGTGTTAAAAAGTGTCAAAATATTCAACATTTTATAATATAAAAATAGTGATATTTAGATTTTTTATCTCAAAATCAGTAAGTATTTGAATGATATGTTTATAAATTCGATAATTAATAATTATTTAACATTTTTTTGTAAACATAAACAATCGGCTACTGTTACAAATATTCATTTAATGAAGAAACAATCGTACTAATAGTAATACTGTTTCTTCGATCTCTCAAAATATTTTTATGAGTGGGTATGGACCGTTCCTCATTCATAGATGTAACTGGGAATTATTTGAAATTGGGTGCTGTGGTAGCAGTCGTCGTTTCTGGAAAAAGTTCACCCGTCCCATTACTAAAACTATCAATTTGACACAAAGATTCAAAACCTGGGTTATTGTTCATTTTCAATCTTCACTTTAAGTTTAGATAAGAATACCTCTGGCAATGCTGATTTTATTCATTAACTGAATAGATTCAGTCAACGCCAAACCTTGAGTTTCAAACTTTTTAATACTCAAAGCTATGTGGGAAAAATGAATGCTAATCACAGCTATGGTTTTAATACTAGAATTGTTAGATGTTTCCTTGTACTGACAAACTGTCATAGCCTCTCCACTATAAAATTCGTTTACTACACCTTTAATGACCTCGAAATGTTCATAGCAAAACAGTGCAGCTTCAACATAGATTGCCCATCGAGTTACCACTGGTTCCGAAGCTAAGGGAAAATTTGGCAATTTTTTTATATGCATTATTACGAGAACATGCCTTAAGAAACACTTTCTTTTTTGATGAAATCAGTTTATTTACATTTCCAAACGTGGATCGTAGTTCTTCAGCGAGTCGTCGTAGACTAAGAGCTGTAGGTTATTCCGGCTACAACGTAAGATTTCATTGATTAACTACGTACACTACCGAAAAATATTGTAAATATAGCGAAAATATGCATCATAACTAGTTTTAGGTAAAATATGCAATAACCAGTAAAAATGGGCTTAATATGCAAATGCATATGCAAACATGCGAATGCATATAATCCGGTCTCTTACAATCACATTGTGATGGCTGAACGGCCTTTGTAACCAAATACCATATTTTTTTTTTTAAATCAGCAACATGGACAAAACTGGAGCTGCGGTCGCCGTGTCTCTTCTGAACAGAAGACAGCTTCACATTATCACATAGTTCGCTATTTCACTTTTCTGATATATGGTGTAAGGTGACAGAGAAATACGCTGGCTTGATAATGCGACCTACGTTGCAGCGCCCACGAATGCACTTTCCAACAATAGGATATAATTCGCTGAATTGCCGTCGCTTCATTATTCACTTTAAAAGCCACTTAGGCCGCTACAGTCGCCCGTCAGTGTTGCATCACACGTTTCGGCACCTAAGTGAACATTATAAGGTAGCAACGAACAGTCTACAAATCAACTTAGCTAAGTTTCAGATCCTCCGTTTTCCAAGGAAGTGAGGGAATTGGAATAGAAGAGCTTTTTCTTTCCATTGCTTAATGTAGAGGTGTAGTACGGGACTCACGTTTTGAGTATAAAATACCGGAGTTGGAAGTGGTGCAGATGAGGGAAATTCAATTTGCTTGTGAAAATTACAGCATAAAGCAATCAATGACTGACATGACAGAGGAGATGCGTTGGAAATCATTGGAAGAGAGGAGGCATGTGAAGAAAGTGTAGAAAGGGTATAACGTATATATCGGTGATGGGGACTGGAAGGATATTGCTTAAATCTGCGTTATTGAATCACAGTAAAGCGATTCATGTGAATTCAGATCTCATCAACGATCCTCTCTGTGAATGCGACAAATCCATGACGAATATGTTTTGAGATTTGTATACTAAGTAATTAAAAAATACACTGCCCAGCAAAAAAAAGTGAAGCACCCAGGATGGGAAGGTATGTGATGTTTTTTCAGTGAATACAAATTTAGTCAAATTTACAAAGCTCTTGAAGTATGAGCCCACTTTTCATTTTGACGTTTTACCCCACTCTGGTCTCGATACATGCTCTGATTTGGTTGGGAAGGGTGTCATAAATCCGTTGTATCCTCTCCTGAGGCAAGCTGGTCTACAGCTGTTGTAACTGGTCCTTGATATCTTGAGTAGTGGCACTGCGAGCTGGTCCCACACATGTTCTATCGGGGACAGATCTGGGGATCTTGGTGGCCAAAGGAGTACCTCAACATCACGCAAACAGTTCAATCAGGCAAGTGCCGTGTGTGGACGAGCATTGCGTGTTGGAAAATTACACCATGATACTGTCGCTTGAGAGGTAACACAGGGGGACGCAGGTTGTGCACAATGCGGGATCCTCCATTGTGATAGTCCATACGTAGTCGACCGGAACCTTGACGAGTATGCTTGCCCTCACATTCCCCATATAGTCCAACATTGGGCCTCTGTCACACCCGAATGCCTCACAGATCTGGATATTTCACGGTAAGCTAGCCGGCAAAATTGAAACCCACAACGACGCCCTGTTGAAACTCTGTCAAGTGATGATAATACTGTCTCACATGAGTACGCGGCATCTCCGCGTCGTTCCCTGTGATCACTCAACACCTTACGCTGATCACATCTTTTTTATTCCGTACTAGGCGTGGTAGCAACGCTGCACACGAACAACTTTCCATCCTACTGGTCACAGAGAATTGCTACTCTAATCATTTACTATCCACCGACAGTGTGTATGTGTTCGAAGTTACATTGACATGCGGCCATGCCTTCTGGGTGCTTCAATTTTTTTATTGGCAGCGGTAAAATATGACCACCTGATTGCTGAGAATAAAACATTTTCCTGTTTTATGCTGAGTTCTGGAAACTATAAGGCCTGTGATGATTGGACTCGAGAAGAAATGCCGGGAGTGGATAGGGCACATATTGGCAATGAGACCCGGATGTATGTTCGAAGAGAAGAGCAAAAATTAGCACTTGATTTCAGACGTAAGGTACTGGGAGGGTTTTATTTTGTAGAGAGAGGATTATAATATATTACAGAGAAAATTGTTGAACAATTTAACTGAAGCAATGAAGAACTTACGACAAAAATTGGAGAAATACGGAGGTTGAAGAGCAATGACATTCCTACCGGGCGTGTGTTCCATCGCAATTAAAATTAAATTGATAGATTTCACTTGCAGTAGAATCTTCCGTAAATTAAAGATTCTGGCTCCGGGACAACATAAGACGCGTCCAGATGCTGACAACGCGTACATTTCTAATAGAAGTACTTAGTGTTGACCTTACATTAGCTCGCTGAAAAAACTATAACCAAACGGCAAAGAGAGCTTAGTAACCGAAAGACCTTAAGGCTTAATGATTCTAAAATCCTAATCGGAATGAGCTGCCGACAGAAAAAAACCATTATTATAATTCAGAAAAACTCCAATTAAATGGCAATATGTCGTTGAATCGTATCAGCTATTTTCGAGAACTATGTCCCAGTTTATTGATCCTAACGCTTGACGGATCCACGTCATTGCTATTACCTTCTTTAGCATAGACTTCTTCCTCATGGTACTGAAGTATTTATTCGTGAAATCGCTTTGTCATTAGTGAAGGAGTAAGAGTGGTTTTAGCGCTTAATCTTCCTTCGCCTGCTGCTGTTTTGTAACCGAGATTACGTTTCTACAAGACCCAGTTCGTGATGAGTATTTGGTTGTGGTTGAATCACAAGAAAGGTACTGCAATGTGATACTTGCCTTGGATCTAGCAATTCACTTAGAGGCGAGAGACTCCTAGTTTCAAAATTCTTATGTTTCTTTACATATTTTTGGATATTCATTGTTCCAACAGATAAATCTATTGTTAGAACGGTCATTTGTTGCATAAAACTGTTTACTTTTTGAGATTCCTGATAATTGAAACAATTAATCGACATTTTTGCAGCGACACAAAAGATTTTAACTCAGTAGACTAGTTGATAATGAAATAATTGCACTGCCGATAGTAAGATTAAGATTTCTTTCTGACGTACGCATCTTCTAATCATTAGCGGCTTAGCTTCCTATAATTCGCAGAGTTTCCAGATTTTTCTGCTCTTTTCAACGATGTGTCTATGTATTATTTTACCAAATACTATTTAGGTTATATTCTGTATGGATGAAACCGCGATGTAATTCAAATCTCTTGCTTACGTATGTAGTCGACTTTTAAGTGTTAGATCCACAAATTTGAGCTGTGCGTATTATTCTGAAGTAATTTTCGGTGAATATAAATTTTTTAACTGCAAGAACGAACCGTGACACTTAAATAACTGTAGGGAATTATAAACAGAATAATGGCGCATTGAAGAATAGTTCATCCGATATTACGTACGATGATTCTTTTCTTTCTATTTCTGATGTAGCTTTATGGCACTTCGATAGTTGAATCGTCAAGTTTAAAGGGTATTATAATTTGAAGGCCGACGGAGATTTCCAAGTCCTCTTGCATGCAGACGGGGACGTACCACTCACCTATCAGTACCGCTTATTTTTGTTCTCTACATGTTTCTTTTCCCTCTCCACTGTTTTATCGATATTTCTTTAAAGAAATATTCGATGGTATATTAATCGGTGTCTTTGTTGATGATAACCAGTGGAAGTATGCAGCCAAGTTTATCTGAATATGCAGACCAGTACATTGTTCAATTGAGTTTAAAATTGCTGAAATGTGTCATAAAGAAATCTTGGAACTTAATAAACCTAAACATTATGACAAATGCCCATCGCGAGGTTGAATGACGTCAGGTGACGTTGCGGGTACGTCCTGCGGTAAGGAAAGTATATAAAGCGGAGCAGAGACGCGCAAGAAGTTCCCCGTATCTATGGATGATGATGTCCTAGAATATTTGTGTCATGGCATCGGGAGTCATTCTACCGATGATACGTGTGGCAAATGGGGGGGAATCCACTGACATACACTGAAGAGGCAAAACATTATGACCGTGCTTAATAGCATCTTGATGCACCTTTGGAGCGCAATACAGCATAGATTCGGCGTGGCATGGATTCATCAAGTCCTCGATAGGTTTCCGGGGATATCTGCTACCAGGTCACGCAGTTCTTTTAATTACCGTACTGTGGCTTGGGGCGCGGAGCTGGCGTCACATAGCGTCCTAAATGTGTTCTGCCAGGTTGGGATCAAGCGAATTTGGTGGCCAAGACACCATGTTTTAGTTAACCTATATAAATACCTTAAATGTGTTGCTTTATACTTACTTACTTACTTCCTCTTCATGGATAGGCCAAAAGCTTGTTCCGACCTCATTCCTCCGACCATCTCTTCCTAGGTCTTCCAATGTCCCTTCTGCCTGTGGGATGGTACTCCAGGGCAAGCTTAGGAAATCTGTCCTTTCTCATCCGTAGGACGTGGTTCTTCCAGTTATCCCTTTTTTGGGTAATTCTATCATTTAGCGGGGAGATATTCAGTTGTTCCCTTATTTCCTCGTTCCTCCTCCTATCATTTAGGGAATACCCTTTTACTGACCTTAAAAAATTTCATTTCGATGGTGAATTTTGCTTTTGTATTGCGTTTTATTTACCCATGTTTTCGCTGCCATATAGCAGAGTCGGTACGGCCATTGTTTTATAAAACTTGAGTTGAGTCTCCTCTCGTGCTTTACCTTTCAGTGTTCGTCGAATTGTTCCACACATATACTGAAATCGGTGAAGTTTCTTCTTCACCTCGTTATCCTCATTAAAAGATAATTCACATCCGAGATAAGTAAAGCTGGAGACTTGTTCTATTGGCTGATGGTCTACCACTATTTTAACTCTGATAGGGTATTTCCCCTGCCATGCCATAACTTTCGTTTTTGCACGAGGACAACTGCAGATTGTAATCTTTGCTGATAATGTTTAGTATATGAATTGCTTTTTGAAGTCCATCTTCATTTTCCTGGAGGATAAATTGGTCGTCTGCAAACAACATAGTATTTATGTAAGTGTTGTTGCTTATTTTTATACCAGGATGGACATTTTCTTTCCATTTCCTAACTAAGTCATCTATATATATATTAAAAAGTGTTGGAGACAGGCTACAACCTTGCCGGCATTCCTTGGTTAATTGCTATTTCTTCTGTAAGTTTATTTCCTAGGTCTAAGACGATTTGTGTCCTTCTATACATATCTTGAATAACTTGTATTAAATGCTGTGGATATCCATTTCTTTGCATTATTTCCCATAGTTTTTGTCTATTTACTTTATCGAACGCTTTTTTAATAGTATATAAAAGCAATGAAAGTCTTTAAATTAAATTCTCTTCTCTTTCCAGTAGTTGTCTAAGGCAGAATATATTATCTATGCAGGACCTTCCTTTCCTAACCCACATTGTTCTTCTGATAGGAGAGCATCTGCTATTACTTTTAGCCTGTTATTTATTATGTTTGCATATATTTTGTATCCCGTATTTAATAAACTAATTCCTCGATAGTTATCACATGAATTCCTATCTCCCTTCTTAAAAAGTGAAATAACTTTGGCCTTCCTCCATTCTTCTGGGATGGTTCTCTTTTTCCAACACATATTAATTAAGTGTAAATATCTAAATTTCGGAATCATTCCCCCATACTTAATCAATTCTAAATTAATTGTATCTAGTCCAGGAGCTTTTCTATTTTTAAATGATTTTAGTGCTGCATCAACCTCCTCTATGTCTATAGGATCTATTTCTTTAGTATCCACATGGTCCATTCCTATTTTCTCTTCTCTTCTTTATAATTACTATTGTACAATAATGTTCTGTAGTGTTTTACCCATGCCTCTTCTTCAATTACATTTATATTAGCACTTTCCTTTTCATACTTGTTGAGATGTTTCATAAGTTTATAAGCCATCTCTTGTCTACCATGGACATCATCTTCTATTGAACTGATCAATCTATCCCATCCCTCTTGTTTCAACTTCTTTGTTATTGTCTTAACAATATTTCTTCTTCTTTTATATTCATTTTCATTTTTCTAGGGTTCGATCCTGTATCATTTTTAGATAAGCCTTTTGCTTTTGTTTGACGGCTTCTGCAATTTCTTCGTTCCACATTTTAAGTCCAGTTTTTCTTCTAAATTTCTTTTTCTTGCCAATTGCTCCATATGCTGCTTTCAGTATTGATGAAGCTATAGTTTCCCATTCTTTATTGATGTCATTATTTGTTGGGTTTTCCAGTAAGCGCTGTGTAATCGGCTTTGGTATAGATGTTTTATTCCTTCATCTTTTAAAAGGTAGGTCTTAAAAACTTCTTGATCTTGTTGTAAGTTTTTATTCATTCTTTTCCTCCATTTAGCAAGTATTCTTATTTTTGATATAACGAGATAGTGATCTGTATACATATCACTACCTCTATGTACACTGGTGTCTACTACATCTGGACCTAATTTTTTATTAACCATTACATAGTCAATGATAGACCTTTTGTCCTCTTGCCGTCCATGTAAATTTATGGATATCTTTTTTTGTAAAGAATGTATTTGTAATCTTTAACTGGTTGAAGGACGCAAATTCTCTCAGTAGTTTCTCATTTTCATTTAATGTGTATTCACCTCTGTTCCCCATTACCTCTGGAATTGGACTATTTCCTACGCGAGCATTAAAATCGCCAGCCAGTATTAGGAAATCACTTTTATTAATTCTGTCTATCACCACTTGAAGCTGTTCATAAAATTGTTCAGATTCTTCTCGTTTATTTTCTTCTGGGGCATATATGGCGATGAAGGTTAGGTTGCCTCTCTCTACTTTCAATCTTAGAGTCAGAATCCTTTCACTTATCATAGTGTAACTGACAATTTTATTTTTCCATTTCCTACCCACTAATATTGCCACTCTTACTGCAGCTCTTTTCTCTCGTGCCCCTACACTGTAGATCATTGTATATTTATCTATTTCTTCTGTTCCCTTCAATTTCTTTTTTGTTTCTGTAATTACAGCAATATTGATCCCCTTTCTAGTTAACTCCCTGTCCAGATCATATTCTTTATTATTTATACCTCTCACATTCCACGTTCCTATTTTCAAATTGTCTTTGATTCCAAATCGTTTGTCCTTTGACCTTGCCTTTGTTGTCCTCATAAGATCCATCCGGCTTTCCTTACTTTGAGGTTTATGAGTAATATATCTTTTTATGTGGAAGGGTTACCAGCCCTTCGCACAACCCCCATCCTGGAGGGCCAGGGTTTTATTTCAGGGTGTTCCTTCCCTTAGCCAGAATGTCCCAGTTTTAAGGCGCTGGGGGCTCGCCTTCCATCCACTCCCGTTAGCTACACCCAAAAAGTGCATTGCCCAGGGGTCACGCGGCTTTCACCTTCGTGGACGTGGGAGTAGGGTTGCTTTATCAAACTTATAAATACGTAAAAGTCAAGATTTCCCTCGCTCTTTCTCGAATTTTACAATTATTTATTATGCCCTCAATTTCAGTAAAAATTATGACGTGCATAAGTGCCAAGTCATCAGATTTTTTTAATACTACATAAACGATCTATGACACCGAGAGAAACCATTCTGTTTCACAAAGTGAATTGAATACACACTGTAAAATGTAGACTTGCCTCAGAAGAAGATCTCATAACTTTTTGTCACTATATGAACAGGAGACTTTGCCTATTTTTACAAGAATTGTTTTTGTGTGATAGTTATTATTGTAAAATTATCTTATTCCTTTCATTAAAGGCTATGGTCAGAGACATCGTAATTGTGTTTTTAGTGCGAAGCATGCTGCATCTAGTGGTTCCATCTGCGGTATTCCTAACCATACGTTCAAAATTTTATTTTATGTTCTGGCGTTATGTAACGTAGAAGCATAAGACATGCCAAACAACTAGCTTTCTAAGCTTTAATACGGTGAAAACTCCATCGAAATCTTCGCAGTATATTTCGAGTTTTACTGGCACAAATATACCCGGTTTTCGTTTTACAGATAGATAGATAGATAGAAGAAGATTAATTAATAATATAAATTTTTGGTGCGGAAGCTGTTAACCATAAATGTTGATTGTAGTAAAGCTTCCAGAGATGGCCAAGAACGTGACGAGAATGAATCGCAGTCTGGACTTTCGGAAGTAATTACAGCCAAAATAATGTTTTCGTCTAGCAGTGCATTAGTTACCGAAAAAAATGGTGCCGGTGCACTGAAAAGGAGAGAGACTGTACCGGTATTGAAAAATACGTAATTTATTTGTTTTAAGTTACTTCCTAAATCAATTTCAATTTAATACTATTATTATTGATTTTTTTTAATTGCGATGGAGCTAACGCGCTGATGGCACTTCCCTAGTCATCTAATTACCACTTTTCATATTTTAAAAAAATATATATTTTATAATTGGAGTGTTAAATCCCCCCCCCCTAATTTACTTTTCCGATTTACAAATTTTAATTTAAAATTCCTTAAGCGTTTTTGGTAAATCATTCATCACTTCACTTGGTAATTTATTCCAATCCTTGAAATCCTTACCAACAAAAGAAAATTTTCCCACTCCCTTATGCATGAAATCGAGCGCCAGCTTTCTGTCATGGTCACCTTTTCCCTTCCATGCACTATTCCTAATTCTTTTACCAATATCCCTCCAAGCCTTATCACCAACATATGCCCTATACATTCCCAGCACTCTCTTCACTTTACCCCTTTCCTCCAATGACTCCCAATCCAGCTCCTTTATCATAACAGTTACTGACTGGGTCCTGCGATAATTTGCACAAACAAATCTAGCTGCTCTTCTTTGCGCACCCTCCAACTCCTGTATTTGATGACCAAAATATGGCTCCCAAACTACACCACCATATTCAACCAATGGTCTGACCAAAGTTTTGTAACCCAACTCCCTAACTTCTCTGGTACATCCTCTCATCACCATCTCCAGTAAATGAAAAATTTTGTAACATTTTCCTACCACCTGCCCAATGTGCTCTGCCCAGTTGAGTGTATTATCAAATGTTATGCCAAGATATATACACTTCAAAGCTTCAACAAGTTATTCTGACTCCACCCTATAATCATAATTAACGTTTAATTTTTTTAACTCTGTACCTAATAACCTGACTCTTCTTGGCATTTATCTTCATTCCATGCTTACCCAACCATTTAGATATTCTATCCAGGTCACCCTGCAGCTGTTCACAGTATTCATCTTCAAAATACCTAAATTCCCATCGTAACCCATAAACACAGTCATTCATATTGAATAATGAACAGCAAAAGTCCCAATACACTACCCTGTGGCACTCCCATATTTACTTCCACCTCTTTTGATAATGTATTTCCTACTTTAATAGTTTGCTTTCTCGCTTTGAAAAATTCCTCTACTCAGCAAGTAACTTTTTCATCCAACCTAATGGATTTCAGTTTATTTAAAAAATTTAAGGCTCACTCTGTCAAATGCCTTAGAAAGATCTAGTGCTACACTATCAATGTGGCCTCCCTTGTCCATTTCATCAGAAATGTCGTGCATCTAGCCCACCATCTGAGATTCACATGAGTATCATTACCTACAGCCATGTTGTCAATCTGCACACCAGTTTCTTTCCTCATAGACATTTCTGATATAGTTGCATATCAATCTCTCCATCATTTTGCCTATCATTGATTTGAAAGTATTTAGCCTGTGATTTTCAACCCTATTTGTAACCCCTCCTTTATGAACTGGTACTGCTATCGCTCTTTTCCAATCCTCTGGTAAGCGGAAGACTCCAGACTCATTTAAAATAATATTTCAAGGTAAGGTACAATATATTATCCCACAATGTTTAACACCAGTCTCTTTACGTTTTTTTAGCTTTCTAAGTTCCTTCATAATTTCCTGAGAATTTATTTCAAATTTTGTAGTTTCCTTAATTATACTTTTAGGGAGACTCTCCTCTTATTTAATTCCACCCGTCACATGATGATAGTACCAAGTGGTCTCATTAAACCAGTCACTCAATATCTCTGCCATTTTATAATCCTCAGTCACTTCAACACAGCCAGATATATGTATAAACTATAAAAACAACACAATCTTAGAAACAGAGAGTATAAAATTTCTTGGTATTAAAATAGATCAGAAACTCTGTTGGCATGATCATATCACTACACTACTGACAAAGTTAAGTAGTGCCACCTTCGCAATACGAACACTTTCTCTAACAGCAGATCTAGAATTAATGAAACAGGTGTACTCCTCATATTTTCATTCAGTAATGTCATATGGCATAATTTTTTGGGGAAACTCTTCACAAAGTAAAAAAAGTTTTCATAGCACAGAAAAGAGCTATTAGGTTTCTGTGTAGGGTAAAACCAAGAACTTCTTGCAGACAACTCTTTAAGAAACTCAATATTCTTACAATGTGTTCTCAGTATATATATTCTCTCATGAGCTTTGTCATAGAAAATTTTAACCTGTTTACACCTAATTCACAGGTACACAGTTTCAATACAAGAAACAGAAATAACTTGCATAAAACACAAACATCTCTGTCATTAGTACAAAGAGGAGTTAATTATTCTGGGATACATCTGTTTAATAAACTACCTAATCGTATAAAACAGCTTTCAGATAATAAAGATGTATTCAAACAAAAACTTAGAGATTATCTTATTGGCAACTCCTTCTACTCCATTCAAGAATTTGAAGAAAATAATTAATTGTACTCATCATGACATTTGCAAAACTCAGTTGCAAAAATGTATGTTTCTTATTATTTCTTGTATTTGTAAAATATGTATGTATATATATTTACTATGATATGACTCATATTATGTGTATATGTATCAACAATGACATGTTTCACATCCCAGAGGTACTTCCTCAGCAGGGATCCATGGAACAAGATTGATAAATAAATAAATAAAATAAATAAACACCGTTTTTATCTACAATAGTCTGAATGCCTTTCCTTCCCCTCATTTTTCTAATATAGCCATAGAAATTTCTAGATGCATCGTTCAGTAGTCCTCCAATAATATTTCAACCCATTCTTTGTTTCTCTCTTTCGTCCTATTAACCGCTTGTTCAGTTATTTTAGGTATTCTCTACTGCCTTCCTGTCTCTTACCTCTGTTGTGTTTCCCGTCTTACTAGCCTCTTTAACCTTCTCACCTCCCTATCGTAGTATGTAGGTTCTGTACTTCTCTTCATTTTTTGCTTTGGAATAAACATTTCCTCACCCCTTTTTATTATCTCCTTAATCTCCTTCCATTTCGCTTCCACTGTACTTGTGCCATCCTTCCATTTGCTGTACGTTTCCCTGAAATATCTCTTCATTTCTAAAGTCTGTGCCTTTTTATAATTATACCTCTTTCCCCCTTCTATTTTGGTCACTGGTTTACAGAATCCTCAAATATCCATTAATACTGCACTGTGATCACTCATTCCTTCAATTACTTGACACCCTACAAGATTTTCTTCAGGCTTTATTAGAAAGATATCCAACATGTTTGGTCCCCTCGTATTTTGCTCTACCACTTGTGTGAAACCTCCTTCCCTTACTTAGGTATTTTGCAAATCTCTGTTCCCGTGTGTTATTTATCTTATTTCCTACCCAGTTGATACCTGATAAATTTAAATCCCCTCCAATAATAACCATTCTATGCTCACCTCTGAACTGTGAATTTAGTTTTTCTCCGAGAATCTCATCACCATCATTCATTCTTCCATTACGGTGAGCAGCCAATACCCCGATTTTTTCTTTTTTATCACCTCAAAAATCAACCCCTAGCAACTAATGGTCATGATCCATGAACACTAGAGAACTACAGTAATCTTTGTTATCGAGTATGAATACCCCTCCACGAACTGTTCCTCTGTCTCTGCGGTAGAATATGTAATCTTCAGGGAAAACTTCATTGTCTAACACTCCTGCTTTTAACCAAGACTCTACCCCTATAATCACTTGTGGTTCATGTATCTCTATTAAGTTTGCAAATTTAGAATTTCTCTATCGTGTGGCTATTTGCTTCCTCCATTGTTCAGATGAACTGGGAGACAGTTGGTCCTTTAGTAGCGGCTGCAAATCCGCAACTGGTTGCTAGTAATTAGCGATTTCTGTGTTTGCTGTTAGACACGTCTGTCGGAAGCGGTCTGGACCGTTACAGCTTAGTTGTCACCGTGGTACAAACGACATCGCACTTTGCTTTGCAAAAGCCTTTCTCAAAAAAAATAACGACAGCTACTGTTTAATGTTATGTGGGTGCTAACGTAATTTTCTTTCCCTTTCCTTATTAAAATTAATTTAAGTCACCATTGTAAATACTCTAGCCTGTGGACGAACCTAAAATATAAAGTAAAACACCAATTCTGGTTAAAAAATTACCGCATTTACCCACTAGTTAAAACATCTTCATCGGATGAATCTACATTGTTAATACAGCAGTCTGATTCACTTAGATTGCGGATTTGTCTTTTGATGTTGAATCTGGTGTTCCGTAATTTTCTTCAATACGTCTTACAAGCATTTCGCCGTACGTATATGTGGATGGCTTGGGCGTTTTCATATTGTGGTTCCCGGTATTACATATATGATCTGAGCACCGTCAGCAGGTGTTCTCATCGTCCAGTAAATAACTAGGAACAGTCATGTCGTCCGCGTATATATGGCCTGTTACTTACACCGACAAATGGGCAGAGGTAGATAGATGTATTTCGTTTGCATAATATCATTAAGGTCCTGGTGCGTCAGGGCCGTGTGGAGTTTTTCAGTTCTATCTTTTAATCGATCATCTTTTTTCTTTTAATGTTTTGTGATTTTGCCTTTTGATTTAGCTGTGCACAGTGTTATGACCTGCCAAAAATCATTTTGTTCTGTCATCGTTGGTTGTTTGCGATATACCCGATAGCGTTTACTGGTTGGATTCTCTACCGAAAATTATTACTGGATACAAAGTTTTGTCGACCTGGCTTTTATGATATCTTTCATTATTTTTTATTTCTAAGTAGTGACGATTTCGGGTGTCCTGCATGGATCGGAAGGGATCAGTTAACTCGCGTTAGAAAAATAAGTTTGAACCTGAGCGTAGTTCTTTCGTCATCCTACATAATTTAGGGTCAAATAGCATATTCCATGACTTGTTTAAAGAGTAACGTTGTTCTACTTAATGAGGCGTAGTGTTTAAATAGAAGAGCAGTTGCTACGCTACGTCCTTTTCCCTTTAAATGAGTCCAGTTCTTCTTTTTTTTCCAATTTTAAACAGAACCATTTAACGAAGTGACGTTGCGCAGTCATTATGCGCCATATCGAAAGATTACTGCTTCCACAGCTTTATCATCTATTCCAGGATTTGCTTGAGATCAGGTAGAGGTATATCGTATTTCAAGTATTTTTTTCTAAGGCCGCTGTCGTACTGGATGCGTACTCTCGCGATTTGGTGATTTTCAACTGAATTTAACAAACACTACAAAACCGATTTCTACGGTCACAGTTCAGTGGAGTCAGTCGTACATAATCATGTGTTTACGCACGAGAAGACTCTGGAAGCAGGTTTGTTTGGTTTTTCTACGTAGTCATAGGAGTGAAGTTAATTTCTCCATTTTGTGATAAGAAACCTTGGGATCAGACCTCAAAAGACTAGTATAAGTGATATACGATGTCTTAAGTAAATTCTTGTTCAATATCCTTCTTTTCAATTTTGTAGTGCTATAATTCACTATTTGTTAACTTTTATTTTGCTTATGGCTTTACGCCTCGTTGACGTCGAGATAATTAGAGGTGGGAAAGGTCTGGGGACAAGAAACGGGAAGGAATTCGGCAATGGCCTTTTGAAGGAAATATCCCCGCATTCGCCTGGAGTGATTTGGGGAATCCATGGAAAACCCAAATCTGATGCCCGGACGAGGATTCGAACTGTCTTCCTCCCGAATTTGTTAACGTGAATTGTTAACATTAAATAACTTGAACAAAAAGTTGATTCCATTAAGCCAATAATTTCCTCACTGTCTCTTAAGTGTTATAAATTATTACTTTATTATCTACTGTATAATTTCCTAAGTTCACTCACTCACCCACCTCGACAGCTATTGGCTGGAGAAAGGTGTCACGTGCCAGCCTTCGCTCGCAAATTGACAGCCACCAGAGATATCTTTAGAAGCTGTTCGAGATAATGTCCACAATTTAATAGCTAAGCGACTGCTACCAAATTAATTGCCATTATATATTCATTAAGTTTGCTTTTCGTAGCATTTCATAGTTAAAAAAAATTCTATAAATTTAACGGCTGAAAAAAACGCGGATCTGCTTCTCAGTTACATGTTGCAAATGAAAGCAACATAAAAAACTTTCAAAAAATAAATTATTAACGGTCTCTGCTGTAACCACGAATACCAATTGTCATCCTGGACTAAAACTTGCACTAATGTTGCTGCTTAATCAAAGTTTATACGTTACAATTTATTTGCTTCTTACGTATTTTTTGTGACCTCTTTCATCAATGGTATTTGTTCATGTTCGCTTTGAAGTGGACATCAGATCAAATATGTTACCGAATTGAGTATTGTGGCAATTCATTTCTTCGGAATTGCTCAACTATTTAATAATATGGAAAGTGTATTAAGTTATCCAGCCGTTACAGACACTATGGCCATAGATTGCATTATGAGTGTTTGCCCAGCCTCAATAAAAAAACAACGTGATGCTTTCGAAGCAAACAGAATTTTTATAAACTTTGCAAAGTGAACATTAAGCATTAAATACTAGTCAGTTTGTATTCAGCAAGTTAGAATTGACGACCTTTGAAACTGTCCGTGTTTAATACCTACGTCTATTAATACTTCTGAGTTATTCAAGCTCAAGAGATTTTATTCACCCTAAGGGTTGGTTCGTATTTGGTCAGATCGGATCAACCTTTCACAATCTTTGTCCCTAAAAACTGGAACTATTCTAGACCCGTGACGATACGCAAAAAACGGTCACGCGCTTACACTACTATTGAATAAGCCAGCTATTCTACACATATTAATTTTTAAGTGTTTTACTGGTTGAAAATGTATCAATATGAAGAATATTGGTTGACTTACCATAATGCAACTGCTAATTTCTCCGTTTGTAGAATGCAATTCCAGGAGTTACTTTGTTTCTTAATGTTCGAACCGATACTGGGTCAATATAGTCGAACGTTTCTATCCGCATTGTGAAGTACCCAAAGAATTTTTGGCTGTCTTTGTTTAAGGCATGGAAAAGTAACGCCAATTTTCCTTGAGTTCATTAGCAGAATTGATATCACTAACCAAAAATTGTTTTCCAGTAAGAATAGTGTTGTTCTTTTGAATGGACAAGTAATTGCGATTCACTCCGTCGAGTGCACGCGGCATCCACTATGACCGTGGCCTAAACCAAATAATGTCAGTAAAGAGAACGCAGCCTGCTTTGCGCTGTTTTTCAAGAAGGCGATCTCTTCTGTGTCAGCGGTAATGTTTTTGGACCTGCCGTGTGTCTTTTAGCTTGTATAGAAGCCTGACAGGAAGATGTCTCTTGTACTAAGCTTGAGTTGGTAATCACCCATAACGATCATTTGCTGTAATTACCTGTGGAAATACGGTAATAAAGCTTGACATTATCTAGCCTTTTATTGGACATTCGGGCCGTCCTCTAATGTCTTCGTATATGCAATTTTGTACAGGTAGAAGCCATGTATGTTTCTGCGTCAAAAAAAAATCTGTAATATTTATTGGAACAACAATTTAAAGCAAAAAATAACTTTGAGATACACTAATGATTTCACTTTCGCTGGGGACTTCCAGTATAAGGCATACAATGGACGTTGATAACGTTTGGCTACGGAAAATTATGAGTCATCCTCTTCTTTTATCTCCAGCGTATTTCCATTTAATGTTGCCTAGAAATTTGAATCGCTAGATCTAAGTCGGTTGTTGTGTGGATGCATAGTTGTTTCAAGTCGTAAAGATGGATGAAATTTTAAAGTCTTGTTGATCAGAGGTTGACGTTGGGTTATGAACAGCTAAAATATCATTATATTCGCTTCAGAAATGGGATAATGAGTTTGGCGTTGAGTCAGCTAGCAAGTTCTATCTAGGAGGAGAACCTTTTGTTCCTTTCGACGCGTAGGAGACGAGAATTTGTCACGCTACGTTGGAACGTTTGTTTCAGAGAAACTCTATTTACTTGTATTTACTCGTATTTTCGTTGCTAATTGCTTAGCGCTTATCGGATACGATTCTAACGCTGATTTTCACTTTTCCTAATGCAAGTGAAAAGCACTATTGATTTCACTAATTTATAGTTAAGTTGACGTGCTTACTTCTATTTTTATTTGAAAAGAGAACAATGTACCTGGAACATGTAAAGAGACATGTTTTGTTCTATTAATAATAAGAGGCTTTGTTTTAAAAAAATGTCTCATCTTCCTATCTGGTTGACCAGTTATTGATGTCTTGCAAGGCACAGCCCATGAACGTGTACCATGGAGCGTATGAATTATCTTCTGCGGCATACTCTATATAAAGTATGCATGGTTGTTTTGTCTCTGTGTTTTGGGAAACAGACTTTTCTCAAGAACTGGAGATTACACCATTAACACTGATATTGTGGATGTAGGCTATATGTTATTTAGAAAGCGGATTAGCAAATCTAATTTTAAAAAGACAGCGTAAATACTTATACTTCCTCATTGAAACTTGTTACCATTGTTTTTTTTTTTTTTTTTGTTTTTTTTTTCCGATGGAGTGATCTCGACGAGAACAATAACGAGAACTCTTGATCACAGTGCAGTACTACTGAAAACAGACTGACAATTGCTTGTGTGTTTGTTCATAATTAATTCGCAATTAGAATACCGTAAGAAATCAAATCTGTAAAGAAACGCGATCTCAGTTGCTTGTTTTGACTTTGGAGTTAAAGAAGTTTTCTTTCCAACATTTAAGTGATTCAGCCTCTTGGTGAGAGCTACGTGTTATTGATAATTATTTCGTGTGACATTAAAATCTATTGACAGAGTTTCTTACCGGCTGTGCAATCCGCTTCTGTCGTGGCATCCTAAGTTAAAGGGAATTACAGGTTATCGCTGAATCCGATTCACGAATCGTCGCATATTATTTCAAATTAACAAATAAAGTTTTGCCAGGCATCAAGGGAAGTCTTAAGACCGACTGAAATGCCGGCCGAGACCGGGAACCCCCTTGACCAAGCAATGTGCTTTAAGCATGTCATCGATAGTTACCATCATCGTCATGAGCTACACCAACCAAGGCCCTTGGGGCTCACTGACCGCAAATTCTTTCGCATTCAAAGTCTCCGCAGCAAACTGTAAGTTCATTTCTCTGAATAGCACGACGCCGATAGTACTCTGAAATCACATTTCGAACGCGAGTAGTAACTTACCTAATTTGTGAAACTCTTATTTCAATTCCTCAGCTTTTAAAAGTCACATCAAAATAAAACACACCTTAGTCTATTCATGGGACCACGGGATTATTAATAAAAAATCAATCAAACTCAAACTTTTTTTGCGTGAACTGCGTTCAACTTCTTAGCTACTTGGCGTCACGTCAATATGAAATGTACCGTATTTAAACCCGCGGTACCATGGGCTGTCCTACGAACTCCAATCAAAATCCGAACAGTAGTTTTGGCGTGAAGCACTTTCAGCAAAAAATTACCTTAAATTTACCATCTTTACGACCCCACATACAAAATGAAACGTACCTTATTTCATCCGCTGGACCATTCATTGAAATACCATTAAAAACCGATACTATATTTTACCCAGCGTAGTAGGAGCGATCATCTATCTATCTCCTATTTCTCTATATCTATAAAACGAAATCCGGATAAGTTTGTACAACAAAAACTCGGTAACTACTGAGCAGATTTCTATGGCGTTTTCACCGTTTGAAAGCTTAGAATCTCAATTGATCTGTTTGGTATGCCTTATGTTTCAACGTTACATAACGCCGGAGCATTAGATATAATTCTGAAGGTATGGTGAGTAATACCAAAGATGGAACCACTAGATGTTGCATACTCTGTACCATGGAGGAAGGAATATATGGAGACGAAATAACGCTAAAGCCGTGAAACCTCATCAAAAAACTGCTCTCCTACTGCGCATGCCTGGCGGCCATAGGGATCCCACCAAAACAATGGGCTGTTTGCACTGTGTCAGCTGCTGAGAATATTTCATTTTCTAATATTCTAAAGTTTCTATAATACCAAGTTGTGTTGCATATGGTTGCACAAACAGACAAGATAGGAAACAACCTGGAATAGCGTTTCATAAGTAAGTCACATTGCAGTTATCGTTCTTGAAGTATCTGATAGGTAACTGGAACATTAGGACCTATCGTTATAAATTTATTCATTGCTCTCAATAGGATCATATCGTTCTCAAATTTTTGATGGTGTAGTGTAGACAATTAGCATATGTTACTAATTTGCACCTGAAAGCTAGCCTTATTGTAGAGAAGTGTCGAAAATTTAATTTAAGTGGGTCAAGTTTACATCGCGACACAGTGAATATGGTATTCTGCAGGCTTTACTCAAGTTTCAGTTTACACTGAAAGTGTATTATGAAATTAATTGTGATAATTTGTGCTGTGCGAACTACTAAACGTGATTAAATAAACGTTGTTGCCCGAAATGTAGTTTGCTATATATTTCATGTGTTTTAGGTGTATCTACATAGTTTGATTTTTTAGCGGCAATATTAATGAAAATGTTGGTAGGTTGAAACACGGTGTGTACCAGAAGAGAACAAACAATTTATTTATTATTAGTTGTTAGCTTCTGACTTATGAATGCACTGATTTTGCTAGCAAAATTATATAGGCCACTAACAGCACAATATCTTCTAGGTAAGCTCAGAAACTATGAGGTCTTTTGAAGTGATCATTTTTTTAAAAAGTTTTAAATGTTGACTTAGGCTATTTTTAAAATTTCAGATTTTGGTGACGATTTTATTCTGGTCCAGGCCGCGTTTCCTCCTAACCAAAAGAATTAGTGAAAAAATAAAACACCCAATCTGCAGCAAAATTATCTTTTGATCCAGTCTGCATCATAACCGGCAGTTCTAACAACCTCACTTTTGAGACAGTATATCTCGCGAACTAAGCGAGATATCGATAAATTTTATGTTTGTTTTCGATTTGTATCTTCGTGTTACATATGAATCTATCATCAAATTTGATGAAATTTCTTCTGAATTTCAACCAGAAACTCCACTCTTTTGAGACAGTATATCTCGAGAATTAAGCACGATATCAAAAAAAATTTATTCTTCATTTTTGATGTGTCTCGTCGAGTTATATAATAATCCATCATCAAATTACGGTGCCACGGTTTGTCTTATGATTCCCTTTAGGTTTTTGTGCCTATTCCCCGTGTTTCTACGACCAAGCAATATTGCGGCCTCCCCACCCCACTTCTCTCTACCCGGTTTCACTCCAGTACGCGGTGCAGGTTCCTTGCGTCGTCTCCAAATATTCCTTCCTCCATGCTCTGCACTAAACACACAACTATAATGTATCTGCTCTAACTATAGCCTTTAATGAAAGAAATAAAAGCAGTTTCAATAATAACTATACTCCATATTAAACAAAAGTGGAAATATTCTTCCCTTAATTTCGGGGTATTCAGTTTTTAAATGCGACAGATGGCTGTATTGAATGCGAGAAACTAATAAATTTACGATAGTAATATTATTTTGGATAGATTATATTCAATCATAGAAGTAACACTAATATTACAATTTCTCTGGCATTTGAGATAGAAGTGTAGATAACGACTAATATAACTTTCATTCTTTTTATTATCGATTATGTTTTCATTAATTCATTTTCGATATTTCAATAAAAGGCTGAATATCTGACGTTTCGCCACACAAAGTATATTCATTCACTTCAAAGTGATTAATAGAACCTTATATTAAACCTTTATTGTTGGAAGTATATAGAGTTAAGGAAAACGGAACATTTTCGTATTACATTCTGCGATATACATGTGAGTTTCTGACATAATCGAACTTCTATTGTAATCTATTTAAGTTCTTGAGATATGGAATGTCAGATAAAATATCTGGCGCTTGGAGCTGACAGAGAAGTCATTCTATTCACATTAATTAATGCGTATACTGATATTTTTAGTATCAATAGAACTTTGTATTAAGCCTTGAGTGTTGGAAATCAAAACAGTTTAGGACAATCTAAGTGTTTTTTTGTATCGCACCTCGACTCTATTTTACTTGTGTCTTCCTTCCAAGTGCTGAAAATTTGCCTGAAATATCTCGTCAATTTCTAAATCGGTGCCTTTTATAATTGTACCTATTTCCCCTTTCAATTTTGGCTACTGATTTACTGTATCCTCTAATATACTTCAGAATTGCTCCATAAACACTTATTCCTTCAGTTAATTGGTTATCATCGGGCTTTTTGTTAGGAAGACATGTTTTGTCCCCCTAGTGTTCTGCTCTACCACTCTCCTTCCCTTATTAAGGTATTTGCAAATCTCTGTTCCCTTGTGGTATTAGTCTTATTTCCTAGCCAGTTTACAACTGGCTAATTTACTTCCTATTCTTTTGTTTCTTGTTCACTACTATAACATACACGTCTTAGAGCTACCAATTTTCTCAACAAATTGTATGCTTCGCGGATATCTTTGCAACCCGCTTTCATTGTTCATTTTCATTTACAGTACAGCGCAACGGAAACTGGTTCAAACTCCTTAAATTGGTCTGACTCATAATAATGCAGAGTTTTTGCTCTTAATGTTTTAACTTCATGACGGTAAGGAATGAAACCAGTTAACTCTAGCTACATCCCATGCAAGTAAGGTCGCGTCCTCGAGACATCGGGTCGATGTTGCAGGGGGCACGTTCAGCTTTCATAACAACACTGTCCACAGTTTGGCCGTCACAAGGTCATTAGAATACGTTCTTCAACTTATTCTTCGCTGCTGACTGCTAATACTTCTGTATTTGGAGATAAATGTAACTAGCCAAGGAGTTAAGGAGCTATAGTGCTATGGATAGCCGGTTGGATTTCGGTCTGTGACAGTAGTGATTTTAATTTACTGTTGTGTGTGTCTTGTCTGGTCCTTGTAAAAGAAAAACGCTTTAAATGGATGATTTAAACATTCGTTACAGTACGAGTTGGAAACACTGGAACTGGTTGCATGACTTAGTCAGGAAATTTCGTTATAAATGATAATATTCCGAATTCAAGTTAAAAGTAATATTTTCGTTTTGTGGGTTAGTGTTATATGGGTCTCAAAAGCCAAATTGAGAATTTTATAATATTCCAAGCTTAATCTGAAAATTTTGTCGTTGATTTGAACAAAAAAAACAAACTGACTTTTTGTTTCCTTCCCACATAGTTTTTATATAAGCTGTAATTTCTTCGAAACACTCTCAGAAACCCTAATAGGCAGTGCTCCAACAGTCATGTCTGCGATATGAAAAATCATGTTTACAATATAATTTAAGTTCTTTCCAGTACCGATATTAGAAAAGTAGTTGCTTCAATTAGAAAACACCAGACATTGCCTCATGATACATGTAAGCCTTTCAGTTTTCTTGCGTGCTGAATCACGCCGGTACAAGTGGATTCTAAGTTCTTAACATCATAAAAAATGATCTATAATAAGCGGTGGAGTAGCTTTCACATTGCTAATGCGGTTCTTGTGTTTACGAAACGTGAATGAAACTTCTGAAAGTATAAGAATAATCTAACAGCAAGTAATTGTGTGTTACTTTGGTGCTGTTTTTCGTGTTTATTCCCAGTATTATTACTTATTCATCATATCGATGGGTTGTTTTAACCTGATGGGGCTTACCACATGCGCGGAGCATCTCTCCTGCATACGTACTTTACCTCCAGCGAGCAAAGGACTGCATTATTGCAGACCACGTGCAGCTAGTTCCGCCACGGAACAGAATACACCTCACTGTTAAGAGTTCCTGACTCCTGTTCCGTTTATGACTCACTAGCTGTGGCTACGAATTTGAGATTTGTGCTCTTAATTTATAGATAAACTATCAAAGAATTGTCGGCTGAGCAGGGAAAAGCAGAGGAGCAGCCCCGTCTTTTATTCTTTCTTGGATCCCCTTCTTTCCTTCTGAATTCAGGTAATATGTAGACAGTCAGACAATAACTCCAAATTTTATAGTTTTGGCCTCTATATCATTGGGAAGTATGTTACTAAACTAGATAAAAAGTATCCTATATCTTAACCGGTGACATGTGCAGTTTCGTTAAAATCCATCCATTGGTTTTTCTGTTTCCAATGGGCGCCTGTCATCGGTAGTTTGCATTACAGTTACTCTTTCTGAAACAAATTTTGTGTATAGACACAACTTTTCTACAATATGATATAAATTAAAGGAAAAAGATAAAGTTGTATCGAAATGAAGAAGGTTATCTCATAATCTAGACGGGGGGTAGTGGCTTCTTTTACTTAGTTTACATAGTTTTGTTTACGTCAAATTTACAGTGATACCGAAGAAATGTCTGGCATGACAGCAGAAGATATAAGTGAATATTGTATAAAATGAAAAGATGTTGTGTACATTGGAAGTGGAGACCATAAAAAAAAAACAATCGCGTGAATTTACAGATAATGTACAAGTGAATGTCAAGGACGAAAAAATTAGAAGCAAATGCAAACGACTGGCTTACATTCGTAGAGCCTAGCACTACTTATTCCATAAAGCTTCTGACTAGACGTAATACAGCTGTGATATTAATGATGTACCAGCATAGTTTTGTCTTCTGTTGTTAACCAAGTGATAACAAATTTGCCTACACTTGTAACGTATGAGATTATACCAAGCATTTAACAACCTATGGATAATTTCCGAGTTAATTCTGGTCAGATGCATTTCTAAAAATAGTTGACCGATTTAAATTCCTTTTCTATATTTTTTCGTGTTCTTGTAAAACCTTCAATTATAAAATTCCATATTCTTGTAATCGTAGGCTTCCGCGGCCAGAGTCAGTTGATTCTTGGCTGTCCGGGTGGCGCCGCGTCATGTTCATCGTAGCCGACGTTTCGACCCTCATTCTGGAGTCTTCTTCCAGGGCTACGATGAACATGACGCGGCGCCACCCGAACTTCCATATTCTTATTACCATCCATTCCACTCGCTAATCACTAATTCCTTCAGAAGACAATGACCGAATTCCTTATCGTTCTAAGCCCTCCTTCCCCTCCCGCCACTAATGACCTCGACATCGAAGAGGCGTAAAGCAGTAAGAGAAAAAAATTGCTTCATCCTTCGTATTATTTCAAGTAGAAATTCTTGTTATTTCCTTAGTGACGAAAAAACATTGAAGCTATACTCTCTAATCTTCTTATGTTTTTAAAATAATTTTTCTTGTACGTTATGTGATCTGAACCACTGGAATTATTTCAGTAGTTACCCTCTGCTCTCCTGTAATAACTAAATAAAAAAAATCGGGTTTCGGCCAAAAATAGGCCGAAACTTCGACAGTGCCGAAACTATTAACTCGGACTTATTTATGATGAGAAATATGTAAAAGTAAAAAGAGGTTATGTTTGATTCACACATTACTTACCTACATTTTTAGGTAATTGTTGATGGATTACACTTTGTACCCGTATTTTAATTTTAACCACCCAGACCTCCTAAACTTCAGTAACTCGTGAGAATTAAGTTGTCACCTTGGACCCTTTCCCGGATATTGCGCGAGGTACCTGGTAAATTCGGACGGGTAGTACATGTAAATTTTCTTTTCTAATTGAAATTCATATTTACTTGAATTAATTTTACTAATTCAGAATGCCTGCTTTATTACAGAGGTTATATTATATGTGATCTTTGAGGTATTATTTATTTATTTTTCTCTATTTCTTTCAAGTAAAAATATCACAAAATAAAAAAAATCCGATTTGTAGTTTTTCGAGAAAACCCCTACCGAGTCATATAAAGATGTTTGCAAAATTTGTAATAAATTATGTCCATTGGTAAGTAACGAACCCAAAAAACAAACATTGCATTGGAATAAAGCAACATTTACCAAAATTTTATGGCGCGGTACACAGGCAGGTGTTGAGCATGGAGGAAGGAAATATATGGAGGAGAAGTGACGTTAAATCTGTGAAGCAGGCTCTAAACTCTCGCGGCAGCGGCGATATTGCGATCCCAAACAATGCGATGTTCACATTGTGTTAGATGTTGTGATTATTTCATTTTGTAATGTGTATAAGTGTTTTATAATGCCATCTTGTGTTTGCATACGGTTGCACAAATAGGCAAGAGAGGAATGAACCTGGAATATGATTTCATAAGTAAGTTGAATTCTAATTATTTATCGTTGTTGAAGTGGGGCGGTAGGTTTTGCAAACTTCGGTGCCTGTCTATAAATATTTAGTCATAGCTCTCAATGGGATGACTTTGCTCTCAAATTTTTGTTGGTGTAGTGTAGAAAATCAGCATACCTTGCTATTTTGCACATAATAGACTAGCATTACTTTTTAACGAGTGTTGAAAATGAGATTTAAAGGGGTGTGTTTTACATCGCGATTCAGTGAATTTAGTATTGCGCTTTCTTTCGTCACGTTGCAGTTTATACTGACAGTGTATGATGAAATTAAATGTGTTAAATTATGCTATGCAATCTAGGAATCTTGATGAAGCAAACGATGTTGTTACTGCAAATACAGTTTGCGATTCAAATACGCGTGTGTGGGTATGTCTACATAGTTTAATTCTTTATAATAATAATCATAATCATAATAATAAATGTATTTCCTTGCCTGTAGGTTGTCCAGAATTTGGAACATTTTACACATTTATAATCTCTATTAAGTCTCAACTATTTAACAAAATACATAGTTATTACATCTGAATTCAACAATTAATACTTAAAATATGGCTACTTTCTAAAACTAGTTTACATATGTTCAATGGTTATGACAGAAAGTCTATCATACATTAAAATTCTCTTATGGAATATAGTACCTTATTAGTAAATTTTTAATTTCCTTTTGAATTCTACATCACTTAGCGGCAAGTTAATGGAGATTGTGGTTAGGTCTAAATGCAGTCTGTACCAGAATGGTTTGTTGTTTCCATAAGGGACCAAAGAATTTATCTATTACTGTTAGTAATTTCATGAGAACCAAGTTAGTGACAACACGTGTATCGCGATATAAACTCCATCCAGGTATTCCCAATTAAGCTTACGATGTATGGTAACAAGATAACTATTTTTATTCTGATCTAGGCCGCATTTCAACCTAACCACAAGTGGTAGTAAAAAAACTGAAATATCCATTCTGCATGCCCACCATTGTGGCTTTGGCAGAATTAATTTTTGATCCAGGCCGCATATCAACCCAATCCCAGTATATCCCGAAAAAACTAAGCAAGATATCGAAAAATTTTATTCTTTATTTTCGATATGTCTCGTCGTGTTACATAAGAATCGATAATTAAATTTGACTTTTGCGAAATTGTTATTCTGCATTTCAACTCAAGAACCTCACTTTTGATACAATATATCTCGAGAACTAGGCGAGATATCGAGAATTTTTATTCTTATTTTTTATTTTGTTTCGTCTTTTTAAATAAGAATCCGTCATTAAATTTGAATTTTACCATTTTTTCTTCTGAATTTCAACTAACAACATTTCGCGTTTGAGACAGAATATCTCGAAAACTAAGCATGATATCAAAAAAAATTATTCTTCATTTTTTATTTGTCTCATCGAGTTACATAATAATCCGTCAGCAGATTGCGGCGTTACGTTTATCCTATAGTCCTCTTGAGGTTTTTGTACATATACCCCGTGTCTGTATGGGATCGGCCTAAGCCCCCCACTCCTCCTCCGCCCGGCTTCACTTCAATGCGTTGGTGAAGTCTCTTGCGTCGTCTCCATATATTTCCTTCCTCCGTGGTGTTGAGATGGCAGTCAGCAATAGACGAATTGAAAACTTATTTAAATGAAGCTAAATTAAAGCGAATGGGTTCTATGATCTCACTGGAAGTATTGAGTACTGACCAACCAAATCTTTTCAGTCAGCGATCTCGATTTTCACCTCTAAATCTAAACTTGTACAATGGGCTCATAATCAAAGAAATTGCAAAAAGAAATGACGAGGCAGTAATGGACGTAATAATTGTGGACGTGCTGCCTTATGCTTTGGTGGAAGGAGAAGGATTACGGTGACTCAATTTCACTGATCCTCATGCAGTTCACGAAATCACTGATGCCACAAACATATGAGAAAATTAAGAATAAAAAATTTCAAATAAAACAAAAGGCAAATGGGTGATTGCTACCACTGATATCTGGACTAACTTCTCAGTTTTACAGCTCATTTTATCTTAAATCATCAACGCCTAAAAGTTATACTGGGAGCATGCGTGCTGCAACAGGATCATACCAGTTAATACATTGGGCAAACGTTTATAGAGATGGTAAATGAAGGCCAACTTTTCAGGTCCTAGGTGACAGTGCAGCAAACATGGTTTGCTCCATGCATGGTCAATATGAATCTATAGTTTGTGTGGCACACTCACTATTTTCAGACGAAAAAACCAAAGACTTATTTAAAAATGCAGATAAATCGTAGGCCATTTCAACCATAACGAACAAGCAACCAGAAAATTGACAGAATGTCAAAAACAGTGCGGACTGCCGAACATACTTTGGTGCAAGTTGTTGATGTGAGGGGAGCAGCATATACTTGATGTTAAGGCTTTTAGAGCAAAAGAATGTAGTCAACTTGTACAGCGTTGAATATGGTAAGATAGATATTTATTTCTCTAGTTAATGGGATGTTTTAAAGAACCTCACAGACGTTATGATATACTTGATTTATAATTTCATGATGCATGACTTTGATATCACTTTTAATGCGCAAACTGCAGTTCGATCCGAAAACGAAGATGAGATGATGACAAACATGAAAACTCACTATACGAGATTGAGCATCAAATTCTCTTTTAGAAAAAGACACCCTTCATTGATTGCTGCGACAATACTGCACGAAAGAATTAAATAGAAATATCTCAATTCCGATGAAGTTGATGTTGAAGCGACAGAAATAATATCTTTTTTTGGCGGAGTACTGGCCGGCGGAGGAGAAAATGTTCCGTCAGTTTCTCCAAAACTGATCTTACCACCCTCCAGCATACAGCAAGAAAAGAGAGTCTTTGGGATACACAACATAATACTTCAAATCAGATGGAGCCAACTAGATCTGAAGATCAAAAAACTGTTTTGAAAAAAAAAAAATAAAAAAAAATAACAGCCACTACTGTAACGTAATGCCGACATTGTTATTGGAAGAGCAGTCCGTATCCTACACTGAGAAAAGCGGTCGAAAGGTATCTTTCTGCTCCGCTTACCAGTATTCCAAGCGAGCAGCTGTTTGGTACCACTGAACAAATATACGTATATCGTCGTAGTTATCAGCTTGGTATAATAATAATCCCCTGTGGTCGTAATGACCTTGTGACAGGGTTTCTACTGGCTGCGCATTCGCCCCTGCCGTAGCCGCCTTAATCTAACCCAGTAATCTACTGGGTTCAAGGGACCCACAGTTTAACGTGGAATCCGAACCACAGAGCCTTCTGGCGTTCTTCACATTACACAGCAAGCTGTACCAGAGGTAAAAGTCGGGTTAAGGGCCTATGAAAATCCCCGCCGAGACAGGTATTCGAACCGCGGCCTTTCGATCCCCCGTTAGACATCTTAACCACTGAGCCATCAGACCGATCCTGCATCTGCTTGGCGTAAATGTAGAAAAACTGCTTTTCTTAGCGTACAAGATATGACTTTTTAATGACGAATACTAAAATTAATTAGTAATTAGTAATAATATTTCGTTTTTTTTCTTTTGATTTTATACCTTTTTAAATTAAATACTTTACTGTGTTACAAGTTCATTATTGTAATCTTTGTTTAGTCTTATAATTAGGTAATTTTCTTTCTTTATTGGACTGATAATTAGGTAATCACCAAGCGCTACATAAATAATCTCAATAAATGAAATATTTATTGAGATCTTGTACGTAGCACTTATTTAAAATAATAAATTAATCAAATAAATATTGTGAACACAGTTAAAATACTAATTTTATAACGAGTCTGTACTTTATGTGTTGATTTTTAACAACGTTTATTTACAAGAGTAAGTTTTTAACATGTTTATTATTTTTCTTCTTGTTAAATTGTTAATATAACATAACTAAATAATTATTTTTGTTACACACTTAATTTCTCATTTTAATTTAATTTAAAACGAGTTGACTGTCTGTATATGTGTAAAAATTAATTTAAGTATAAAATAGAAATTTCAACCTGTCTGAATAAGTTTCGGTTTCGATATTCAGCTGTAGCGTTTGGGAAGATCTTTGATGTTCGCCCAGTGGTTACTCATCGTAGTATTCTTCAGTATTTTCCAGTTGTTATCTTTTCTGTTGGTGGTTTCCGGAATTGTCTTTTCAGACTTTGTCCAAATGATAAACCCCGTTCCCACGTTACTACGTCACGAAACTAACTACCGTAAGGAATGTCGAATCAGTTGTCTGTTGCACTATTTCCTTATGAGTACTTTAAAAACTTGTAAACAAATGCGAATTTCATTGAGACCATTAATCCAGCTTTTTACAACTTTACTGATAGCGGGTTGTATACCACTTACAATTTAAATACATGGATACATTAATTCGAATAATTAAGAAGGTTCAAGGCATTATCGTACGAAAGTAGTAATGCAGTGGTGTGAATTTTCAAAGATATCAACCCTTGTGGGGTTATCACATGTAGTGCTTTACTTATAAGTTAAGTAAGACCATAGTTCAATCAACAAGACAAATACCTGTATGTTGAATCTTGGTCTAGAAGGAAACTACTGTCGAGACGCAATGTAAATTTTCGAACATCACTCTATCTTCTGCAAATACCAAATCGTGGACAAACTTTATGTAGATATCCTGTAGGTAGTATACAAGGATCGGCAATGGCTTTTGTTAAAAACTAAACTACTTTTCAGACAAGTGAATTTCAGTTACGATACATGTGAAAGTTCGCTAAGTAGAGGAGTTGTTTACACGAATAGTTAAATAAAACTGTTCCTTCAGCTTCTGTGTGACATAAATTATTATTATTATTGTTTTTGGAAAACCAATTTCACTCCATTGACAGAATTATTAGGAAGATTAATAGTTTCCTGGGCTGAGTGCGCCAGGAATATGGAAGAGTAAGGAATCCTTAGTATGTTGAAAATCAAACCCAATGTGCAACATGTACACTCAGTTAGCATATTTTTAGAAAACTGGCGTTTCTATGTGCATGCACAAATTCCAGAATCATCCATTTTATTGAAAACTTAAAAACAAACATTTATTGTTTGAAACGGTTGTAATAAAACCAGTCAGTCGATGAGGTCAGTCTCTAATGATTAAGGCGACAAACTGTCGTGAAATTGTAACTGGAAAAGAAAACAGTAAAGAACACTTGACATGTAAGCCCAACCTAGAATACTACTGCCGGCTCACTCTCAAAAGATGTGATATATAGAAAGCAAGTC